>CAWUHX010000325.1:0-351515 GCA_963922205.1 Romanomermis culicivorax
ACACACTCTATCAGATTAAGCAGTGGTATCAACGCAGAGTACTGGGCAAGGGTATCACTTTTTTCCTGGGAACCAGGTGTACGGCGAATGTTAAAGATCAATTATTCCTGGTGGATGTTTTGTTGTTTTGTCTTCAAGGAAGAAGTTCTCCCGAAACTGCGGCTTCTGAGAAATATAGATTAATCGTTCATTTTTGGTAACATACTGCAGTCAATTTAGGAAAAATGATCGGCGAGTATAGTCAGAACATTTATTTTTGATCATAACCTTGCTGTAGTATCTTCGAATCCTTATTGTTTTTCATTCGTATTATTGTCTTAGCTTACGGATGTTTGATGGTCCGTCTAATCAGGACAATGATGAATGACGGTCAAAAAGAAAGATTAACTTTACAGTTCATGTGCACACCATTTCTAAATTGTACTCAGTGTATAATTCATCTCATGTATTTGATTCCTTAGATGACTTTGATAAGCGATTGATTAGCGTCCTACTGCATGTAGCTGACAGCTTGTAGACGAGTAAATTATCCATGACGCCTGCAAAATTCCGTTAATTTAGAAAAATTAGAGAAAGTTCACCGTCGATGCTCATCGCTTACTGTAATCTTTCACTTCAAAAAAGCAAATATTGTCCATTTTTGGCATTGTGTTGTCGATGCATGCATTTCGTGAAAAAAAGTACAGGCGAATAGAAGAGTGCCCATGAATATTTCATCAAACAGCATAAAAGAAAGTCTTTATATAGCGTTTCACACGCTAAGTTTACTGTAAAAACTGATTTCGGCCACCTAATTGGATGGTTGAACTCAATACTTATTCGAGAATTTGATGAAAAATACACGAACCCGATTGAGAAGTTTATTCGCTTTACTGCCTACTGTACATTTCAGCTTGTGAATTTTTTGGAAATTATCGAGTCATGTCTGACGTCTCAAGGCGCTAGTAACTTCCAAAAGCAAGTTTACTATCAAAAACTCATTGCATAGTGTAATCATTGATAAGCTGGTGATCTTTTTCCGTTTACAGTGGATTTTTAGTGAGTAAAATTGAAATATGAGTGGCTTGAAATTGAATTTTTGTATTCTGTAGAATGATACACTGATGAGGTTTCACTGAAAAGTGTCTACGTCGCATCACTAAACTTTGGTTACGAACTTCCACGAAAGTTACATTCGATGAAGCGAAACGAAAAAAGTTTTTTTGCGTCGAAGGATTCTCGATATTGTGTTGCTTCCTCTTTATTCTAATTAGCATCATTTTCTAATTAATTCCACTTTCGGGAAGTGACACAGCAGGGTTTCTCAAGTTGCTCTATAATTAGCTGCACAGGAAATTTTTTTTCCAATTTGCACCCAACGAGTTTATAATACATTTTTTGTGTATAAACGAATGAGTTGAAGAACTGGTTCGAATTAATTGTGAATTAGAATTGTCTTTTTTGCTGTATGTCATGTTTTTGGTTTCGGGCCCGCCCTTCTGTATTTGTGCACGGCTATGATAATATAATCATCGATCAATCTCTCGTTGGGAAAGAGTGGCTCAACAATATGCAAATTTTTGTACGGACATCTTGCTGGGAGGATAATTTGCATATTATTAAATGTGCACCCCCCACATTTAGCTGCTTATTTATATTTTGGATGTTGTTGTTGTTACCTTTATTACCATAGATACCATTTAAATTTTATTTGATTGGACGCTAATTAGGTCCATTTGGTTCAACAATCTCTATAATCTCCTTCAGTCAGTTTTTCTTAGTGAAACTGAATGATTTTCGCTTAGCCATATATCATATGGGACTACAGTCTATTTTTTCCAAATGAGCCTCGGTGCGCAGAAAGATGTTCATGCAAATAATAAACACCCTGCGTATCTTTTTTAGTCAAGTTGACTGCAGTCGTTATGCGAACAAATTGAGAAGAAAAGATATTGGCCTACGATGCAAGTTTATTGCCTGCTCAAATTTCTACGGATTATTTTGCTTTGCGAGCTCATTTGAAAATGGATAGACTGTAGAATTTGTGAACAAACTTCACTTCAGTGCATTCTCACACTTCAATGAGCTTCAGTTCAGGGTTTTTTTGAGTTGAATATTTGATGATGAAAGCTGTGTATAAAAGATTTTGAAACAGTCCTGTTTTGTCATTTCTCTGTTTACAGACGTCTTACAAAATCAGACTATAGCTTCATTAATTTGCTTTATTTTTTGTCTTACACATGAATCATGTTCTGATCAAGATCTGACATTTCGTATTTGCCATTATCATTTACTTTTCCATAAATCATTTCATTGGTTCATTAGTGATTATTTAAATCCTTACTCAAGTTACTATTTGAATTTACCAGTCTGTTTTTTTGCTTTTGCTTCGTTTAAGTGAATTGATCAAAGTTCTGGTACTGATTACTTAGCAAATTAATCTATCCAAGAAATATTCATTCGTTTGATTTGATGTTTTTATCTTTATCTTATAACTAACGGGTTCATTCATCAACTAGTATATTTCTATTTCAATTATTTTGTGTATTAATAATGTTTAGTTTTAGTTACAACTTAGAAATGATCATAATTATTAGGAGTTGGAAGAAAGTTATATTTCATAATTTTTGCATTTTTCTGCTAAAGTATATGTCGCATAAGACTGGAATGCGTTAGTCTCCATAACTAACCCTAACCATTTTTTAAATAAAAAATCATACAGTAAAAGCTTTGTGTAAATGACTTTGAGGCCGTACTGATTTTTTTGTTATTTTT
This sequence comes from Romanomermis culicivorax, assembly GCA_963922205.1. Taxonomy (NCBI): domain Eukaryota; kingdom Metazoa; phylum Nematoda; class Enoplea; order Mermithida; family Mermithidae; genus Romanomermis; species Romanomermis culicivorax. The sequence continues at coordinate 2,755 of CAWUHX010000325.1, forward strand.
CAATTTACAAGCATTTTATAAAAATAGACTATAAGTTATTATCAGTTAATACAGCTTTTAGGTTGAATTTTTGCATTTTTATTCATTACTTTATTTGAACATTTATTCTGGTCTTTTCTTCAGTTTTCTCGACTTATTGCACATTTTCTAGTTTATTAGTCCGTTAGTGACTGAGTTTAATAATTCGCGATTGAACTTGTAGCCCGCATCTATTTCTTATTTTTTGCCTCTAGCTCAAATTTTTCGAAAAAAATATTCTCTTACGAAAACTTGCATTGCAAAATTTTTCAGTTCACGACTTGATCGTCGATATTATTGAAAAATTTATGTTAGGTCCATTTCTAGATTTTTATCATTCTTCCCGTCTTCTCTCGGAAATATACATTTTCTTTTGTGTAGAAATATTAGGAAAATTGCTCAGTCAGCCAACGTGATAAAAATGTTCATTAGTTTAATCATATATCGTTTTATTAATTCATCAGTTTATTTGTCTCAGAAAATTTCTTAGTTACACGAAGATCGTATTTAAGCTTGATAAATTTCTCACTTTATAACTTGATTAGTCGATTAGCAGACGAGTTTAATACTTCTTATTTTCCTTTTATTTCAAAATTTCTCCAATAAAATAATTCCTATCTAGAAACTTTTGAAAAGTTAGACGACATTATTATATAGCAGGTCATCATTCTTACAACAAACAAAGTTTTCGATCGGTAAAACTTGTTCTACACTTCCACTAGAAACCCATCTTTTACTTGTCGGGTTGCACCCATTGTACAGTGCGGTTTTGTCTACAAAAGTCGCAGGTCATTCAATCTATAAATTTCGTGGAAAATCATTGTTGTATATATTTTATAATTTCTTCGTATTGTACAATATACAGGTCGGCAAAATTTTTTTCGTAACTTTTGCCCATGAAAACGAAACCCAATGCATTACGACGACGAGTCCCGAAGAGCAACCAGCAGCAGGAGGCCCGGCACGTTCGCCGGTTTGAGCCCGGAAAAATTTGTTCTCGCTTCATCGACCAATGATAGTAGCAATAACAACAACAACAATGTAAATTTTATTAACAAGATTAAAAATTTTTCATTTTGGCCACCGCAGAGTAAAAAACGACGGCGAAATAAATATAACAACAATAGCAGCATTATAGATAATAGCGATGATTCCAAGGTCGACGAACTACATCAACGTGAAAGAGGTAAAAATATGGTATATATTATGTACGTGATGAATACAAGTTTTTATACTATACAAAAATTTTCAGTTTTATTACAGTCGTGTCAATCAATATCAATTATGCATTCTCACGAAGGTCATTTGATTGACATAATCTTGAGTATTGTGGATGTTGACACGCTGCGAGCTTTGATTTCATGCTCGAAAATTTCGAGAGTAGCCATTTTCAGTGACACGGAAATAGCTCATACCATGAGGCTTATCAGGTTCAGCTAAACGCACCTCGCATGGACCTTGTCTGCTGAGACTTCAAGAGTAGGATTGTTGTCTATCTCCTTTCGTATTCGACAGCATTTTTTGCGGCCACAGGTGAGAGAGTCCAATTATAAAGCGAGGAACACTGTAATATTGTTGGCAAGCGCACTTTAACCCCCATAAAACTTGAGGCATGAACTGGGAAACAATTGTGATTTTCATCTACATTCTTTAACCAAATTTAGCCTTCGAAAAGATGTAGTAAATTCGATAGACTCATGTATTCAAACATGTTATTATTGATCTGATTACCAAGACCATTCCTAACAGCCCTCTGCTTCTGACTTTGACGTACCGTTGAGGATTTCGGGAAGAATATTTTCTTGCGGTGACGACTTTAGAAAAATTACGCATCATCTCTAAGCCCAAACTCTTACATGTCCTGGCAGCAGACGATAGCGCATAGGGAGGATCTCAAACTCTTGACCTTCCGCTTTCAGTTTTTATTCAGTGCCACTTTCCCGTCGCGCTGGAATTTAGGATGTAGATTTGACCATCCGGAAAATCCATGGAACTTAGCTATTGTTTAGCAAACATTGTTAATTAGATAGAATAAACTTTTGTTTAAAGTAGTAATAGAAGTATACTTCTATAGTCTGTTTTACTTGAAATGCTTGTAAATTAGAGAGTGGAAAGCAAGTACCATTTAATTTTTTTGTCATTTCCTGCAAATCCATATGTCGCATAGGACTGAAAATTTGTGAGCCTGCACAACTGATTCTCACCATTTTTTTGAGTGAAAGATCATCCAGTAAAAGCGTTGTGTAAACAAGTTTGAGAGTTGTACATATTCCATTCCTTTTTCCGTTTACAAGCATTTTATAAAAAAAGACTATAGATAGTTTTGCAAATAATATTTAACTATACCGAGTTTTTCTCGATAACATTAGTTCGCTACGAGACACAAGCAAGCGAGAAACCGAAACAGCCCGTCAAAAATCTTTAAAAAATGGTTTCTCCAAAAAGTATGCTGTTTGTTGTGTTTGATAAACTCGATAAAGAAACTGTTATCAAAATCAATCCGCTTAAATTAGAGGATCAAATGACGTCTGAGGTGTATTTTTTGGTTACCCTACCATCAACTATGTATAGTCTTCCAGCATGTATCATGGTTATTGGGAAAAATCTTCTCAGCAGTACTTGGAACCTTGTAGGAGAGGACTTTTGAGAACATTATCTGCTATAGCTACTCCTGACAGTGACATCTTTGCCTGGACTGCTGCACATACCAACCTCCTGGCTGGCTAGACAGATTCACACAACAGTAACAATTGAACTTGGATTATAAAGGTCCTATTTCCAGTGTTCATAGCTCTACAATGAGCAGCAGGAGTATACCAAAATGGTTTGTTGCTTTCTACCTGTAAGCTACAGAAATTCTGTAATTAACATCATTTTCGATGATGTAGAGCACCAATGAACAATGATTTTGTTCCCTTGGCATGCTGCTGCAAATCGAATTCTACTGTAGAGGGTTTGATTCTTATGTTACATACATAAACTTCGAGAGGTTTCCTGCATAATTGCTAAGACCTATACATAAAAAGGCCGGGTGCTTTTTCATCAGATTTTCACGAAAAATGTATCAGCATGCGACAAAGATTTTTCGGACAATGTGACCTCTTCAATAAACTAAACTATTTTTTAACAGAAGTTCATACAGTTCAAGGGCTAAAAAATTGTCATGAATCTGTCAACTTATCCATATGTTGTTGGAGTTTAAAATTTTTCATCCTACTCCCTCTACATTGACTTGATCAGAGATCAAAAACTGTTTGAATCACTACTTTCTCCGGTTAAAAAATTCACAGATTTCAGTCGATTTCCAGAACCTTTCATTGATAGTCCACAGCTTTAATTTTGTAAGAAAATGCATAACTGCCAAGGTTATTGTATGAATGCGTAATTTTTCCCAGAACTCTAAATAAATGAGTTCAGTCTGCAGGAGACGATGAACTTCCAAAAAACGTGAGAATTTTTGAGGTACTGTGTAGTGTTGAGGACCTATATAAGGAACACTGAAATGTTAGGCAACGTTATTGAATTTTAACTCGATATTCAAATGCTTGATCGGAATTTTAGCAAAACGACCTCTTACTGGAACTATTACTGTACCACTATTTTTTGTGTGAACTTTTCTTTATTATCCGCACCGAACTTCTTATACAATAGTGGAGCACCTACCGAATTATCTTATTGTGAAAAATTATTTACCTTCAGGAAAATTTCGCTGAATTTTTGAAGCTTTTGAAATCATAGAATTTTGAGTGATATTTACTATTTGGGGATCCCAAGAAATCTTGAGATCCACACCCACAATAGAAGAAAATATGTGACTCATCCCTTACTTTATTTATGATGTTCGTAATAAAACGACTTTTCAGAATCCAGTTTATCAGAAAATAACGGCAAGAAAACGTACCGACATTACGAACTATTTATCACCAAATTAGAAAATTCGCAAATATTCGAAAATAAGCGAAATTTCTTTCGACTATTGGAAGATATCCGAGCGGAAAACAACGGTCACGACGATTATCAACAAAAAAAGCGAGCACCACAAATTTGGTCGCAAAAAATCGATACCGGTTTAGTTAATCATTTGTCCAAAAAATTTATCGGAACTAGTGATGCCGCCTTCCCGACCAACGAACTAAAACGAGAAATATTAGCGGACAACGACGAAACTTTATTCTATTTACGTTTCAAACGCGAAAAATCCGAACCCAAAGACAGCAGGGTATCCGAAGAGGATCGAAAATTCAGAAATAATCGACTATCCTGGGCCACGTCTTACTCGTTGGACACAGGGCGGGACTTGGGTCAGGCGCCCGATACGTTACACCACAACACCAATAATTTGGCCTTGATAGGCGGCGCGCCGACTTGCGTTTGGCGATTGGCCAAAAAATTCGAATCGGGCGATATGGATCAAGTGGGCCCGTTGAAATTGTACCAAACCCAAGTTTACAAACGGGAGTTAGAGAAAATTTGCGTCCACAACCAGGGCGACGTCCATCAAAAAGCGTGCATGTTCGAGGACGGTAGATCCAGGAGGTGATATCGTCCTAGAAAATAGTTTAGATTTTCGAAAATTTTGACGTCAGATCACAAAGATTTATTTTGAAAGTATAAACTCCGGATTCCAACCAAAAATCATGAGTTAATTTCAGGCAACTGAAAATTTTGAAGTTGGCTTGATTCATACACGATTTTGAGGATATGATTTGGATAAAGGCAAAAATCATTAACCAAATTATGTCGTAAAAAACGCGGAATAAAATTCATGAATCATGAATTTCGAACAACTGCAACTTTTGAAGTCAGCATAGTCAATGAATGGCTTTTGATAAGATCTGGCTTTGATAAGCGGACTTGGCAGTCGAATTTGGATCAATGACTCTTTGGACTGAGAAGCTGTTGACATCAGCAGGATATTTAAGCTCCTCAGATCTTGAGATATTTTGAAATTTTCAAAACCAGGGTTTTTTAAAATTTGTGGCAGCTAAAACTTGGTGGCCCCTGAAAATGCAAAACAAAATCCGCTTTCGTGTAACGCAAAGTTCAGGCAAACATGATCATTATGTGGTTTTTGGAACTATGGCCTTCATAGGGCAGAATCATTAGTAAAATCCTTGTTCAGAAAAAAATTCAGAACAAATTCCTCAATTATTTGAATTTCGAACAGCTGCTACATCCGACGTCAGCATAATCCATATAGTTTATCAGGGAAAATATCAGAAGCCAAATTAGGATGACAAGAGTTAAAAGTTAAAAGTCTGTTGATCTCGGTAAAATCCATGGAATTTTCTGCAGTGAGACTTTTTCGAAATTTGACGTCATTAATTTTTGGATATGTCAAATTTTGCAATATAAAAATGCAAAACACAATTAATGTAAGTCATACGAACTTCAGGCAACTGGGAATGTTAAACGCTGCACGTGTGATTTTTCAGCCCAACATTGATAAGGCAGAATATCATGATAACAATTTGTGGTAAAAAATGAAACGGACACTGTGATATTTCTAAAGTCAACATGATTAATAAAGGCTTTTTGCATCCAGCATTGGGGACGCATTTGAGTGACTAGTCCTGAAGGACTCGTTAGATTCAGAAGCTGTTGATTTCAGTAAAATTGATGGAGTGATCGGTCTCTGAGATATTTTTGAGAACTTTGGTATCATGGTCAATTGGATATGAGCCCAAATTGGTATCAAAACAGCGCAAAAAACATCATCGATCATGTGAATAACTATGACAACTGTCAATCTTAAAGTCAATTGGCCCTGTTCACATGCACGTTTTTTAACAGCACCGTGTAAGCGTAGCAATGATCATACATGCGCGTGGGCAGGGGGTTTGAGGGGGTTTGGCCCCCAGCAGATTCTTGCTGACCCCCAGCAGATTTGACTTTCCTAGCAATGATTGAGAAGATGACAAAGGAAAATGAGCAAGAGAGAAAAGAAAGTCGTCATAAAAATAGAAATGATGCTATTTCTAAACAAATCATATTTGATTTTAAAAAAGTAACATGAAAACTTTAAAAAGTGCTGTCCAAGCAAACAATTTCACATATTTGGCTAATATAGGTTCAATAATATGCTGCTTGGATGCTAGAAGACTTTCTGAGACCTTTCTTTTCGTTATCAAAAACGGCCACCTCCTGTCCTGGCTGACCCCCAGCAGAATTTCTATGTTGTGCATGTATGGCAATAATTATTGACAAGTCCTCAACGAGTTCCTCAAAAAATTAATGTTAACGTTATTAAGCCTTCAGGATTGCATTACATTCCGATTTATCGTTCCAAAATTTTTTGAACATCTATGGTATATTTAGTGGCGAATTTTGAAGTCCGTGAAAAGTCAGCTCGACATCACTCTTCTTCTTAACGCACGTTTTCGTGCCTTGGCTGCACTGGAATCTTGTAGACGTCAGAATTTTTTCTGAATCTTGCTTATCTTTATTCTCAAGAGATATCTTTTTTTCAGCAAAGAATCGGAAACTCCCGAGGATGACCAATCGACGTCCACTAGGCGCCAAGAGTCGTTCATGCGGGCAGTGTTACATATGGACCCTGAACACCATCGAAGTGAGTTTGAAAAAATAAAAGTATATATATTCCTGACGTCAGCAGGACCAGTATTACTTTGTGTATTGTTCTAGTGTAGAAACATGCATAATTTTTACACAAATTTTACCTCCTAGTTTCAGTTACCGATAAAGATTTGCGGGAATTGGATAGACGAACGAAAAGACGCATATCTTACATTAAAGCGACGAATGTGACCCCATCATCCTCGGCGGCGGCACAATCGACCAAGACGCTGGGTCGAAAAAAGATGTCGTCGTCCGTCTTTGTCGCCGATCCTGGTGATGAATCGTCGAATTTGGAGTCATTTGACTACGATAAAAATACGAGGCAAGAAAATAAGAGGATTATGCCGCGTTCGATATCGAATGATCAACCAATAAATAGGAAATCGCTCGATTGGTCGAAAAATGACGACATTGCCAAGCAAGTGCATCGTTTATCGACAATATCATCGTCAAGTTGTTTGTACGACAGGTAATTACTATAGCATAATTTTCGAAAAATTTGGCTGCGCTCCATCACCGTTTTTTTCCTCAAATGGGGTCTTCTTTTGAGGAAAAAAATTTCGAAATGAGGAAAAAAATTTTGGGGACGGTTCACATTGTGGAAAAAATTTTGGGGAATTCAAAACTGAAAAGATGCGTTTTGGTAGACTTAAAAGGGTCAAAATCTCAAAATTTTCCGGCGCTTCGCGCCGGTCATGGGTTATAATCTTATCCATTTTCTATCAGGCGCGGCTGTTAACATATCTACTTCAACTTACTAATTAATGCTTCACAGTTTCTATCAACCAAGTTAGCTCGTTTCATTTTCTAATCGTAAGCAGTCAATTATGTCGCCCTAAATTGAGATTTCTCATCAATTCTCTCAATTTTTTCTCTCGATGCTTGAATTTTTTTTCAATGTTTGCAACCTGAACTTTTGCGTTTATTGAAGATGGAAATTGAAGCCATCATTCTAGACTGCGCTCATGAATATCTGTTGGAGAGATTTATTTTCCGGTGTTTTAGAATATATAAACCCGAAAATTTTTCCGGCGCTTCGCGCCGGAATTTGAGACAAATTACACTTCATCAGTTTGATTTTAATTTATTTCTCAACGTTGTGAAGGTTCATTTTCCAGAGTTTTAGAAAGTGAAAATCCAAAAATTTTTCCGGCGCCCCGCGCCGGACCGAGAACTAAATAAAATTAGATGATTCTAATCGGAACCAGAAATGTTAATAGCGGATTTAGTCCTGAGAACTCTATCGTTAACATGCTTCACCCGTTCCTGTAGAACTCCAATATATTCTTCATATGAGCTCATATTGACTAACATAACCAGAATTTTCTCATTTTTTTCCTCATTTTTGCAGGTTTCTGACTCCAAATAAGACAAAATGCTTGGATATGCTCCTAAAATGCATAAAAAATCATCCGTAGCCACATTATAAACGTTTGTAGAAATGAGAAAAATTTTGGGAGAATGAGGAAAAAAATTTTGGGTCCGGTTCTCATGTGGAAAAAATCTTCGAGGAAAAAAAACGGTGCGCCCCATATATTAATCAGTGTTTTTTTGTGTGCCGAAACCATACCTGTAATTGGGGGCGAGGTTGGGGGGGGGACCCCCAACTTGGCCAACCCTGTACCCAAAATCATTAACCCCCCAACCCCTCCCCCCAGTTTGGAAAAAATTAAAAAAATTTGCAAAAAAGTGTACGCTTCTTGGCCTTTTTTGGGAAAAATTTCGACTTTTTTCTACCCCCCCCCCCCAAAATTTTGGATTTACCCCCCCCCCCAACTGGTCGGAGGTCTTACAGGTATGTAATAGGTTATAGGGTTTTCTGTCCGGAGATGCATTTTTAGGAACGAGTATATTGAAGCTGAAACTTTCAAATTTGCTCAAATTGGGCTTTTTCAAGTAGTTTCAGTGTTTTTTTTTGTGCCAAAACATGGTTTTTGGCACAAAAAAATTTGGAATGGCACAAAAAATTTTGAGCGTTTGTGCCAATTGGCACAAATTTTTTTGGCTGGTCAAACATTGAATTTCCTTAATTTTTAGACGTTTTAGGGGCTGAAAATGCAAAAATTTTTCGGCGCTTCGCGCCGAATCAATGAATATAATATTTCCTATTCGTATATTTGACCCGAACGCGAACGATTTCTCTTTGAACAGTGTATTAGTATCGTTGCAGCAAACTTTATAGGCTGTCAAGACTGATGAGTGAAAAGAAATTCTGAATATTCTCTCTTCATTCAGTCGATTCGGATTTAAAACTGAAATTGTTGCTTTTTGTGTTTGAAGAAGAAGAAAGAAGAAGAAAAATTTATTTTTCGAACGAAGAGAAAAGAACAAAAACACATGTTAGTCTAGAAAAAGAAATACAACGAACATCAAGATTATTGGTTATTAATGCAGTACAAAATGAAGAGCAATGTGAAAATGTTAGCATAATTGAAAAATCAAAAAATACAGTGAGTGAAAGACAATATGAATTAATTTGCATACGGAGACATGCAGGTACAGAAGTACACTTACGCGCGCCTCGATGAACGAAAAGGAGAAATCAACACAGAAATGAAGAGAAAAAAATCATATTATATTAATGTCCTCGTATAAATTTTGAAAAATCGATATCTTTAAGTTTTCGAGAAAAATTTTCTACTGAGGTTGCTTTTACGACGTGATCAGGTAATGTGTTCCATGTATGAACAACTCGTTTAGCAGAGCTATATTTGTCAATGTCAAGATGAGAATTGCCTATGTTGAGTTTAAATGAGTTTCTGGCTGTTTCAAATGGAAAAATTGATATCGTTGATAATGGCAGAATGTTTCGATCGAAAATCAACACGATTTTCGACTTTATTTTCTCTAGTCTTTACATGATTGTTAAATATACATAACGTAGATATTCGTTCGTAGTCGAAAATTGAATCAATTTGAACTTCCTGAACAATTCTAGAGCTATTTAAATTGTCTCAGCATTCCATTTCTTTTTGGGATTTCGTGAACTATTTTGTTGCACAGTTTTTTCTCTTCTCACTGACATGGTTAGCTGAAAAATAGGTTGGGCACGATTTTTACAAGAAATTAATGCGTTAAACAATAACTTTTTATCAAACTTTTGGCCTGAAACTTTTCCGCAGTTTTCAGTATGTCTCTAGTAAAAAAAATTTTTGTGCCATTGGCACAAATTTTTTTGGCCTCTTGTGCCAATTGGCACAAATGTCCGTGCACAAAAAAAACGCTGAGTAGTTTGACACGAGAAAATCAACCAGCACATTTTCAAAGCGCGGTGTGGCAAATACAGAAAAATCCTACCTACATCAAGAATCGAACCTGGTGCACCAGCCTATGGACTTAATGCGTGTACCACTACACAATTTCCCCAGAAATTATCAACACTATATTCTTTTAAGACCTTTGATACTATTTGAACTAACAACTTTATTTGGAAGAGTCTCAACAGCGCTGCGCCCTTCGGGCGCAGCTGCTGTACCCTAAGCCTAAGCCTAAGCCTAAGCCTAAGAAAATTTACTCACTAATCACAGAAATCGATGAAAATCGAAATTATTAAAATATTAAACTCAAATTAGATTTCCAAATTCGTTGACCTCCGACAATAAAGGGTAATATTTCCAACATGGTCTGAAAATTTGCATAATATGTAAAGTCTGAAAATAGTTATATATGTGTATTTTATGGCAAAATACCCTGCAGAATTTGAACCGGTCGTTCAAATTTCATCATTTTTTCTTTCCGCGCTTCCACTTTACCTCTAATAATCAAAAAATAACTATTTATGGTATCAACGCTGGGTAAGTTTATTTCGGGCGCTCAACGCCCGAAATGAATTTTACCCCATTTTTATGCGTTCTAAAATGGAAAAAGGTGAAAATGGGTTTCAATTCATTTATATTTTTTATATTATTCTAGTGCGCGGTTAGAAAAGGTCATTCTAGTTACTGCTTATAGGTTCTATCTATCAAAATATTATTGATAAATGTTTGATCTGTATTGTTCTTTGACGAATTTGATGAAAACAAACATTTTTCTCGGTCATTTTCCCCTAATTTTTTGGCGATCTTCATAAAAATTTTGACTTTAATGTGATTAAAACCTTTTGAGTGTAAGACAATGCTGGAAATTTTTGCCGATTTAAAAATCCAAATTCTAAGGCCCAAATTACAGAAAGTGGGTTAAACGTGGGTAAGTAAAATGGCGGGTAAAATCGTAGGTAAATAAAAGTCGAGTAAAATCTCGGGTAAAATCGTAGGTAAATAAAACTCGAGTAAAATCTCGGGTTAAAGCCGGGTAAAGTTCGGGTAAAATCGTGGGTAAAATGACGGGTTAAAGGCAGGTAAAATCGTGAGTAATTTTTTTTTACCATCGATTTTATCCAATTCGAGATTACTGAAAGTGAGTAAAGTAAAAGTCGGGTAAAAAGTTGATGAAAAAGACGTGAAAATAACCTGCTATTTTACCCGAACTTTACTCGGCTTTAACCCGAGATTTTAGTCGAGTTTTATTTAAGTACGATTTTACTCGACTTTTATATATCTACGATTTTACCCGCCGTTTTACTTTTACTCTTACCCACGTTTAACCCACTTTCTGTAATTTGGGCCTAAGTCGCTTGCCTAGTTTTTGAATTTTAGTTTGTCCGACTGAAAAATCATTAAAGTCACTGAGAAAGCAAACCTTCTGTCAGAAAAACAAGAAGTGAAAAACATACCTGTAATTGGGGGGACCCCACCCCAACTTGGCCAACCATATACCCAACCCCCCCAGTTTGGAAAAAATTAGAAAAAATTGGCAAAAAAGTGTATGTTTTTGGCCTTTTTTGGGGAAAAATTTCGACTTTTTTCGACCCCCTCCCCCCAAATTTTGGATTTACCCCCTCCCAACTGGTCGGACCTCTTACACGTATGGTGAAAAGATTCATTTTCTAGCGTTTTAGAATATTGAAATCCAGAAAAAATTTTCGGCGCTACGCGCCGAACACATTACTCTAGTCTAGTCATATTAATCTTTTCATCTTCCCTCCAAAACTCAGAAAATTGGGTTTTAAATGCCTAGAACCGACGCAAATCGAATGAAATACAAGAAAACTAGTTTTCGATGGTTTTTCCGTTAAATTTGAGCAAATTTATCGATTTTAGCGTGAGCAACCAAAACTTTATCTGTGCAACCAAAATTTTTCCCCAAGTTACACATTGCAACCTGGCCTATGCAAAAAAAACCCTGGTTTGTGCCCATTGGCTCAAAATTTTCGGTTGGTCAAATACTAAATTTCCTTGATTTCTAGGCGTTTTAGGGGCTGAAAATGCGAAAATTTTTCGGCGCTTCGTGACGAGTGAAAGAATCTTATTACCTACTCGTATTTGACCCGAACGCGAAAGAGTTATCTTCGAATAGTGTATTAGTATCGTCACAGCATACTTTAAAGGCTGTCAATGACTGATGAATGAAAAGAAATTCTGAATATTCTGTCTTCCACGTCGATTTAAGTTGAATAGTTTGTATTCAAGAACAGATAGCTCTAAAAAAGCTTCGTGTAATAGAGTTCAGTAGGACGTTATTCACCCCAAATGAGAAAACCCGCCCTGAAAAGCTTCGTGTTTATCATAGCGGAATATGGCATTTTTGGCTACAGTAAACCATGATACCGAAATGAATAAACGCGAGTGATATTCGAATATCGCAATGCTATATGTTGAAGACAATAGATAATTATGCAAAATTCACTACCGTACGTTGAAATTAGTTGCTTCTTTGCTGAGTTATATGTAATTATCCGAAATATTTTTTCATTTCATTGTTACTGTAGCAACGCTGCAACGAATTTTAATTTCTCCGCTGATGAGTTTACGTGCTTCATTCACATAATGCACACAGGGTATGGACAGGGTATGGATTTACCCTACCCTAAAAAATTTGGCGGAAGTTTACTATAGGCCAAAAATTTGACAAAAGTTCAGAATAGGCCAAAAATATAGTAAAGTAAAATGCAACAAACATTTTGAAAAGATTAGATTACAAAGAAAGATCAATGTGAAACACAGCTTATAATTAATGTCAGCAAACAACTTTATTGAAGAATTATTGATACAAAAGACAATAAATGTTCATTTTAAAGTAAAAAAATTACTATATACCTGATTCCTGCAAAAAAATTACTTAAGGGCAAATTTTTGTCGTTTTCTATACCCTGGGACCCCTGACCGTGTGCATGTATGTTCATTCAGTCCTATTCGCATTTAAAACTGAAATTCTTACTTTTTGTGTAAAATTGATTGAGATAGAAAAATCGATTTCCTTACTACAATGTTTCTACCGAAAATTTACACAATTTTTGACTTAATTTTCTCTAGAGTCTTACATCGTTGTTATATATATTATATATAACAGATATTTGTAGTCGAAAATTGAATTAATATGATCTCAACTTCCTAAGCAATTCTAGAGTTATTTAAATTTTCTAAGCATTCCTTTTCTTTTTGAGTCGTAAACCATTTTCTTGCACAGTTTTACTTTTTTCTTATCTAACTGATATAACTAGCTTGAAAAATAGGCTGGGCATGATTTTCACAAAACATTAATGCGTTAAACGTAGCTTTAATTGAGTATATTTTTATCAAAGCTTTGGCCTTGAACCTTTCCGCAGTTTTTATCGATTCGAATTGATTTAACTTACTATTCGAAAACAAAAGTAAGCAAATATAAAAAAGAGAGAATATAACGGTGAAACACCAAAAATTTTAAGACCGAACAAAAGTAGGAAAATACGCAAATATAGCGAGAGAAAAAACATCGGGAATTGGACAAGGTTGAAAAACGGAAATTAAACAAAACGAAAATTTGAACATAATGTTAGTTCAAGATGAACAAACTACAATAACGACAAACTCGATTAGTCTAGGAAGCGCACGTTACATAACATAACGAACTAACGCGCTCCCACATAGAACTTGGAAAAATCGATCATCATGATTTTATTCTTGAAAGATTGCAGACTGGAAGCATTGATAGCATCTGAAGGAAGGTTATTCCATATTATTAATATACCTGTTACAAAAATCATATAATCTCAAAGTCGTTTTTGCTTAGCCAGTAATAAGCTTGAGGTTATGTTAGCGACGTGTGTTGTCATTAGAGTTTAGCATAAAGAAATCATTTTTGTCAATACAAGTATGATCTTTAATAACTTTATACATTAAAGAAATAGCGGCTAATTATGTACGGGTTTCAAGTCGCTCTGGGTAAAGAGCTTTTAGTCGTTCCTCATAAGAAAGGCTAGATTTTTTACAAAATAATCTCTTGCTAACCTTCCGTTGTACATTGTCAATCGGCTGAATTTCATTCACATGAAAAGGATTCCACACGGTGGAGCGGTACTCAAGTATAGGTCTGACACACCCTATGGGGGTATGGGGAGTATTACCCCGGTCTTAGATTTGGAAATTCATTTACTACCCCGGTAAAAACAGCGCACTATTGCAAAACATCTTGGTAGACCTCATCTTTAGTATTGATATAAGCGATTTTTTGGAAAGGATATCAGCACATTTTATAATATCATTTTATTATATACTTGGGCGAACAAATAATGAGTTATGAAGACAAAAAAGTAATCTCAAAAATTCGCCCGATGATGAAGAAAAACATTATGCTCTTGAAATTCTTCCTCTTCATCCTCTTCTTTCGTTTTTTGCGCGTTGGGTCTTCGGTGCGCATATGGTTATATTTCTCCACCCAAGCTCTGGCATAATTTCCTGCTTTAAGTTGGGACATCTGAGGTCCGTTGACGCGGATGCTTATGAGTGCAGGAATGGTATCTGGTTTCAAACCTGTGATTCATGGTCGAATGGGATTAACAATACTAAAGCCTCGTTCGGCATCAGCATTTCCAATTGGAAGCACTAGTACAATCCTTATCAGTGATGGAATGTGCTCATACTCCTGGTGATACTGGTCCGAATAATATTTCCAAAAAATGTGTCTGATTTTTGAAATCTGCAGGAATCAGTTGACGCGACAATTTTCAGCTTATAGTCTAACTATTCTCTGCGCGTAATTAGTACATCCATGTTGCATGATTGGGAGCTGAAAAATGGGTTAGAAACAGTGGAAAAAATTTTGAGTGTTGCATAAAAACGCCTACCTGTAATTGGGGGGGGGGGGGAGGTTGATGAGGGACCCCCACCCCAACTTGGTCGAACCCTATACCCAAATGTCGGAACCCTCACCCCCAACTTGTTCATCCTTATACCAAACCCCCCCAAGCTCGGAAAAATGTGAAAAAATTAGGAAAAAGGTGGCTTTTTTGGCTTTTTTTTAGGAAAATTTCAGAATTTTTTTCGACTTTTCCGGGGGGTTTTTCTATTCCTCTCCCCTAAATTTGGGGTTTGCCCTCCCCCTGACTGGTCGGACCTCTTACAGGTATGGGAGAACGTTTTTCGACCGTAAAAAATGTAAAGCAAGGGCACTATTCATTTTCGTAAGTGAGAATTTTTTGTGGGGAAAGTACCCACACCACTCCCACGGTAACAAAGTAGTGAGCAAAAAAGGTCACGCGCGCGGAATATGGAAAGTAAGTACTACTCTCACGCAGGGTTTTAGCACGGTGCTAATGAAACCAGAGCCGTGCTAATGGAAATTTGTGGATGTTAGCGCGCGTGCTAATGACTGGAAGGGAGAAATTTTTGAAAAAAGTTCGAGAAGAAAATAAAGGATATCACAAAATTGTGTGGAAATATCAAAAATCACCGTTTTCACAAATAACAACTTCGTTAATATCCTCATTCTCTTCGTCACTTTTGTATAGTAAATGACTGTAGCTCGAATCTGAATTCGATTCGCCTCTAACCTCTTTTACACTTGAAGGTAATTTGAAAACAGCTGTTCTGACATATGCTGAAGTTTACGGAAATCAGTAATAGTGAGTAGCAAACATAATTGTACATTATCTGGAAAAATCAATCGAGAACGTGTATTGAAGTTGAAGTGCGGTTCCAGATACAATGTAAACACAGAAAGAACGCGAATTTAGCGATTCATAAAAGTATTACTGTCAAACTAACTACTGAATATTTACTTGCCGGTCAACTAATCAAGTGCATAATGTTAGAATGAGTCGATTTAATTAGAATCAGATGAGAGTCTTATTCTTTTTAAAAGTGCCAATATCAAGCATGCTTCCATGAGTTTATACAATAAAAGCATGTTATCAGAATTGACAAACTCACACATTAGTTTGGCATCAACAAAGTAGCATTTGTCAACCGTGCTAACCGTGCTAAGGAATATTTTTTCATTAACACGAATGCTAATGGGAGTCGTGCTAAAAAAAACCCTTCCCTTACGATTTACGATTTCACCCCTATTTGAATTTTCGACCTTAGAGACCTCTGGTCTGACATGTGTGTTGAAGGCTTTGATTAGAACTGATTTATTTCTGGAACTGAAAGCTTTCAGGATCAGGGAACTCCGTTGACGAGTTTTGTTCACAATTGAGTTGATATGATTTTCGAAAGACAAATATTGAGAAATAAGCACACCAAGATCTTTTACTGTTTGCTCTTCATGTATATATCTGCTGTCCAACTGATTACAATGCATAGGATTAAAATAAGCAAGGTGGAGTACTTTACTGTTATCAGGAGAGATATCGAGCTGTCAGACAGAAGACCGAACTGAAATTCTATCAAGATCTGCTTGGAGAATACAATTATTAGTAGAGGAGTTGAAAAAAAATTAAAAATCGTCAGCAAACAAAAAAATATTGGACTTGATGTTGTCAGAAAGGTCATTTATATATAACAGGAATAGTGTTAGTCCCAAGACGCTGCCTTGTGGAACACCACTTGTGACAGAAAAGAATTCAGAGAAATTGGTTTCTATATTAATTCGTTGATAGCGCTCTGAAGGAAAAGTAGATATCCAACTTTTTAGGCAATCTGATATTCCATAACCTGTTAGTTTGAGTAATAATTAAGAGTGAGAATCAATACTTCTTGTCCATTAATTTTTACATTTTAGGAGCTGTAGTTCACAAGATTTACTGGGCAAAGAACCATATTGGTGTTGAGTCAAAAGAGGATTAGATTTCAGATAGCTGATCAGAGAATTGTTCATGATAGATTCCATAATTTTACAACTAACACAACATAGGGATATAGGCCTGTAATTTGGTGTAAAAGAGCGATCTACTTTCTTGAAAATTTGCAACACATTTGCTTTATTTCAGAAATTGGGCATTAAAGAAGTTCGGAAGGAAACTTCAAAAATACTAGTTAACGGAATGGCTAAGTGGTGTGCCAATTTTTTGTAGAGGTACGCAAATAAACCCTCAGGTCCAAGAGTATAGAAGGAATTCATTTTTTTGATTGCAGTTGTAACTAGTTCAACAGTGAATCGCACGGACGTAAGTTTTGATTTGTTTCTTATGGGGAAATCAGGAATGGAACAATCATCAACCTTAAAGACATGATAAATAATCATTGAATAATCCACAGATTTTTTTACATCATAAACCACGGTATGGGCGTCTTTTCGTATGGGGGAATTTGACTACTGGAGTTTAATTTAAAGTTTACGAAATTATAAAAGGATTTAGGGTTAGTTTTGCGAATTATTTTCTCTTCAATAGAAGCTAGTGTAAAGCATGAAACTTATAGTTCAGTCTGCGATAGTTTTAGATGATTTTTACCTTTTCCATATAGAGTCAACTTTTTTCAAAATGCCTTCTTTATATTTTTGGGATAACATATTTTATTTGATCTGTGTTTAAAAAGAGGAGTATGTGCTGTAATCATGGGTTTGAGAACATTTAAGAAGGTGCAGTACATACCATTAACGTTAGCACAGCTGGTGAAGATGTCTGACCAAGAAATCAGTCTGAGTTTATAGCCAATTTCTATATAGCTGGCTTTACTTAAAATCAACGACGGACTCTGTTGGCATACATAGCTTCATTTTATCAGATGATAAAATTTTGAAATTAACACAGCAATGATCACTAGTAGAGAATGGTGCAGAAATATTAACATCAAGAGTTGTCACCAAAAACAAGATCGAGTATGCTATTTTCATGAGTAGGTTTCAATACAAACTGGTTCAAACCTAGACTTGAGACGGATTCAAAAAAATCCATATAAATTTCTTCATTGGGATGAGATAGATCTAGCCAATTTAGCCTTGGTAAATTAAAATCGCCAGAGACGCACACGTGATAATTAACATGTGTTGTCCATACAAGAAATTCACATAATAATTGACTTATTTCTGAACTAAGATAAGGAGGCCTATAGATTAGAACGGAGTGATGAGTAAATCCAGGCATTAATGACCAAAAGTTAATGATTCTGAAGAATCAAACTCTGTAGGTGTCTCAATGAGTTAAACCTTAACCCGTTTTTTCGTGAAAACAGCTACGCCACCACCTCGCCTGCTCTTCCTGTCTTTTCTATAAATTTTATAGTCATAAGAATTGAGAATTAAGCTATTTGGAATGTTGCTATGAAGTCGCGTTTCAGTGCATGATCCGATAACAATTTGCTCATTTAGTAAATGCCTCAACCCTTCCAGTTTACACATAATACTGCTAGCATTAAAATAACAAACATGACAAATAATTACCTTTGGGAGACTTTTTAGTATGCTTCTAGTGGAATTTTTTTTGTGCCATTGGCACAATTTTTTTTGGCTTTTTGTGCCAATGGGCACAAAAAACCTGCAAAAAACAGAAAAAAATTGTTTTTTAGTCAGGTCGTTCAAATTGGGCTAGTGAATGATTTGATGTTCTACAGGAGCTGAAAACATATTAACGATAGACTTCTCATGAATTTATCATTTCTGTCTTTTCGATCAGAGTTATCGAATTTAATTCGATTTATTTCTTAGTCCGGCCCAAAGCCCTGAAAAAATGATCAGATTTCCACCTTTAAAACGCTGGAACGAGAACCTTCACAACGTTAATAAATTAAAATCAAACCAATAGAGTGTAATTTTTTCATTCCGACGCGAAGCGCCGGAAAATTTTTCGAATTTTTGTATTCTAAAACGCCGAAATTAATCTGTGCAACAAATATTTCTGAATAGAAGCTCTAAATTTACAATCTAGAATGATATCTTCAATCTTCATCGTCAATAAATGCAAAACTTCACGTTGAAAATGTTAAAAAAATTCGAGGCTGCGAGAGAAAAAATTGAAAGGATTGATAAAAAATCTCAATTTTCGGTGGGATACTGGCTGTTAATAATTAGAAAATAAGACGAGGTAACTCAATTGATAGAAACTGTTGAGGGTTAATTAGTTAGTGAAAGTAGAAATGTAATCGTTAACAGTCAGTATTCCGCCGAAAATTGAGATTTTAAATTAATTATCTCAAATTTTTCTCTCGGGGCTTAGAATTTTTCAGAAAATTTTTTATTTTGTGGAAGTTATGGAATGAATGTTAAAAAATGACGATTTTTGATTTTTTGTAACAATTTGCTTATATCTTTTATCTAATTTTCTTATCGAACTTTACATAAAAATTTTTCACTGTCAGTCATTAGCACCCGTGCTAACGTCCGAAATTTCTATTAGCACGGCTTTGCTTTCATTGGCTCCGTGCCTTATAAAACTATGACTGTCGACAATTGAAAATTGGGGGAGAGACTCTTCCCCCAATCATCGATGACTCCATATAAACGAAAATTTGGAGGGGATTCTTCCCCCAATCCCCCCATCCACAGGTACATGTGATTAAGATATTCAAACAAACTAAAAAACATAAATAAGGCATCTTTCGACATTTTGGAGCGAAAAATATAACTTGGAGAAAATTGAATTTTGGCCTTAGACTTCTCTTTAGCTCATGGGTTTAACGTTGACTTCGCTCGGTTTGGTATGCTATTCGAAATTTCCATTTTGAATCTGTTTTTGATGACTGTTGTGATCCCAGAAACACTAAAATATTTAAATGTGCACAAAAATATCGATAAAAGTCTGTGGGTATTTTGAAGTGAAAAAATTGATGACTGAAATCTGGGCTTTCTACATTGTACGTCTAAAGTACGCGTACAAATGCAAGGAATTTTGTGATGCAAGCAAACTAGTAATTTCTAAAATTCCTCAATTTTGTGTTTTTCTGAAACGCCAATGTCTGCAAGGGCCTATCTCCTGGATGCATCAAGTTCTCCTAGTTTTACACAACTGGATGAATAATACTGCTTTTCTCCAAAAGTTGCTTAGCTCCAGAAAATGTTTAGTCACCCCATTATTGTACGTAAAAATCTGGAATTCTCTTCATCGAAATAAACTTGTTTTTATCAATTTCCTCTTTCTATTATACGTTTAACCACTGTTTTTTAGCACGAGATTTTCAGCCATATGGCCAAAGTGGGCAGAAAATGTTAGCCAATGGCTAGAATTTGTACTCAAAGCACGTATAAAAGTACTCAAATTTTTCTATCCAATTATCTGAAACGTCGAAAAAAATGTTAGCCGATCCAAAAAATTTTTAGCCACAAGAGGACGTTTGGCAAAAAAATACTGTATTTAACGGAACAAGAAATCGTTATAAAATTTTCAATTTACGTGGTCGTGTTTAGTCCTCGACATGTCCGATTAGAAACGTGCTCTTTTGAATTGTGAATAAGCTTCATTTTTCGGAAATAATTAGATATGAAAATTACACACCTGTTTTACAATAATTTTTTCTGGTCAGGTTTTTTCAGTTATTGAAAGTTTAGCTCTGACAAAAGCGTCCGTTTCTGTATTAGTAGAATTTCTGTGAATTCTAAAACTTCCTTTTTAATGCTGAATCTTCGTTTTTCTAGTGGATTTTTGATACGAGCGTTTAATTATTCTTGTGTACAATACATGTCAATGTTGCTTTAAAATTATCCAAATTCTTCGAAAATTCACTAAAAATGCATTCTTCACAAAGGTTTATGAACGCCTTAATTTTTCATATTCACCATAAAATTTCAGGAAAATATACGAAAAAACCAATAGTTTTAGCTATGAAATGATTAACTTAATCGCTGTTTTTTGTACAAGCCTCTTTGTACCTGTGCAAAGATTGGCTAAAAAACCTTTATACGAAGAAAATATTTTTTTGCACCAAAAAGCACGATCATTCGTTGTATTGTTGCACAAACCATCTTCCTGATAGCACTCGAGTTCATGTCCTTCGTACATATAACTTTACAAATTAAGACAATATGTATACTCATACTCTCATCAATCTGAAAGACAAGTTAAACCTAAATTTTTTGAAAATTACTTCCATGATGCTTATCGGCTTCGTGCTTAAAAGTAAGTTACAAAAAAGTTGGAAAAATTGACGTTTCAATTTTTTGAAATGGCACCAAAATTCTTCTTTTCCAAATTGGATAGGCCCATCAGCATTTTTGGCCTTTTCCGGAAATTTTTTCTTTAAAAAACACGATTTGGATAATGCAAGGAATTATAAAGATTGTGGATAATGCAAGGAATTATAAAGGGAAATTTTTCGGTGTTTTCTGATTTTCGAACCTGGAGAAGCGTTTTCTGTCTAGATAATGTCGATAAAACCTTTTGCACCAAAACAATCTTTGTACGGAGCCAAAAATGTTTGTCTCGTTCTGAACACAATCATAAAAGATTGTGTTCAGAAATTGTACTTTACATACATTACCATTTGGGATGAATTACAATGGTTTATTTTTAATTTAATCAAAGTTGTTTGCAGGTTCTAATGAATGAGGACGTGATAAAAGTTTCGTACGGTAGATAGGTCCTGTTAACACTTTCCGATCTTTGTGAAAAAAGCCTGGTCTTATCAGCTATCAATTTGAGTTTTTTGGGGCTTGTTTTACGAAATTCGTGCATTTACTTGAGCAATTTAATTTTATATTTACATAAGACACGTTCAATATCAAGTGTTTTGATTTTTGAAATTTGATAATTCAACAACGGCACACATTTAACTATTTATTCAAAAATGACTCAATTTGATATGTATCTATAAATTCCAACTTCTTTCATTTTATTTATCGGCATTAGAAAATTTTATCCCCTCCCCGGGCGACGAAGCGCAATTATTTCCTGCAAGAATACCATCCAATCCGCTAAATGTATATAGAGGAAAGATAGCAGATTATCATGTTACATTCTGTATATGTTATATACTAACATACTCGTCATCGTCATCTCTTTTTTAACTTCGCCCGCTTTTCCAATTTTCGTTCGAAGGCGACAAAAACCTTTGCTTTAGGGGCGCAAAAAATCGATTTTGTCCGTCTTTGGAAACAAGTTTATTACGATAGTTGTTGGGTCGATGTGTGTGCGTGTTCTCATGTTACCCGGCTGCGTTGGGTAGTTAGTTTGGTTGTGGTTACCCTTAGTAGTATATACATATATATCCCAAAGCTGAAAAAGTTATCGTTTTTCTTCAATCTCACTTATTCTCGGCGCAATTCTAATGAACGTGCGACTGAGCTTTTTCCTACTTTTTTTTCTTCAAAAACTAAGAATCTCGAGTTTGAAAAAATTGAGTGCTTCCAGGCCTGCAGGCAGTGGGTTGGGGAGCCATGCCCCCCAAATGTTCCAAGTGTTAAAAAACAAATTTGACCAATGGTTTTATTCTTCAAGAAAAATTCAAGACAGAAATGCCAATTTTAGTAAATTGAGTGAAAAAATGTGTGGGCTCCACCCCCGGAAAAATTCCTGGCTACAAGCTTGAGTGCATCAGAAGAAAATTCTAGCTATTTTTCCGAATTTGAATAAATTTTATCAGTTATTTTTGGTGAGAAATTTACTTTTAAAATCTTTTTCCGATTTTACTCTTTTCCTCAAAAATTGGCCAGGTCTCAGCTTCATTTCATTCTTTTGAAAATGAACACGATTTTTTGTGTCAGAACTCAGAATGCAGTACGTATGATATCAATCAATAAATCTCATTGAGATCCACGCGAAAACTAACTCGAAATGTTGTACACCTATTTTGACGGAGTTATGGGACGTTGTAGTTTGATAGAAGCATGCTTAGTACTTCCAGATTTCACTTCAGAAAATTTTCGAGCAAGAATCATAGTTATAATGCTTCCGGTTCCAAATTTTGCACATCATGTTCAACTGTCGATTCAGATGATATAATTCTAATTTAAATTATGCTTTTATTGCATCTAAATTTTGTTATCCATTTTATAATTTTGAAGATTTTGTTTCCCTATTTTTTTGATGTTTTGAATAGTTATTTTCATTGCGATATATATATATATATATATATATCCACAAACATGCAGGGCAAGAATTTTCCACGAGGGGATCCTTAGACTTTTTATGTGGCTCAGTGTGCAAAAACCAAGCCTTATCATGTACGATATCTGGAAAGTTATCAAAAAAATTCTTCAAACTAATTCTGGGAGGGTGTCTGACGATTTTTTTGAGCGAAAAATATTACTGTAAACTTGTTTTGCAAACCATTTCTACGATGGTTCGGATTTTTATCATTTTTCAACGTGAAAGAATATAAAAAACTGGTTATAGAGTCTAAATTTTCCCGATTGACGATTTCCTATGGAGTGTTTACATTCTAAATTGAAAATTTATTCGAATCTTACGAATGCAAGTTCCATTCAATTACTTGCTTTTCGAAATACGCTATCCCAATATCGGGCTTTGGAATGCAGAAGTTCGTTCGAAAAAATTAAATTTCTGATTCTTGTTCTCCCAAATTAAAAATTTAGATATAGTTTCAATTTCGATCACCCATAAATTTCAAAACGCTTTGTGTCTTGTTGGAAAGCGATCCGATTTTTCTTCTTTGGAAAGTTGAAAAAAATCATTTTTTCTCATATCAGAATGTGCTGAAATTGTAAGGAACATTCTTTCCGACGCTTATTTAACGAATTTAGTAGTATCTTCAGAACACGGTCACAGGAATTTCATTCAAAAATTATTCTAATTTGAATTGTCGTCGGTCTTATGTCGATCTACCGCGTAGTTTTGGGTGACTCGGCTACGTCGGTGGCTGCCGGCGGCTCGGAAATATCAGCATTTCTTGAAAATAATCTTTAAAAAAGGAGCAACGCGAAGGAGAAACTTGAAGAGAAGCAGATCAAGCAGAATAGGCAGAGGGAGGCAGACCAACAAAATTGTGAACCAATCAACTAATTTGCAAACCAAATAGTCGATCAATCTAAGGAATATTTGTGTATTCAAATAACCTTTTTTTGACTAATGACAACCAACCTGAATGAATTTTGGTTGATAGCTACGTAAGCTTCGCACAGATATTGTATCATATTTTTAGAATTTTGACTCCAGCAACAGGAGGTAGTATCGAATAGGTACTCTTAACCCGTATCTTTTTGTAAATTTCGGAGATTAAATTTCACATTGCACTTGAAAAGCATGGTTTATAAAGCGGAATTTTAAAACACACAGTTTCCGATTGAAATTTTGAGTTCGAAAATTTCTTTTGAATGCTTTAGATTTAGATTCTGATTTCTCTTTATTTTTTACGTCTCATTCTCGATCATTATTCAGAATTCCAGGGTCTCTTGCTGGACCCACTCCCGAGGTTGGTAGGTCTATGATTTGGTTGATTATATTCGGCCCGGAACTTGGAGTCGAAAATTTATTAATAAATTTGCATTCCTCTTGCAGTTTTTCGAGTATTACGGCAACCGCGGGCATCGACGCCTCAACGTCCACAACAGCAACTTTGACGCCGGCTTCTACAACGTCGTGGTCGTCGGATCGAGTGAAAAATCGTTATGATCTTCATCATCAGCAGCATTTGGGCCGCGCTCCTTACGAACCATTTCGCTCGCCGTCGCCGTCCAATTTTTTGGATCGGCGGAATTTAGAGGATGTTGGCGAAAAAGTGGAAGAAAAATTTATGAGCAATAATTATCCTTCTCATCAACAAGCGCCGTTGTCGGCCGGACTTATCAGGCAAATGCCAGGCGTGCAGAAAATATTCAACTTTTTTACGGGCGGCGAAACGTCGCAGCAACAGGTGGGAAAATTTGCTTCCAAAAATTTTATGCTATGAATTGAAAGTTTTTCTATCATTCTGTGAGTAAATGGATTTTTCACAACGTTTTCATGAAAACGGTTAATTTATTCAATTATCTCTACGCAAAAAATTTTTTAAATTCATATTTATGAGCAGAATGAAGTGTTTTTCATTTATTTTCATAAAAAACAATGAATTTTTGATCACAGCAGTTTACAAAAATAAGTTTTTTTTATAAAAAGAAAAATCTTCGCTAGATTTTCTGAGGAAAAAGACATGGTCTAGGATTTTTTTACATGTGAGTCATAGTTGCCCTAAATTTTGGCAGGGTTGGGCGTATATATCATTCAAAAGAAGAAAGTTCGACATTGTTGCATTAAAAGAGGTGAAAAATTCATAAAAAGTGCATTTAAAAAGTGCAAAAACTTAGCATATTTCAGCTTTTTTCGCGGTTTCTGGTATTTCATTTTTGGTTTTCAAGTTAAAAGCGAATTTTTCATTCATTTTATTAAAAAGGGGATTAAGAAAAAGAAAACTGAATTTCACATTCATTTTCAATGTAAAAGTGATACTTTCAATGCAATTCTCTCGAAATATATTTTCATGTTCTGTTTCATTTTTTATATCCTTGAGTTTTAATGAGTGCTCGTATTCTGTTCTCTGCTATCTCTGTATTCTCTGCTTTGAATGTTATTATTACTTTTTATTGACTTTTTGTTGAATTTCCTGTTTTTGTACGCTCATTTTGATTTCACAGAAATTTGCATAAATTTTCAATTTTTTGTTTTTGAAATTAATAATTCAGTTTCTTTGTCTATGTCTGATGTGTTATCGTAGATTTCTGACTCCATTTTTATCTTTTCTATTATGAATATTTTTCCATTATTTTTCTTACTTATTGTTTATCATTAATCATTTTTTGCACTATTTTTTGAGTAGCAGACTCTCTGATTTCTAGTATTTCATATAAATTCTGTTCGATTTTATGTTTTTTGATTATTTTGTGGTTTTTGATATGAGAATTTCATCTTCTATTCAATGCAAAAATTTAAAAAGAGCCATTCTTTTTGAGATTCTGGCATATTCTCTTGAAAAATTTTGAATATTAGTTATTCTAATTGGCTTTCAGACGTCTGCCTTATTTTTTCACTCAAGTCAAAGTTTCTCCCTTGGCCGGCATCGATTTTACTATATTTCACATTTTCCCAGAACTTATCCACGTTGAACAAAGAGGAAGAAAAAATTTTAGACTCGGAAATTGGCGGCGGCCGTAGGCGCCGACTTTGTTGTAACCCGAGCCCGTCGACCAGCCGAGCCGTCTTTTCTACGTCTGATGCGGAAAATACTACCGCCGGAGGTGCTACTGACAATAATAGTGAGCTAAGGAAATTAATTAAGGGCGGAAGAGTAAGAGCTGGCTTCTCTGTTCTAAATTAAACATAATATTCCTTTCTGTAACATAGACTAATTTCATTCAAACGACTGAAAAATCTTTATTCTTGAAGAATAGCCTCGAGAAGATGTATACAAGATGTCTCCATTATTTCTTAATATGTGGTTTCTTGGGGAATTTCTGTCAATATTCAGTTTTTTTCTGAACGAAAAAATCTGCAGCTTCTGATAAAGATATTAAAAAACTTAAATCCTCGGGTTTGTACAATTCTAATTCCAAGCAAAAGTTACGCGACTGTATAATTCGATTCCAGATTCTCAAACAACAATCTGATAATTTCGAAAACATATCTGAAGTTAAAATACTCTGAATTCGCAAAATGTTATACGCGAAATGTTTTATTCCATATTCCGGTTCCTATGCTTTATTCTTTTTCACTGCAAGTTTCAACAAAATGACGTGTTTTCGGAAGTTTTTCGATTCGAATGCCATCCTCTGGATTTTAGAATTTCGCTAAATATCATTTAAGAGAAAAATTTCCAGTTTGATTTCTAGTCACATATGCTGGAGTCCAGATAAATATTCATAAAAGGCCATTAGAAAAATCATGTTTCTATCCCGATGCTTTGTGACGAATTCTATAATTTTTCCCAAGATTTGAGAATTACGTCTTTTCAAAGATTTTTTTTTGATTTTGATTCTCAGGTGTGCCATAGCCATGTACCAGCTTCGCTTCTGTATGTTGTAATGTAGCTGGAACCAGTGTTTTTTCCGAAGGCAAATGAAAATTTTTGGGGGGCAAACGAAATTGAGCTAGTCATTTGTACATGTACAAACGGCTCTTTCCCTATTTAGGGAAGATAATTTTGGGGATAAGGTACAGAAAATATGCATTTTGGTGCATTTTAGAAGTTAATAATCTCAAAATTTTCCAGTGCTTCGTGCCAGTTATAGCTTTAATAATCATTAATATGTATTAGCTAGCTCATGGCTTTCAGAATGTCTACCTTCACCTATCATTTAATGTATAATAGTTTTCATCATCTCAAACGTATTATCTCATGTTTCAAATGGTAATCTTCAATATTTTATCTTGATATTTAATGAAGATTCGCAGTTTTTCATTGGAACATTTCTTGAGAAAGATCAATGCGTCAAGTCTCTAAATTTTTTAAAGTGATTATTCTTTTCTTAATGTAAAATCAATTCGCAAGTTTTATGGAAGTAGTTTTCGGAAATTTCTACTCTTCCATTCAAATCTTTTCGGCCAAGTTCACGAGAGTTAACGAATAAATTACTGGTTTTAAAATTTTTCAAATAATAAAGTTATAAAAATTGTGACTTTTGAACACAAAATTCGAATCTAATTCTTGAAATAAATGTTTGGAAAGCTGATTTTCCAGCATCGCCGAATGTCAATACACAAAAAATTTTTCGGGGCTTTCATTTGTCATCATAGAGGACTTGATCATCGATTTATTATCTTATGCAAGGTCATTATGCTATTGGATAGTTTTCTAGAAAATTTGTCCCACAATGCTTGTAAATTAGACCTTAAACTCGAAAATTTAAATTTTTTGCTGAATTTTAATGAATTTTTTTCGTAGTTATAAATAAAATTTGAAAATTGCTTCGATTTGGTTAGTCTTTGGCCATGATGTCGAGGAACACAGGTTACTTATTTATACCTATTTTTACTATGTACAAATTGCACAAATGAAATATTGGCTGCCGTTTGTACATGTGCAAATGGGTCTTGTACAAAAAAACCCTGGCTGGAACATCAAAAAATTATTTTCAATTTTACGCTTACAGTTTTTTCCGATTTACATTTAGTTACGAATTACAAGATTTAAAATTTTCTTTGTCATAATTTACAAACATCACAGATTTTTACTAAACTCACATTTACAGATATACGTTTCTTTGCAAATTTATAAAAAATGCTATAGCAATAAAAAATAATGTTATCAAAACATTCTTTTCTGACGCTGCATTTTGGAGTTGTCCAGATTTACAAAATTATATCCATTGTCATACTTGGACAACTCCTAACGGTTCATCTGGTACCAGTCAGCCTAAAAAGTTGGTTGGTTCCCGAATCGTTTTGGTGGTTGCCAAAATAAAGAGGGCAGGGAATCAGATGTAAAGTACTTTTGTACACAATAGACGGAATCTAATAAAAGTTTATTTTCAAGCTGGTACCAGAATATTATGTCGGATATTATTATCATTATGTCAGAATCTACACACTTTTAGGACATGCCAATCCAGCAAACCTGGAAAACTTAGAAGGTCAAGAGAAAAAAGATTATGCCTGAAACCGTTAAGTCAGAGAGTTTGAAGAAGTGCATTCTGGTGCGTTTTATAAGATCAAAATCTCAAAATTTTCCAATGCAACACATACATAACATTGATTCCATGATTAATCGGTTGATTCCATGATTGGTGTGTCGATTCCCTGGTTGAATTGAATCATTAGTTAATTTCCTGATTAGTCGGTTGATTCTCAGATCGGTGGGTTGATTCCCTGGTTGTATTCTATAGCCGTTTGATTTCCTGGTTGGCTCGTTCATTGATTCCCTGATTGGTGGATTGATTCCTGTTTGGTTAGTTGATTCTCTGATTTAATGGTTGGCTGGTTGATTCCGGTGAATGGTTGGTTTCCTGTTTAGTGGTTGATTGGTTAACTCCCGGGTTAGTTGATTATTTCTCTGATTCTTTCGTTGGTCGATTTCCTGATTTTGTTTAGTTCATTGAAAGATTGTTCCATGATAAGTCCAGTGGTTGATGGTCTATCTCTAAGTCTTCCATCCCGTTTTCGCAGTTGAAATTGGTTCACACACAAAACATGATCTGGTGCTAAGAATCAAGTCATCTGGTACCGAAGTCGCCTTATCCTAATCCAGTTGGACCTATTGTCCAGGTACGTCCATTGTAGGCCATACATTAACGAGACCCCGAAATCTGGGGGGCCCAGGCCACCTTTTTGGGCCGGGGTCAGTAATTCCAAAAATTCCGTGGGAGGTTTTCAAATTCAAAGTTTTCAAATTCAAAAATCAAAAAAAAAAATTTTTCAAATTCAAAGTTTTCAAATTCAATTCAGAATTTTCAAATTTTTCAAATTCAAATTCGATTTTTTCAAGAAAAAAGTCCGAAAAATAGTTCGAAAAATAGTAATTTTTTCTAAAAAGACCGAGAAAATGTATTCATGCCGCGAAGCGCTGAGAAAATTGACGTTTTTGACAATTTTTCGTTCAAATTTTAACATTTTTCGGTATTTTTCCGATAGAATTGGAAAATCCTGGGGAGGGGGTCACCCAATGGCTAGCCATATGGTCGACGATTTCTGAGGTGGGGGCATTGCATTCCCCCCGAATTACATGTATGTAGGCATGAAAATTCATATCCTAGTATTTTGATCTTTCGTCGAGTGAGGAGTCTATTCTAGAATTCAGGGCGAAACCTAAGAAAATGACGTCACTGATTTCAAGTGTTATATTCAAAGCATGTTTTTTGGAATCTGAAATTATGCTCATAATTTTAAATGTATTTTTTTAGAATTTAATCATTCCAACGCCACGTTTACGATTATAGACTTTACATCAAGATATAAAAAACGTTGTCATCCTGAAAAATTCATGATTTCGATGTCGTCATCTTCATTTTGTAATTCTCTTAAGAATTTTGAAAATTAAATAGTTAGGATTTTATCGCTTTGAATTTGAAACTTCAGAATTCAAGTTAAAATTTTTGGGAAGTGAATAAGTTTGAAAATCTCTGGATTTTAAAGTTTTTTTAGTTCCGATATAAATGTGATGTCATTCTATTCCCAAAATCCCTCTATATCTGGCTCTGATATTATGATTTAGCTCTCAAGATCAACAGAACGATTTGGACGGGAGCTTTCTAATCTAGATGCTCTTATTCGGATTTTTGGTCAACAAGTTTCCTAACCTGTTGATACATTTTCATATGTAAAATTTACAACAAAAGAACCATCAAAAAAGTTCTCAAACTTTTAGAAATCCTAAAAGCCAACAGCACTTTGAACATTAGCGCTTCCACGGCCGGCTCTACATCTTGCTTGTCGGCCGCCTCGAGTAGCGGTGGCGGCAACGCCGGCTCGTCGCCCGGCGGCAGCGGCGGTCGTTTCCATTCGCAACCGCGCCAGCCGCCGACTCCTCAGCAAGCTTTGCGACAAAAACGTAACATTTGTTTGCCGTGCGCCGGCCTATTGCGCGACGGACCTTTGACGCACAAACGGGTGACGACGGCATCCGCGTCGACCAATCAAGGAAGGCCGCGAAGATTCAACGAAAAAGTTTGGCGTCATTATTGGTCCGTTTTACACAATAGCAAAATTTACTTGTGTAAACAAAAACCTTCATTGGATACGAACGATTCAGTGAGATTTCGATTTTTTTCTAAAAGTTTTGCAAGTTTTCCGAAATTATGTCAATTAAAGTTTAATTTTCATCGTTTTTTAATTTTGAGCTTCGATGCACTTTTCTTCAAGTCCGATTTTTTCTTCATTTTCCGCGAATTTGCGTCAAGAAAGCTATGCCAATTTATTAAACATAAATTCAACGTTTCATAATTTTCTAATTTTACCAATATCGAAATTAAAAATTAATTTTGAGATTGACCAAGACAAATTTTTACCGTCGTCCTGCTTTCCGTGGAAACGATACGTAAATTTCGAAAGTTTTCAAAAAGGATTTATCCGTCTATAAATCACGGTATTTTTGTAAATATTACAATCCATTATGCAAAAACTCTTAGATGAAAATATGAAAGTAAAGTTCTTCATGTTATGTTCTGAATTCTTATACGAATTATGTTAATTTTTCGGTCACCATTATTGAATTTGTAAAAAAGAATTTAAAAGATTCTGGAATGATGGTCTAAAATTTGAGATGGCGCTGCTCCACAATATTCATACGAATTTTGGTTGGCTGGACAGTTACAGAATTTCATAGTTTTTTTGTCTTTATACCAGGATATTACGAGCCATCACAATTCATGTGCCTCGTCAAAGGTGACACACTTTTCTGAAAACTTGTGATACGGAAATTACCATTTCTTCGCGATACGACGAATTTGAGAGAGTTTTCTAGTAAATTAAGCCCTTGTTGAATTTGCACATTTCAAAGCAGGTGATTTCCATGCACAATATGAAAATTTTTAGAGTTGAAGTTGCTGAAGAGTTAAAGGTAAAGTTCCCGAAAATATGTAAGAAAAATCTTGCCCGAATGCTGATTGAATCTGTTCTCATTCTATTCTTCGTAAATTTTAGTGTGTAAATTATGATTTATGATTAAGTGAAAAATTTTGAATTTTCGATGCGAAAATCTCAGAAGCTAGAAAGTCGTATTGGTTTTACCTCTGTCCACTATCGAAATTTAAGTTAGATATTTTCCAGAATTATAATATTCTCGTCAAATATCGATTTTTTGCGGTGAATGAATTTTCATGCTCAAAGTCGTCAAACTTCACCGGGAAACTTACGATTTCGACTGTAAACTACAAGTTTTTATTGTCGGATTTTATGCAATTAAATTTTAATCATCCTAAATATATTTTTCGGAAGTTTTCAGTGGTATCACGGCTGTAATTTGTCAATTTATATACGAAGCACATTTCTGATTAGCGTCAGGCATTTGCTATAAGACATCTTTTTCAATGTTGAATTATTGTCAAAATTTAAATTTTTGACAGAGGATCATTCCTCATTCCATAGAATTATCGAATAGTCTTCATGTAAATAACCAATTTTTGAATTCTAAAATTTCTGAATTTTATCATCATTTTTGAATTCGATTCGTGTTTTTTCACAGATGATCGTTATGAGTGACGTTTGCGATGAAAACGTTATCGACATCGAAGGTTGTATAGCCGATATAGCTTACGATTATCATAAACGGAAGAACGTTTTTCGTTTGACGACCCAAAATCAAAACGAACATTTATTCCAAGCCGAAGAACCAGATTCCATGCTCCAATGGTTGAAAGCTGTTCAGTGTTGTTCGTCGTCAGACGATAATGTAAGATTCCGAGCGCTCTTTGAGAAAACACTGAATTTTTCACGAATTTTCCTTTTCTAATTTTTTTCTTTCCTCGACTTGAGCTATTTTGGGGATTCTTGCGCATTTTCTCTTTAGATTTTCCTCCAACTTTGGTAGTTTACATTGCGATTTTACTTCTTTTAAAGTCCTTTTAGGTATTTTTCAATAAAATTACTAAAAAAATCGCGAATTCTTAGAAGAAATTTAAATTTTGAATTGGGTAAAATAAAGTTAAGAAAAGAAGTTTCGACTAATCTTCTAGCTTATTTTCGAATATTCTGTCCTGTCCGCTTGTTATTCTGTGAATATCGATTTTCGTCAATTTTTAGTTTTTCTCCTCTTGTGGCTAATAGAAATTTATAATTCACGCTTTCGGCGGATCAATTTTTTTCATTATCAAGAGTATTAATCGACTTCTGAAGCTTTCTTTTATTCCTAGCGTAGTCTCCAGCTGCTTTTTTCTCTGATCTTCACTGTTGAAAGTTGGCAGTTAAGCTTGAGAAACTGAACATCCATGTTTCAAAATTACACACACACGCACTATCAAATCCGTTATTATTTTCTGACTTAATTATCAACTCAATGTCTAAACCGCCGTGCCGAGATTTTTTGTCTGTAAATTTAAATTTCCAAATTGACTAATGTCTAGGATCACTAGAGTCATCATCTTTGAATTTAATTCTGATTTTGGACTCATTCAGATTCTTGTTGCGGTTTTTTCCAGGTGTTCGTACCGAAAAAACGGTGATATGGAACTTAAATTTTGATTTTTTTGCTCTAGAATCAGATTCATATTTGTGCACTAGATAAAAATCTGTCCGATTTATAAGATTTGTGATTTTAGTCTTGACCGCATTCATCATAATGAGATTCATATGCACACGACTATGCCAATTCGGAAACTTGTAAAACATGCATGAAATGCAGGTCGTGCAAAAGAAATAAGACGAAACTCCTATTTGAAAAATAGAGTGTAGCTAGGAGTCGAACTTGGGTTACTAGCATTCCGGACTGATGTCCTCACCATTAGACCACCACACAACGAGGTGAACCCAGATTAAGGTGCTCTCGTTGGCTAAGATTTTTAGCATACAACTCCAATGTTGTGTGATCGTGAACCTACGACCTTTGGCAAGTAGCAGCGTACCTGCTGCTTTGAACTGCCGACCAATGAAGTTGCTGATTTTTTGGTACTTGGTACGCTGCTACTTGCCAAAGGTCGTAGGTTCACGACCGCCAAGCATTGAAGTTGTATGCTAAAAATGGTTCGACTCCTGGCTACTCTCTATTTTTCAAATTTATTTTCACCCGAAAAAATTCTATATAATTTTCATTTCCAAAAAAGACTCCTATTCTCGATTCATATCGGAATCATACATTCTGTATGTGAAGTACACTAGAAATAAATCTGTTTGACATAAGGCGAATAATAAAACGTGGATTTGGATTGGACACATTTTTATCCTCTTCCTGCACCTTTTTCCAGGCACCTAAACTCCATGCTCCTGGTGCACGTCAATCAAAAGATAAACAAGCAATGTTTTTGACATCTCTATTTTGGAAAATCTAGGTTTACGCCTTTCAGAAACTTATTTATAGTGTAATGACGATGGCGAATTGCCAAGTTTTTGCATAGATAATGCCCGAATACAAATTAGTTTCTATCTCAGAGATTAGTCATTTTTATTGGATTAGTTTACTCTTTAAACTAAATTTGATTCATTTTTTTGATTATGTTGTACAACTTGCTTTCTACGTGTCTACGTGACTACGAATCATTGCTACATACAGGATCCACTTTTATGCATAACCCCTTAAAGTTAATATCACAAATTTTGTATCTCTCATGATACAGTAATCTCGTGGTTTGGAAAGGTATATAGGTTGTGCATGTGTTGCTGCGGGCAAGAGTTTTTAATGCATTGTGGTCTTCAACAAAATTAATGAACTGGACTATGTAATATTTTGGTGGCGTGATCGTAAATTTTGTACTGTTTTCGTTTGAAAGTTGGTAGAGGGGCAGAGAGCTAGTAGAAAAATTTTCCTTCCGTTCTGATTCTAACTGTTTCATCATCTTTCTTAACTTTCTTTTCTTTTTCTCAATTTTTTTACTTTGTAGCCTCTTCATCTATTTTTCCGAAATTCCAATGATTTGATTTCCAAACTTTTGTTCTCCTTCAAAATTACTTTGTGTTAGAATTTCCAAATTGTTGTTTTCTCACTTCCAGGTTTTTCGACTTACTCATTTATATTTTTCATGTTTCACTTATCAGTGCTCCATATTTATCTTTGAAAGTCTTCGGAGGAAAAGGAATCTAAGATTTCCGTTTTCAGCTACACTACCGTATTTTTTTAGTCTTGCCGCATTTTCATAAGTTTCCATAATCCTTTTTGGTCTCCCTTCGCAGTTTTCTAATGAAATTTCTTAGATTCTATAATTTCTACCTAAAATGTTCTATTTTTTCCGTCGGATGCATTTTCAGGTTGTCTGCGCCAAGTTTCTGTATATCCACTTCATTAATTTCGACTCATGCGCATATGTCTTTTTTTTCTCCTGTTCTTTTTTTCTATTTCGCACGGAAATCTCACCTGTTTTGAAGTCTCCCTTTAGCTTCTACGAAAAATTCGAATTTTTCCTCTTGCTTTAAATTTGTCCTCTGATCGTATCTGACTTTTCACTATTTTCTATTTTTTTTAATTCTTCACTTGTTTTCTTAAACAATTACTATTTGTCTTTCTTGCAAGTTTTCCTCTTCGCGTCGTTTATTTTTTCTGCTTTTGTTCTTTTGCCCTATTTTTCCTTATTTGAGCTTTTAACATTTTGTATTTAACCCTTTTTTAGCTAAACAATAGTATGGCCTTGATCGTCAAGCGTTACGAAGCCGCCCAATCGCATTCCGTTTCGCCTTCGTCGTCGTCCCGCCTACGGCGTCCGGCATTTATGAATATCAACGTCGGTGGCACCGCCGCGCCATTAACGTCGTCGTCAAAAAAATCGTCGTACGGCGACGGCAACGAAAATTTACAGCCGCGACACGGCAAAGTTAAAGAAAGCGTCAGCGACAGCAGCGGCCAAAGTCAAACGATGACGGCAACGGCCGCGACGACGTCGACTGCAGCGATGAAAAATAATGTACACGCGGTCGTGGCACAACGGGAATCGTCGTCATTGCAGTCGGTGTTGTCGGCGCACGCGGAAAAATTTGATAGGAAAGAAAAGGGTATAGGTTGTTTAACTTTTTCTTGTTTTTTTTCTGTTGTATATTTGCGACTCTCTTGAGTTTTTTTATTTCTTATTTTTGCTTCTTGTTTTTTCGTTTTTCGTATGCTTTTTAACTTTCCTCCTTTGTTTTGTTTTTCCATGTTTTCTGTATATTTTCTCTTTGCCTGTTTGTTTTTCTGCATTTATTTCGTTGTTTTTGTCGTTCATTTCGTCATTTTTGCTTTCATTTTTACTATTTTTTCGGGCATTTCGTTGTTTTTCATGTGCATTCTATTTTTGAAAGTCTCATTTCTTCTTTTTCTTTCTCGTATGCACGATTTTCAATTTATTTTCTATACTGGGACAATGGCAGAAATTCTAGCCGTTTGATAGTTGCAAATGTGTGATTGCTTGTCTGATTTTCGAATTTGGTTGTCGTCAGTTTCCAGATCAAAATTGATGAAATTTTTGCCGCTCATTTCTGTCAAAAATAATTGAATTCTTTTTTGGTTTTCTAGCTTGCCGACTCGACACTATCTACTCTATTGAAAACATCAGGAGATCAGCTCTTTGCCCAGATCTGCTTGATTCTTTCCATTTCTTTTTTCGCGTTCTTCTTTTATCGTTTTTGTCTCAATTTTTCGTCTCATTTTCCATTATATATTTTTCTTTTTTCGTTGTTCACTTTTTTAAAATAGCATATTTACGATATTTTCTACTAGGCGAAATTAGCATCAGCGTCAAGAGTCGCAAATGGCGAAAAGTTCGCAAAAGCGGTAGTTGTCCTTCAGGCCCCAATGCTCGGAGCGGCGGCGGCACTAATTCTCGCGATTGTATGCTCGGGCAACAGATCGAAGAATGCGTTACTTCCGGCGATAATGACGTAAGTTTCATAGTTTATTGTAGGATTACTGTAAAAATGTTTGTTATTTTTGAAAATCTATATTTTCTTCCTCTCTACAGTATATACCTCTTATCGTTCGACTTTGCGTCAAAGTTGTCGAACATTACGGTCTGAATACGATCGGCGTCTACCGTATACCGGGAAATACAGCGGCCGTCAACGCTTTAATATCGAGCTTAGATAAAGGATTCGAAAATGTGAGTTTCTTGACCACTGGTTGAATGGGAAATCAAAAGATATTATACAAGTTCCGCTAAAGTTGCATTTTTAATTTGACAAAACAAAATTTCCGGCATAAAAATGAATAACTGAAAAAAACTTAAATAAAGATGGAATTTTCATTTTTTGACTATACTACTTTGTCGTAGACAAAATTTTTGAGTTTTTTGCAATCAGAAATTCTATAATTTTGCTTACAGAACGGTAGACAATTGCCAGAAATTATTCAAGGCTTAATTTTTCGTTGATGTCTGTCAATTTTTACTTTCTCTTTTTTCTGACATAACAAAAACAGTCTTGTTGTATGTAGTATAAAAATACATTACTCTTAATTTAAATATAATATTCTAAAACTTGCACAATTTTCTAGAGAACGGGAAATATTCCGAATGTTATTTTCCCGTAGAAGGAAAAAGCTCACGACTTCTAGAATTTTAAAATTTGAAAATTGGTCAAAATGTGCTTTCAGCAATTTAATTTGCCGGATTATCAATTTAATTAGGTCATAAATCTGGTTTTATCACTGGTTTTTTAAAATTTCGAGCATTTTATTCTGGAAAAACTGTCGTTCCGAAATCACAATTTATGACCTTACATTTTTTAAATCAACTTCCATTTTAAAATCTTTCTCTGCCAAATCCACATGAATTTTAAATTGTTTTGTATTCCGCTTATTCAAGTGATAAGATTTCCTCTCATCAGTATCAAAATTACTTTTTACGTCTTTTAGAATAATCTTATTCTCGAAAATTTTATAATCATCAAGACGAATTTGCAATGACTTTTTCCTGTGCCACGCTCAGTCACTGGACTAAAAATTTTGCCTCAAATTACTGTAGAATTGAGATTAAAAAAAACATTTTCTTCTCTCTCGAATTCTTCAGAAAACGTTTCTGTATTCTTGTTTCCTGTATCTTTACTAACTTTTCTCCTGAAAATTCTATTCTTTTAGGAAGTTTCAAATTATTTGTGTGTAAAAATTATGTTTTTTCTATGGCAATTCTGAAATTCTTTTGCAGGAAAAATCCTAACGAATTGAAACTAATCAAAGTTCTTCAACACCGACTGAATCTGGGTATTCGAGATTCAAAAACGGACAATTGTTTTGGCTTTAGTTTTTCTCTTTCGCCGTGAAAAGGCTTAATAATATCAGAATCCAAATTTTCTAAGGAATTCTCAATCTGGACATCTCATTTTCTTGGATCCAGAAAATATCGGAAGGCTAAAATGTGATTATTTCGACATCTAATTTCCTGGCATCACCCATTTTTTAGATTTTTTGCTACAAACAAATTTTTTTGTAAATTAGGAGTTAAAAATGTCAAATACAAAAGACTTGACTAAGGTATTAAAAAATTATTCTGAATTTCAGTTTTTTGTGCAATGTGAGAAAAAAATCTGCACCTATAAACATGAATTCATGTGATGCTTACTGTCGCTAATATTTGTTTGGAAAAATAACATATAAGCAACCAAAACCTAATAGAAAAAATCCCAAACTGCCCAAAAAATCGACTGGTAACATC
Source organism: Romanomermis culicivorax (assembly GCA_963922205.1). Lineage (NCBI taxonomy): Eukaryota > Metazoa > Nematoda > Enoplea > Mermithida > Mermithidae > Romanomermis > Romanomermis culicivorax. Next base: position 40,639 of record CAWUHX010000325.1, read on the forward strand.
TCTGTGATCAGTCAAAAATGAAAACTTTACACTGCATTTGATCTACCCTTACTTCCGGGGCGAAGCGCCGAAAAATTTTTTGAAGTTTTATACTCTAGGACCCTGATAAATGGATATTTTCAAAACTTATTCCATGACTCAAGGTTAAATTTTTCTGTCTAGAATGATTGTCAAACTTGAGCGGTGATATGTTTTCAATCAGTCTTTTTTTCAATCCTACTAGAAGATCAGCTTGAAGTCAGTTATGTTTAGTAAATTCAGTTGAAACAGCAAGAACATACCTGTAATAGGGGGTTGGGGGGGGGACCCCCACCCCCAACTTGGCTAACCATATACCCAACCATACATGTAATTGGGGGGGAAGTGCTATGGGAACCCCCCCCCAGAAATCGTCGACCATATGGCTAGCCATTGGGCGACCCCCCCCCCAGGATTTTCCAATTCTATGACTAGCCATGTGGTAGCCCTAGGGACCCCCATAGTTTTAGTCGGAAAAATACTGAAAAATGTCATTTTTTCCATAAAAAATGTCAATTTTTGAACAAAAAATGGTCAAAAACGCCAATTTTCTCGGCGCTTCGCGCCAGAAGTACATATTTTATCATTTTTTAGACGAAAATTACTACTTTTTAAACCGTTTTTCGGACATTTTTCATGGAAAAATCGAATTTTTTTCCTTCAGGGACCCCTCCCCTAATATTTTGGGAATTACTGACCCCCGGCCCCAAAAAAGTGCTCCAACCCCCCCAGACCTCGGAGCTCCGTTACATGTATGTACCCAACCCCCCCCTAGACTTGAAAAAATTAGAAAAAAATTGGCAAAAAAGTGCCTTTTTTGGCCCTTTTTCGGAAAAATTTCGACTTTCTTCGACCTCCTCCCCCAAAATTTCGGGTTTACCCCCCCCCAACTGGTCGGACCTCTTACAGGTATGAGCAAGAACAAAAAAAATTTCGCCGCCAAGATCTATTTTTCTATTTTTGCCAATCGGAACAATTTTCTACCGGTATTTTTCGTCACATCTAGTCGCGTGATGATAGAATACCCGTATAGAAGATTACTGTAGAGTGGAATTCTAAAAATATCTTTATTTTCAGACCGATTTTAACGACTCCCGTTGGCGGGACGTTAACGTCGTCAGCAGTTTGTTGAAGGCATTCCTAAGGCGTCTGCCCGATCCGCTTTTGACTGATCGATTTTATCTAGAATTCATACAAGCCAACCGTATCGACGACAATAGCGCCCGACTCAGGAAACTTAAGCAGACGGTAAAAGGAAACTCATAACTGATTTGCATGATATTTGTGTAAATTTGCAGTGGTTCATTTTCATAAGTTCTATGGAAATTTTTCGCTCCGCAGATCCACAAATTACCTCGAGCAAATTATGAAACGACCAAGTACCTTATGTTCCATTTAAGAAGAATTGTTCAACATAGCGAAATTAATAAAGTAAATTGATTAAAATTTCCAGATCGTTTTATACTCTATGAAATCGAGTACAAAAAAATGACTTTTTCTAGATGGAAGCCAAAAATTTGGCCCTAATGTTCGCCCCTTCGATTATAAGGCCCGGTTCAGACAGTATGGCTACCATGGTTTCTCATATGAGTGACCAGTGCAAAATCATCGAATCACTTATTCTATACGTAAGTTTATTTTTAAATGTTTTGTAAAGTATAGGCTGCAAGAGAATTTTGTGAAACATATTTCTGTTTGAAGTGTTGAAAGTTGAATTTCGATCACTGAAAAATTTTCCCGCAGTCACGTGATCAAATGTGCATCGTACATGACATTGTTTCTCTCACTTTTGGATTTCCACTTCCTTCATTTAATCGTTGTTATCCTCCGAATCTTGTTTTGCATCGAATGAAAAAAACTTTTTCGATCAATCGAAAAGCGTATACTAGTCACGTGATTTTTTTCCAATTTTTCCATTCATTTTTCTTCAGTGTGATTGGCTCTTTTCCGCGCCAGAAACGTCGCCCGGTGATAGGACGCCCCCGTTGACGCCCATTTTAATCGATTCGATGGAAAAACATGATCTCTATAGTCCGCCCGAAATGAGCGAATTATTGTCGCGGATGGTCAAAACTGAAGAAGGTGAAATCCTAGAATTTTTCGTTTTCAAAACGGGAATTTTATAATCAAGTATTGACTTTTTTGGTTTAAAATTGAAAACTTTGAAATTTGACACAGCAATGCAGTTATGAAGAACTTCAAATTTTCAAACATCGAATTTTCATACACTTTCTTTAAATGTCGTATAAAAATTCTAGAATATCAACCTACTGAATTTTTGCCTGGAATTAAGCGATGCTTATACTTTCTGAAATTTCCGGTTTTTTGGATCGTGTCTTGTATGTTTACTAGAGATGTATCGGGGACCCGAACCCGAAATGGCCCGACTATTTCGTTGGACCCGGACCCGATATTCTTAAAATTTTGTACCCTGAACCCGGACCCGATATTTTCAAAATTTTGGACCCGATACATCTCTAGTTTTTATTATATGAAGATATACACATACGTATATCGCACAGATAAGCTTATGGACCCGGACCCGAAATTCTTAAAATTTTGGACCCGGACCCGATATTCTTCAAATTTTAGATCCGGACCCGATATTTCCAAAATTTTGGACCCGATACATCTCTAGTGTTTACAAAAACTCACTTAATTTTCATGAAGTTGTGGAAGATCAATTTAAGTTTTTAATATTATTTTTTGTCATTTTCCTTCCATTGTTCACTTTTTGAAGTGTTTATTAGATATTTAAATTGAAAAGAAAAGAAAAATTTCTCCGCTGCAAAATTCCGAAAGGCTCACATGTTTTCTTGCAGATTTAATGCATGCTAAACATTCGATCACGAAAAATATTCTAAAAATTCGTCGAAATTCCCGTAAATCGTCGACGAAAATCGGCGGCGTCGGCAAAGTTTCGACTTCGAATCGGAAAAACGACGATGACGATGACGCCGAAGAAGACGAAGATGACGAAGAAGAAGAAAATGAGCGACAAGATTCTGAAACTGAAAATGAACAGGAAGAAGAGCAACAACAAGAATCGTTCAATTCTCTAGAAAATCTAACGACGACCACACCACTTACGACGTTGAAGAAAAATTCGAAAAATTTACAAAGGAGAAAATCGTCGAAAAAGCGACGACAAAATGATTATAACGAGCGGAATATCGACGCCGAAATTGAAAATAGGCGTCAAGAAAATTTTGACGTCACAGATTTTAGGTGAGGGGTGGCTTTTTATTTTTAATTTTTACCCCGTTTTTTCTCAAGTTTCTGTTTTTGTTTCTTCCAAATTTTTTTGTATTGTTTACAGTGTTTTTTTTTGTACATGACCCATTTGCACATGTACAAACGAGTAGGCAATTTTCATTTGTACATATTTGTACAATAAAAATATTAGTTTTTTAAGCGATTTTGTTTGGGTACTTATTGGTACAGATATCGAATCAAATATATTATGATTTTAGAAGAAGTGGGACCGCTCTAAATAAAATCAAAAAAATACTCAACAACAACAAAATTTATTCAACACCGGGCGCCCACGTACTATTAGCTTTTTCATCTTTACACACCTGACAATAAGCCTTTCGGCTTTCGATGTCGATTACACGAAGCCAAGTAAATATTTTTAGCCACGTCGGGTTGAATTTGTAACAACGAGTAGCCATATTATTCAGGTCAGTTCAAAGTAAAATAACAGATTTCTATAAAAAGGAGTGCATGAGTAAGTCATATTTAGCACCTGAAAAAGTGAGCAAAATTGCTTGGTGGGAAGAATTAAAAAAAAATTTTCCCCACTTGATATCTGAAGAATTGCGGGTGAGGTAAAAACTAATAAAAATTGACAACGACAACAAAGTTAAACCTACTGATTTATCTAAGTACTTCAATTCAATTAAGACTCAATTTATTATTTCCATCCAAAAAATTCCAAAATTTTCAATATTTGGAAAATCATAAAATTTATACCACAGTAATAAGGCGCGGTTCACAACATGCAGCACAGTTACGCTGAGACAAGCGGAAATCTCAATTTTTGTTACAAATTTCGGCAAAATTTTGGATTCTTCTCGTTTGTACATGTACAAATGACGACTCAAAGTTCATTTGCCGCTAGAAATTTTCATTTGCCGACGGCAAAAAAAACACTGATTATTTTTTAGCGTTTACTTTTTATAATCTTTTTTGTTTTTATTTTAAAATATATCTTGAACATTTTTCCCCCGTTTCTTCGTCGATTTTCAGTTTATTCCCGCGTTTTTCCTGTAGCATTTTCAACCTGGCCCAAAACATTGATGACGGGCTTTAAAAAAAATTTGACGTCAAAGGTTCCAAGTTGAAATCAAGGCTCCAAATTTCGAAGGTTGAAAACTGCGAAGTTCATTGCGATTCACTAGTTTCTAAGATATTTTCTTTCAGTCTTTTTTTCTTCTTTTCTTTTATATTTTTTTAGTCGTTTCCGCGATAGTTTTTTTTCTTTACATTTTCCGTTCTACTATCTAATTACGAATTTTCGGCACTTATGAACTTTATGGCTCATACGTTACAAGTTGTCATTTTAAGTCTTCCGTATAATTCTTGTACAGTTCGGCATGCTTGAGTCTTTCATCGTTGTAAGCGGGAAAATCTTCATAAAAATATAAACAGAAGAGTGCTGGAAGAATCAAAACATCAAGAATAAGGGAACGTCAACAAAAATAAAGACATTAAGAATAAGTGAAAATAAGTAGGAAAAGCATTAACACGAAAAAAAGAAAGAAGAGGCAAGATAGGGAAAGCAGCAAAGAAGGCAGAAAAAATAATGTGAAAGAATAACAAAAAAAAAGAATCAGAAGAATAGAAAAAGAAGGTAAACAAGTAAAAGCAAAAAACTTGGATGAAAAGTAGGTAAGAATGAAGAAAAATCACAAAGAGTAAAATTAAGAGCGTGCCAAATTGTATGCGAAATATTTGGTAGATGATGCTTACTAACAATGACAGCTTGTAATATATTATTTCGTGAGTAACAAAGAAAAAAGTAAATGACAATGAAAAAGAAAATGAAAGAAATCAGAGAAAAGAGATGAAAATGCAAAAACAAACTTAAACGAAAATATAAGCAACCCACAGAACGAAGGAAAAAAGAAATACATTAGAGAAAAGTATTAGGGAAAGAAGGAAAATGTGAAGAAAGTGTTATTATACATTCTCTATCGCTCGTTTGGAATCGCTCAGTTAGGAATTTGCTCAGTTGGGAGTCGCTCACTTGGGAATATCCCTACATTATTACACAAAATTTCAACAAAAGGTTCAGTAGTATTGTAGTTGACCCGGTGTATTATTACTTGATATGTGACTTCTTTTTACCTCTTTGCAAACAACATTAAAAATATCCGGATATCTGAAGGTGCAAAAAACACGGATACCCGGATATGGACATTTTTCTGGCGCACATCACTAATAATTACCTGATTTTTTCCCTTGTGTTCCATCATTGGAAGCCGAACAACCTTTTTACTCAACATTCTGTCATCTATTATTTCAATTTTATCACTTTTCTTTTGATTTTCCAAGTTCTTTCTTTTTTCGTTTTTTGTCTTCGTGCTCTACACAGTTCATGTTTACATTTCTAGAATATATTCTTAGCGGCTTTTTCCGTCATAGATGTTTCTGTTCTCTTTGTTCATCTCCTTATCAGTCACACTTGATTTTTACTTACATAGGTTCTATTTTTAGGTTATTCTTTTTTCCTTTCTTTCGTCCTCCCATTTTTTCATTTTTTTTTTTGAAACTGACTGTTCACGTTTTAGTGTTTTCTATTTTTTCACATTTATTTCAATTTGGTCTTTTTTTGTCCGCAGATCTGAAGCCGAAGAATTGCGCCGTCTCCGGGAAGAACAACTCTATACTGCTCGTCGGATTTTCATTACCGGCCCGCCGTTGGACGCCGAATCTTTGACCCCCGACGTTTTTTCCGATCGATCACCCGTCAATTCGGGCCAAGTTGAAAATCTTCAGGCTTTAAACATAAATAGTCTAAATTCGTCTTTAGACGTCTTGTCGCCCGAAACGCGCGAAAAAATTCGCCAATTTCAAGCTGAAAGTCGTAAATTTTCTTCAACCTTGAAAGTTCATAATTTACCCAACAACAAACCCATCGGAAACAAGAACTGCTCGTCATCCACCAATCTTAATATAATCACTACGAATATGAATTGCAAACAACAAGCCGTTTTTCTAACTCCCGAATCGGCCGTTGTACCATCAGGTCATAGTAGCCATCAAAATATGATGAGTCATTCTACTATGTTGATCCCCGGCAGCGGTAATCAACCCAATACAACGTCAGATTATTCCAGCGCCAACGATTCGCCCGTTAGCGGCTATACTTTGAACAACAACAATGTTAGTTGTCGGGAAAGCGAGAGACAACTCCGCGCTACGGCGGCGCCGTCGACGAAAACGCCGAAGCAACAACAACAAACGCAGGACTTCGCGTTACAGTATTTCAATAACTTGAGTATATCGATTTCGACGCCTGCGGTCGTCACCGGCCCAACGAAGTAAGAGGAAAAATTTTGAATTCTTGAAAAAACTTGATGGGAGGGGCTTCCCTAAAAAGCTCTCCCGATAACTTGATCTATTGTTTTTGAATTTTCCGTTGCGATAGAGAAAACAGAAAACTAAAAGGCTTTTAATACATTACTCAGTTGACCTAGTGAGTAGTGCATTCAGGTTTTGTTCATCAGTTCACGTAGCAACTCTAGTTTCTCATCATTAAATTTCATGGTCTTTACCTGCAGTAATAGTATTCGCTCATTGCCGACCACTGCTCTTCGATGTCAATTTTCACTTTTTCTGTCAAAATTCATTGGTCGGCCATTATATATATAAGCTTATAAGCTGAGTAAGCTTACTGTAAAAATTATTCAAAACTATTGAAAACTGGAGCAACTAAACAGTGAAAGTCTGATTTTTATGAGCAAAGGCACTGTTTTCACAAAAACTTTCATTTTTTCAAATTTTAGATGCTTCGATTGAATATCTGAAATTTATTTAAAAATAATGAAATCGAATTTTCGGAAAACTCTTATCAAGTGTTTTTGATTCCGGACTATACTTTTCAGTGGTATTTCACCTTAAATTTTATATTTTTCTGAAATCTATCCAAAGATAATTACGAAAACCACATAAATGGGTAATTTTGCGTAAGTTATACCGAACAAAATGCATAAAATTCTGACATCAGATACTAGTGTAATTTTCCTATCGAATCCAAAAGGGCGGAACCTCAGTTCTGCTCTGATTACTGTAACATACCATCTTTAGGAGTGCCTATACATGTAATTGGGGGGAAGTGCTATGGGAACCCGCCCCCCCCCCAGAAATCGTCGACCATATTTCTAGCCATTGGGCGACCGCCCCCCAGGATTTTCCAGCCATATGGTAGCCGCAGGAACCCCCATACTTGTGATCGGAAAAATTACTGAAAGATGTCAATTTTTGATAAAAAATGTCAATTTTTGAACAGAAAATGGTCAAAAATGTGAATTTTCTTAGCGCTTCGCGCCATAAATACATTTTTTTGGTCTTTTTAGAAAAAAAATTACTATTTTTTTAACTATTTTTCGGACTTTTTTCCTGAAAAAATCGATTTTTTTTCATGAGAGACCCCTCCCCCCAAAATTTTGGGAATTACTGACCCCCGGCCCCAAAAAGGTCGCCCGACATCCTCCCCATACCTCAGGGGCCCCGTTACATGTATGGGAGTGTCGTTTTTTCCAACCGCCTATCTTCTGCTTAAATTTCGGAATCATGCCTTGCTAAAAATTTTCTGTTTTCCGAATTGAAAAAAAATTCTTTGGAAAGAAAAAGTGTATTCTGCGTCTCAACTCTGAATTCTAGTGATAAAAATTTGCTCTCGAAAATTTTTATATTGAGGATTTCCGACACTTGAGTCTTCAAAAAATCAGGTTTCCCGCAAAAAACTAAAGACCTCTATAAGAAATACGTTTATGGGGATACTCCAAAGTTCTGACGTCCATTTTTCACACGCTCTCCAAAAATTTAAGAACTAAAAAATGAGGTCACCAAATTGAGAATTCTGTAGAAAATTAGGATCTTGTTATTATTAAACTTTTTTACGGCGAAAGAGAAAAACAAAAGCCAGAAAAAATTGACCGTTTTTAAATCTCGAATATCCGGATTCAGTCAGTGTTGAAGAACTTAAGTTAGTTTCAATTCTTAAGAATTTTCCCTGCAAAAAATTAAAATTTTCTCGATTTATTTTTGAATGTTGTATGAAATCTAAATTTTTGTATTTTTCATCACTATTCTATTTGTATGACGTCGGGAATCCAAATTTTTTCCTGTACGTTCGGAAATGCATTCGATATCCAATAATGTTTTTGGAATTGAGAAAGCTGAAAATTTATATAAGCATTAAAAGAAAATATAATTCAAAATTCTGGCAAAATTCGATTTTTTCAGTTAAATTTCAGGCAGAATTTTGGGTTTTTCACATTTATTTTATCCATATGATGCCCGAATTCAAATTTTCCGAATATGTTTGGAAATTTTGTGTACCTGAAGAATGTTTTCGGAATAAGGGAAGTTGAGCGTTTAAGAAATTACGAGAAAATATAATTCGCAATCTAGGAATTTTTTGAATTTTTCAATGCAAATTTGCAGGTGTCATTTTCGAATTTTATTTAAAAACTAAAATTTTGCCTCGAACGTTAAATTCGTCATTAACATTCCATATGGATGATGCACGAATTCGAATTTATTTCGAAATTTTCAGGAAAATTCTCCATAAAGCACATTTGAAAATTTTCAAAAATTAAAATTTTTCCAGGTGTGAACTGTGAAGATGTATTTTTTGAGTTAAAAATTCAAGTTTAGGATAGAATTCTGAATGTCCGAATTGAATTCAAATTTTCTTAGATGTTTACGAAGATTTTACATAAAAAGTATGTTTTTAAATTTGCGAGAGTTTAGAATTTTAAAAAAACTTGTTATCGGAATTTTAATAAATTTGGATTTCTCAAAAACATGCAAATTTTTCTTGATTTCATACCCGAATGAAGAATTTTTTAATAGTTGAAAGGTCAACAATTTTTTTCTAATTTGGAGAATTTATAAATTAAAAATTGATTTTTTCGGAAAAATGAAAACTTTCCGTAATTTCTGAATATCATATTCGAATTTGAATTTTTCCGGAGACGTTTTTTGAAGTCTTCTATATATCTAGCAACAGGGCCGTGCACAGGATTTTTTCATGGGGGGACGGACTAGATTTTTTCACTGAATAGCCCCAGAAAATGTTGATCTTACGCGGATATACTGTGTGCATCACCGTTTTTTCCTCGAAGATTTTTTCCACATGAGAACCGGACCCAAATTTTTTTCCTCATTTTCCAAAAATTTTCCACATTTTTAAAAACGCTTATAATGTGGCTACGGATGCTTTTTTATGCATTTTAAGAGCATACCCAAGCATTTTGTTGTATTTGTAGTCAGAAACTTGCAAAAATGAGGAAAAAATTGAGAAAATTCTGGTTATGTTAGTCAAAATGAGCTCATGAAGAATATATTGGTGTTCTACAGAATGGTCCGGCGCGGAGCGCCGAAAAAATTTTTTGATTTTCACTTAGCGCTGGAAAATGAACCTTCATAACGTTGGGAAATAAATTAAAATCAGACTGATGAAGCGTAATTTGCCTCCCATTCCGGCGCGAAGCGCCGGAAAAATTTTCGGGTTTTTGTATTCTAAAACGCTGAAAAATAAATCTCTCCATCAGATAATTCGTGAACAAATGTTTTGAAATCGCGTTCTAGAGTAATGTCTTCAATTTCCACCTTCAATAAACGCAAAAGTTCAGATTGCAAACGTTTAAAAAATTCCAAACATCGAGAGAAAAAATTGAGAGACTTGATGAAAAATCTCTATTTTCGGCGACATAATTGACTGTAAACGATTAGAAAATGAAACGAGCTAACTTGATTGATAGAAACTGTTGAGCATTAATTAGTAAGTCGAAGTAGATATGCTAACGGCCGCGCCTGATAGAATATAGTTATAATTATATTCATGACCGGCGCAAAGCGCCGGAAAATTTTGAGATTTTGACCTTTTAAAGTCCATCAAAACGCATCTTTTTGGTTTAGAGTTACTGCCTCAACGGGGGGGGGGCGCCCTCCGCCCCCCCCTTGTGCACGGCCCTGCCTAGCAATTTATCTTTAATTGGAAAAGTTTAGAATTTAAATAATATAGAATTCTAAATTCTAGGAAAATTTGACGAGGTCCCAAATTTTGAAAATTCTTTTCATTTTTTAGCTACAAAATGTCATCCCAAAATGACGAAATTCGACGACAAAAAAACCAATCTTGTGAATCTTGTACGAGTTTCAGCATTTCGCCTAGTACGACCAGTCACTCGAGGGAATGGTCGTTGTCGATTGGCGTCCCTTCATCGTCTGCGCTGGCCGAAAAACGCGTCATCAAGGAAGATGAAGAAATGCAACAAATTTCGCAAGTATTTTCCCCTCCCAAATCATCCTTATCGTCGAAAATTGGTCAAAAAATGAAATTTCGAAGCCGCAGCGCTTCGAATTTAAAACGGAAAGAAACTCGGCGTCATACGTTAAGTAACGCTCGAGATGTGGAAAATATGGTACAAAAAGCGTTGGAAAAAAATCGAGCGGCGACGGAAGACGTTGACGCTTGCGTCAAAAAACGTAGCGGCGGGGCAAAATTTCGATTTTGGTTCGGAAAAGAATGAATGGAAATTCGGGCACTTTTTTGTGTACAGCGATGGAACCTGGTATTTTCGTTTTATTGTGAAAAAGTGTTTTTCAGTAGAATTGACCGTTATGAAATTTTAAAATCTTGAAGTGTCGTAAAATTAAACACTTTTTGATATCTCAGAAGGGAAAACTAGAATTTCGGAATTTTGAGGAAGAATTCAAATTGCGAATATTTTAACGAATTTTAGAAAACGAGGTAGCTCTCCAATGGAGGTTTGTTACAATGAAGAAAATCAGTTCTCGATGTATCCGAAAACGTTAAAATTTCTGTTTGAAAATCTGAACCGCAAAATACGCGTCTTTTTCGGTCGAATTTTCCGAATTTTTAGAGAAGATTTCTAAAAACGCATGAATTCCAATCATTTTTGTTTTAACGTAATGCAAATTGAAGAGTTTTTGAGCGAAAATTTTTGGATAACATAGATGTTTTTTAAATTGATTTTTGACTAAAATTCTAACTTCGCGAATTTCAGCCTAAAAATTTGCGAAATAATGACAGCTGTTGTCCAAGTTTGAGAAAAAGCTCCTGATGATTTTAATGTTTAGCTCAAAATTGTTTGCAGTTAATGAATTTACGAATATGAAAGCGAACTGTCGGCTGGAGTCTCGAGAAAAAGCAAATTTCTGAATCTCTTGACTGATAAATCCTCAAAACCGTAGATTTTCACCGAATTCTTTTTAGAAATTTTGGATTTTTCGATTTAAATTGAATGAAAAACGAATACAAACCCCGATTTATGGGAACAAATTTTAGTTGAAAGGAAAATTGATAATTGAACAAATTGCCGTATAATTTTTTCACTTCGCTCAAAACGCGATATTTTCGCAAATTTCCGTTTCGAATCCTGTAGCAATGATCGATTTTATAATATTCAAGGAATTCCAAAGTTTCAGTTTTCGAGCGAGAAATTCTCAAGATTATCGAATATATGATAATTTAGCAACGTGGAAAATTCTATTTTTTCCATCCATCACCATTTAAATAAAAAAGTGAAAGACATGTCAAATACCAAGCTTACAGGGCGCGTTTTCCGAATTTGCATGAAATTTATGCAAATTTGACCCGCATTTTTTTCGTGTTCAGGGACATCTCTATATTGTTTCGCGGATAAAATTAACAAACGAGTATAGTAGTGAAAGTTTCTGTGAGCGTTTTTTGTCCGTGTAAACAATGAATTTTCGCCTATTTTCTCCACTGCGTGTAAACTACGAATGCATTTCGCAGTTCGATTACAAAATTTGTACATTAGACTATTATCGTTGTGATGTCGACATTTTTGTAGAACATGAATTAAACCTTACAAGATATCGATTTTTTTGCTTATCAAATTTATTTATAGTATGTACGTATGCTCTATCGCGCGACCATCATCGTTTTGTTTTTTGTTTGATCTTGATCATCATCATTGTGTAATGCGCAGTAGTTATAATCTATATAAAATGTGCGTTTACGCGTTTTTCGTCATGTCAAGTGAATAACGAGCGTTGATATTCGTATATCATTACGCGATATTATTATTGATCGATTAAAGTTGAAACTGGATTTCAAATTACAATTTACGTTCATAAGTAAGCACATAAGAAAATTAGTGGGCAGTGACACTTAGAAAATATGGATTTTCGGTTCGAAAAATCAGCGTCAATCGGTGTATCTTGTGATATATCCGAAAATTTGGCGTTTTTTACGGAGGGTGATAAAATTTTGGTTATTTGATGTAAACCCGAATTTTCTCAGACATTGTGTCAAAAGTATGCCTCCAATCCAAAACTGCCACACGTTTGCTTTGAAGAGTGAATTCATGACGCTACGGAAAAGCAAAATTTGATCATTTTCAATTTTACGCGCAACTAACTTTCGGCTTTTTCGCCTTTCCGACACTTTAAAATAGCGTGAAGAATGTATATGGGCTCAGAAAAAAATTTTTGTGCCTGATGGGGCATTGTCGTCCGCATAGACCGAACGATTGACTGCCGAGTCATCTTTCCTACATAAGCTGTGAAATAAATTATTGATCTTGTCACATTAAACGAAATTGAGGAGCCATGTCACATTAGGTGAAAAGTGGCCAATCACATTGATGGAAAAATCTATGCCATATTGATAGAAAAATACGGCCATGTCACTGTGACTGACATGCTGTGACCCCGTTGGATGGCTTGCTTGGGTTTCGTTTTGGGAACCTGACCCAGCTAGTATGGCTATAGGAAGGCCTATAGGGTACTCTGGTGCTGTCCTGGGGTGCTGCTGTATAGTAATGGACAATGTCGCCAGGTCAGGGGTGGCAATCCCTGGTCCCATTCAGTATGAAAGACGGACAAGGTCATTCTAGGAATGACCTAATTTGGGGGACCCGATTGTAAACCAAAATCCCCCTTTTGGCCCTAACCCGAGGGGAACAGGAGCCCTTTTTGACTAAGGGGAAACCCAAGGGAAAACCGACTTAAGAAAGGGTTCCCCAAAATACACCCTCAACAATGATAGTCCCCTGAGAAGACTTACCTAGTCCTGCTTCTCAAACTATGATTCGATGAAGGGTGACAGGTCCCTGGTTTTCAGGTGGTGATCAGCGTACGGGAGGAATGGTTCACTCGGTTTGGTGACTAGTGAAGGCAGGAGGTCGGGGCGGCTCTCTTTCGATTTGACATGTGGGTATGGACGGGGACCTGGCACAAGGTAGGCGGCGGGTGTTTATGTAAATTCGGGGGACAGAATGCAAGGAGGGCGCAAATATTCAAATTTATTAATAATAAGTAAGCCGCCGATGCTGACTAAAAGACAAAGTCCGACGTGAGCACTGAACCTGGGCATACAGTATGGCCTGGGCAGAGCTTACGATGTCCAAGCTAACTTCTGCAGAGGATATTGGTGCAGAAGATGCCTATGGTCACATAGACATTTTCCAGTTCGAATACATTTCGCATTGAGAACGAGTTTCATTCCCATGCTAAACATATGAACGTCTTTAATGAAAACTTCTCAACTAGTCGTTTTGTTTTGCAAAAACATTGCTAGTTTTACCGATAAGAGGTGCACGTGATGCTCCAATTATGGCCATGAGCTTGTAGAGCTCGTTTGGTCGAAGTTCAGATTAAAGGGTCACACAGTAGCCTACATGCCAAAAGAAAAACAACAAAAATGCAACAAAAATGACACACAAAAATGCACGTAAAACATAATGAACGAAACGAAATAGAAGTAAGTAACTGTCAAATAAAAAGTGGCGAAAAACATAAAATATCAACCTGATCGAAATCACGTAACGTTTGGGAAAAATTGGTCTGCACGTGACAATCTAGAAATGTTGAAATATACAAAAATTTCAGTTTAGTGTATACTGTATACTTTAATGTGGAATGAATGCCAACTCAATACCTGCTTGCAAAACTTTCAACTCAAAGCATATGATTTTTTCAAATATTATTAATTCAGCTGATCTTGGTCATTTAAGAAACAATTTTTGTCAGAATTGACAAGAGCCATAATAAGTACCTCAAAGATACATATTTTGTACACTTTTTCCACTGACCAAGGTGTTAGTACTCATTTGATCTAAAACTTGAATTCACATTGCAACATCAATCCAAAAAAGGTTAACATTTTCTGCAATTTTCAGAATTCTTAATCTCAGTCATTAAAAGCCTGTAAGTGAGGTAATGCAATTTTAAAGACCAATAATATTCTGCCAGTATTATGTAACAATGTTTAGCATATATGCACGACACATGTATCAGTATGTAGCATCAAAACTGTGGTTTACACTGCATTTTAAATTCCAATTTTTAGCAGTTATTAAGAGACAATGTCTGAGAAAATATAAAACTTCTCATTACAGAGAGTTGTGATGAATTAAAATTAACCCTACCTGAAAATCATACAGTTGTGGTGTAACTTAATGCGCTAGGAACGAAAATGATATTCATTTCGTCTGAAAATCAAAACTTGCATAGCTACAGCAAGACAAAAGTTGTCAATTTTCGATTTTTTCGATTTTTTACATACACTTCTTTCAACTTTTTGAGCTTTAGGTATGTCAGACATCGTGTTCTGAAAATTTATCCAACATTAGGCCAATAGATGGGCCACAATTTACTGTATGATTCATTCATGTACAGTGCGTATTAAGAACACAGTGGTGCTTGAAACATCAAATTTTGGGAGCAAAAATTGTCATTTTTTTTGCAAAATCACCTGAAAGCTCAGAAGCACCAAAAAATTCCCTATATAACAGGTTGTTTACGATGTCTTCTACCTGCTGACAAAAAATTATAGAAATTCATGTACTGCTAGAGGGTCGCAGGACTTGCAGTATGAATACCATATTATAATTGCATTTACTGATAATTGTGACCTCAATTGTGGGAGAATCACAGCTTGATAAACTTCAAAAATAAGACTTTAGATCAAGTTTTGTATGCTGAATATTGAGGTAATTCTCATATTGCATAAAAAATAAAATTTGCAAAGCTACAGTATCCAAAAGTTGGGATTTGTTACATTTTTTTGAATTTTTCTTTCTATTCACGAGACTTGAGATGCATTGGCCTATACATGAGCTAGCTTTATGGCTAAACATTCATTAGATGTGGAATACAATGCTTTATGACGCGGTGTAAAATTTTTTCCCATATTGTGCATTTTACACTTTTCAGCAAGTTTTGAAGTGTTGAAAATGAGACAAAAGTCCAGAAGAACCGAAAACTTGCACATGCAGTGTGTCACACTAAACGAAATTGGGAGCCATGTCATGCTAACTGAATTGGTGATCAGTCACATTGATGGGAAAAACCCATACCATATCCCATAGGGAATATGGCCATGACACTGCAAGTGACATGCTGTGACCCCATTGGGTGGCTCCATTAATGTGTTCATTTCGGGAACCTAACTTAGCTGGTACTACCATGGGAAAACCCATGATGTACCTCGGCCTTGTGCTAGGGTTCAGCTGTAGAATAATGGACAATGCGGCCGGGTCAGGGGTGGCAATCCTCATTCACTAAGAATGAGGGATGGTGCTATTCGCAGAATGGTGTACTGTAGGGGACCCAAATGTTAACCTAAATCCCCTAATTGCCCCTGACCTTAAGGGTCTGGGGGCTTTCTCAACTGAGGGTACTCTCAAGGGAAAACTAGCTTAAGGAGGATTCCCACAAATATACCCTCAACAATAACAACCCCTGAGAAGACTCACTAAATCCTCTTCTCAAAGTACTCGGCACTGGGCGAAGGGTTCAAGGGTCAAAGTGTGGGTCCTGCGGACAGCGGGGAATGGGTTCAATAATCCGAAAGCAACTCGGCGTGGAGGGTAAATGAATGCGGGTCGGGGGGCGACGGTATCAAAATGTTTCCTCGGGGAGGCCACGGGGGTTCTCAATCAAGGGCGATGGGGTAAACTCCTATGGTTGGATTACAGTAACTGGCAATGCAAGGGAGACCGAAGGCGAATATGTAAATTTATTGAACAGGCGGCCGACGCAGGTACAATATGCAAATTATAATAAGACGACGCAGGCAAAAGCGGGAATGCAGGCTGTAAAACACAACAAGACAATTAGGCCCAAAGATGAGTGAGACAAAATTAACAAAACAAGCCCTTTTAAAGGGCCCGTAATCTACAGTATGCCTTGGGCGGAGTTAACACTCCCCCAAGCTAACTTCTGCAACGGAAATCACTGCAGAAGATGCCTATGGTCACATAGAAATTTTCCAGTTCACTACGTTAAGCATCGGGGCGAGTTTTCACTCTCCATGCTTAGCATAGGAACATCATCTAGTGAGAATTTCCAACTAGGCGTTTCACGTTGCGAAGCGTCACTAGTTTTTACTGATAAGAGGTGCACGTTGTGCTCCAATTACAGCGATGAGCTCGGAGAGCTAACGGAAATTCTGACTAGCAGGTTACATACTGTAGTCTACATGCGCAACAGAAAATAATAAATCGAAACAGAAATAAAAGTGCAAAAATGAAACAGAAACAAAATGCAAAAAGTACACACAGAAATTGCATGTAAAAGTTATAAAACGAAACGTAACATTAATGTAAGTTACCGTAAAAACAAAATGTGGTGAAAAACATAATGGAAAAATATGATGTGAATCACGTGAGGCTGGGCGAAATTCATCGGCACGTGACAAGTGGATAGATCACGATGTCTTCTAGTTGCTGACAATGATAAAATCTCATGTACTGCAATGGAGTTGAATCTACAAAAAAACTGTGAACTATTCTAGTTGATAAATTTTGGTTTTCAATTCTTGATCAACAAAAGTTGGCTTTTCTGAAAATTTAATGTATCAGATTAGATGATCTTAAAGCATTAGGAGTGGATATAAAGAAAAAAACAAAGTATCAGACTTAAAGCAGTCGATTTGGAATAAATCACTTCCCATTCAAATCCTGGTCATAGCTTGGGATATTTCATAGCTTCTGCTTCATCTTCCTCACATAGATCGTTTGCTTCAATACGTCAGTAGTTGACTCTTTGGTCTTCACAAGGTGACTTGCCTCCAATGACCTGAAACTTGAAACTTTTAGTTCAGTTTCGGAAACTATCCTTTTTTGTGCATCTATCTGAATATCATTCGAGAGTCAAACTCCTGTTTGAGACAACGGTTTTCATCAAACTTTCTTGGCAGAAACTTGTTTTGCTGTTGCTTGAGCATTTTGCATGTTCTTCGACTTTTGAGTGCTTATCCTATACTACAATATTAGTGAATTCTTGTAATGCTTCTTGAGGATGTGGGAATAATAGCGTCAAATGGACTGCTTCATTATAAATGCACCAACTCATAAAAATTTATTCAATGTGCATTGGCAGTGGAGTCAAAGGTACAATCTTAATTTAAAGTTGAGTCGAATGTCCTGCATTTTAAGAGATATAGGCACTCAAAAGTCAAATAACATGTAAAACGTTCAACCATAGCAGAAGCAGTTTCTGCAGAAAAAAATTGATGAAGGAATTCATCTAAATAAAAGCTTGATGCTTAATCACCAAGAATTTTCCAAAGAGGAGCTGTTAACAGTGCAACAAGTTGCAAGTTTCTGGTCATGGAAAAAGTTCAGTCGCCTTTCCTGAACACAGAGAAACTTACTACTATCTTATTGAAGCGGACGATTTAGGTGAGGAATATGAAACAGAAGATATGAATGGCCCAACACAATATGACCCGAAGTAAAATTCAATTTCAATTGAAAAGAATGATCATCAAGGACCCTGTATCATGAAGGAAAAACATATTGATTGAAGTCAACAAGCCTTCCATTGCGACCTCAAATATACAAGGTTAATAACGATATGATGATGGAACTTAGTGGGTACGTGGCCGAATATTCTGGCTGCAATAGTCGATTCTGGCTAATCATTGGCATTTTCACCAAAAAGCACACAAATTTCCATGTGAAATTTTTCAACAACATCGAAAATATGCTTTACTTTGTATAATTTCCAATGTACGGGATGACAATATTCTATCCAAATTAAGTGGGTATAAAGTCGGATGGTCAGTCAGCGAGGCGTAGTTTAAAAAAGAACGGATGAAGTTTTAAACAAGAATTTTGATCATTTAATTCAAAAATGACTTTTACCTGTTTCATTTTGGCACGCTCAAGGGTGTTCTAAAATTTTGATAAAACTTTGTGGGTATATGTCCAAGAGATCTGGACATAACATAGCAGATTTGGATCACTGACACTCATATTTTGACTTGATAGGATATAAAAATGTGTAAATATAGGTTATTAATTGCTACTAAAAATTGAAATTTAAAGTGCAGTCAGTTTTGCTGAATAATACGTGTGTCGTGCATATACGCTAAACATTGTTACATATACTGACAAAATATTATTGACTTTCATTGCATACCTCATTCTTTACAGGCTTTTAATGACTGCGACAAAATATTCTGAAAATTGCAATAAATTTCAACTTTTGATGTTGCAATGCGAAATTTAATTTTTAGATCAAGCAGATACTGGTATGTTGTTAAAAACTGTAAAAGATTTGTATTTTTGAGGTATGATTAATTTTTCACTTATCACAACATTGGTCGAATCTTAGAAAAATTCTGTCTGAATCCTGCCGAATATGACTATTTTGCCTAAACGGTTTCGACGGCAGTACTAATTTTTGACATATTTTTCGATTTAGAAGCATTTTATAAAAAATAAACTATAGGTCTCCTACTGTCCTACCTACTGTAAATTCTGAAATCGTACTGAGTAACGTAACACTGACTATTTAGGCAGGCCCTCTTCGTATAGAAATTTTCATAAATTTGCAAAGCAATGGAAAATTAGCCGATAAAAAAAGATTCCTGCATAAAAACTAGTCTCATTTGAAAGCCATGTCTGAAAGATATCAAACAAGTTCTTCATGTGATGATGGCAGGTTGATTCTATAATGCTGCTAAAATAGATTTCCAACAAATAAATAATTCAGAATTGCTTTCTATATTTTATGAACTATGCTCCATTCCTTTTGAAATGATCGGTGCAGCGAGGTCGCAGCTAAACTTTTATTCAAAATTATGGAAAGCAAGTTGACTACATTCAATAAATTTTTTTTTCATGATGCAGACTCCATGATGATCACTCTTTTCAATCATTTCAAGATTATCGATCTTGATTTCCTGATCTCTGGTAAAATATACTTACCCGTACGCACGTGCGGAACAGTTTTGCGACCTGCCAATGTGCGGCCAAAATGCGGGTTGTCAAAATATACTTCAGCCAAAAATGCGCATGTGGCCTCATTGCGGGCCGCATTTGAATATATTTAACCGTACGCGTACGGGTGTGAGGGACGGCTGGAAAATCAAGTACAATCGTGCGCCATGAACAAAAAACGATAGTTTACAAGTATGACATGCTAACGACCGCGCCTGATAGAAACTAGTTAAGGTCATACCCATGACCGGCGCAAAGCGCCGGAAAAATTTGATATTTTGACCCTTTTAAGTCCACCAAAACGCATCTTTTCGGTTTTGAATTCCCCAAAATTTTTTCCTCAATGATAACCATACCCAAAATTTTTTTCCTCATTTCGAAATTTTTTCTCATCTTTCGACTTTTAATCCTCATCTTTCGACTTTTGATCAAAAAGTTAGACGGTTAGCCTTGTAAGACTCAGAAATGTATGAATTACTGTTGTCGTTTTCTGTGAAAACATGTGATTCGCTGTCTAAGTCGACATGGCTTGTGGCCCCACGCATTTCCCTTCGATAAAACGTCAATATTTTTTAGCATACGTTTTTGGTTCTCTAATCAGTTATTATGTGTCATCATTTACCAAGTATTCTGAGGCGTTTTTCAGCGTTCAAAGTCAGAAAATTTTCAAGAATGTGAAAGTTACATTGTCTAACTTTCAGCAAAGATAATTTTGTTTCTTGTAACATGGTTCTAAAGTGTAAAAGTGAAAAAATCAGTATAATCAGTATTCTCGTCAAAATTATTCACACTAAGTTTTTACAAAAACATTTTTCGCTAAAAATTGTTTAAAGTATTAGTTGAGCACGTTTGTTTACCGATTTCTAATACTATGGTTGAGCAGAAAATCGTGAAAATATGAAACGTTACTTGTTTTTCACTCAGATGATTAGAAAAATTTCAAGGAAAATAAGGGCCGGTTTCATCAAAGAGACTTAAGCTGCAGCTTAAGCTGTAGCTTAACCCTATATGTTATACCATTGCCATTAAGCTGCAGCTCAGCTGTAGCTTAACTCATGCACGCAAAACATATCGAGAAAGTTAACCTGTAGCTGAGCGGCAGCTTAACTCTGTATGTTATAATATTGTCGTTGTAACAAAAAACAAAAAACTTCGCTTAATAAAGAATAGTTTCACATTCTTTTGCAAAGAAACTTTCTTTCAGACGCTGAACCAAATCAAAACTATCAGATTTTCCTAAAAGAAATTTAGTTCAGGAATCGGGAGATGCAGGTTGTTCACACATGGTTCATATGCTCCATCAATGAGATACAGTTGTAGGGTATTATCTTAGTACGTCAACACCCTACCAACATTTTTCGAAAACAAAATTTTAAACATAATTTCCGGGTAAATCGAGGTCGCTGATTTCAAATCTAATGCCGAAAATGTCATTTGACACCAGGGTCAAAAGTTACAGTGGCCGCTGGCCTTAATTAACAACTTATCGAAATCGATCTTGGAAAAAATTTTGAAAACATTATCTGGATAAATTGAGGTCGCTGATTTCAAATTCAGTATTAAAAATATCATATGAACTCAATGTCAATTTGGAATGTTGTGGTATGACTTAAATGTGCAGTTTACACTATCGTTCAACTCGTTTACTTTAAACATCTATGAACAACACATTAATTCAGTTTTATTTTATGAAAAGCTAACAAGCAACATACAACAAAATTGAATTGTCGTGATCTCCTCTCTAGTGTAGGTTTATACTGTCTTTGTTTTGCTGCGTTTTACAACGTTCTTTCTCACGCTTGAATTTTTAATACTGAATTTGAAATCAGCGACCTCAATTTACCCAGATATTGTTTTGAAATTTTTTTTCAAGATTAATTTTGATAAACTGTTAATCTAGGCCAGTAATCACTATAATTTTTGACCTTGGGGTCAAATGACATTTTTGACATTAGATTTGAAAACAGCAACCTCGATTTACCCGGAAACTATGTTTAAAATTTTATTAGCAAAAAGTTTTGGTAGGGTGTTGACGTACTAAGATAATACCCAGTTGTAGAGTAAAAAATATAGAAATGTAAGCTTTAGTTGAAACTTACATGTAAGTGTGATTGCCAGTGCGAAAATGACGGCGACAAGGAGCTTCATTTGCGATCCTAGGAAAGAAGAAGAATCCACCAAATATAAAAAAGCTTGGATGTATTTTTCCGAGATGCTAAAACTAATCGGGATTCAAAATATTTTCAGGATATTTTTTGATAAACCATTGAAATATTGTTCAACTGACCTTCAACCACTTTTGAGCAAAATTTTCTTCATTAGAAAGTCTGTGCGAGGACTTTAAAACAATGACTATAATTTTGTCCTTTTTCGATTCAGGATTTTGTAAAAACAGACCATAGTTTGTAGTTTAGTTATGCTGATGATAGAAAAATTTAATGAAAACATTGATAATGGAAGGAACTATAAACCGTCAGGCTGAAAAGACAAAGCTGAAAAAGACTTTTTCACAAACTGACAGAACTTTTTCTGGTTATAGGTTCTGATTGAAAAATTTTCGGGAGAAAAATTAATGATTTTGTCAACAAGATTTACCGGGAAATTTTGACGAATCAGCAGGAATTTAAAAGCAAAATTTTTGAAAAATGGTAAACAAAATTTATGCTGATTTGTACAAGCGACAACTTTTGTTTAAAAATCGATACATTTCTCGTGAAATTTCGGTCTAACAGGAATGGTAGTAATTTATAGGAAAATGTCGGAGTACAGTATGGTACATTTGATTTTATCGTACGAGACTCAGCGCAAATGAGAAAAATGAAAATAAAACATATGATTTCACAACGCATATACGGAAATTACAGTTTTCCATAAATCACTGCAGTCAAGTGGCAAAAAATATATTGGCTTAAGCCGGGTATATACTTACCCGTACGCACGTGCAGAGTAGTTTTGCGACCTGCCAATGTGCGGCCAAAATGCGGGTTGTCAAAATATACTTCAGCCAAAAAAGTGCATGCAGTCTGATTGCGAACCGCATTTGAATATACTTAACTGTGCGCGTACGGGTGTGCGGAAGGGCTGGAAAATCTAGTACAATCGTGCGCCATGAGTAAAAAACGATAGTTTACAAGTGCTAACAGCCGCGCTTGTGTCGGGGATGGACATAGTCTATCTCCAGGTTGCGAAGAAATAGCCAAAGTCGACGCAAATCGCGTCGATGCCGATTTGCATAGACACCGCGCATAAAAATGCCGGTCGTCTATGTTTTTGGTCATTCTTTGATTTATTGTTTATTTTATAATAAAGTGAATTGGCGGCCAGTTGGCCATATTATTATAATATTATTTTATATTATTTTTGTGGAGTTTTACGCCTGAAATACAATGTCCCCCCGCCGGGCATTCGTTGGATTTCTCGCAGCGGAGGGAATGCAGGTTAGACCCCGGATTTCTGGAGTGCCACCCAGCGTGCAAGTCTGCATTTACAACTCAATTCTCGGCCTGACTTCTAGGTTTGCCCCTGTTTTGAAGTTACTTGAGCTCAGAGAGTTATTTAATCTTCTGCAGTTCTTTGGAATGAAAGCAGGAGATCTTTGTTGATTTTGAGACTGACCGAACTGTTGCAAACTTATTCTACCTAAGGTTTCGGCCTGATTAGGTGAATTAGCAAATGACTGATTAGGTCTATTTTTGATATCAAATCATTTATTGATATTTCTCAACTTCCACCAAAGTCTCATTTCAACACCTGATAGAAACTAGTTAAGATTATATCCATGATCGGCGCGAAGCGCCGGAAATTTTGAGATTTTGACCTTTTTAAGTCCACCAAAACGCATTTTTTCAGTTTTGAATTCCCCAAAATTTTTTCCTCAATGGGAACCATACCAATTTTTTCCTCAAAACACCTCATTAGAAGAAAAAAGCGGTGCCCCTCTCCCCCGAACGTATGACATTGCGTTTTAAAATGGGCCAGGCACAGTAGCTATGTATTTCCCACGCGTAATATTTTTCGAATTTTCTACCATGCATCCGAAAATGTTTTTCCCAACTTGGGAAACAGTCCAAAGTTCTCCCCCCGTTTCAGAAACAAGCTAAAAATATTTGCATGCGATCGCATCGTGCCAATGGGTTCAATCGTGCGCCATGGGAAAAAAACAATACTTTACTGTACTGCAGCAGTGGTTCCTGATCCGCATGAATTACAGATGTGTGAAAAAGTAGAAATGATTTCTACTTGCCTGCATGCGCAAAATTATTGGGTCCCGCAAATTTTTCGCCTGGCGCCCGCAATGCAGCGCACGATTGTGCGTTCAATTTCCGGGCCGCAAATTGGGGGGCCCACTCAAAAATCGGCGGTGCAGGTGCATACGGGTAAGTATATACCCGGCTGTACGGTTTTTTATTTCTCTGCATCGCTGCGGCTCATTTTGGAAGAAAGACTGCAAAGACTGCAAACAAAGCCATATGGGCCTTCATGGGAAAAGCAACACGGGGGCAGTGGAGTCTATACAGTACTTGTCTTCTCTTTTTATACAGTAATCCCGCCTAGGTGCCATATATCTCCTCAAGCGAATACATTTTGGTAGTGGCATGTTGTCTTTTCTTGTATTACACGTTTTGATGGTTAGCGTGCATGCAGGGTTGTTCTTAGAGGGGGCACTAAAAATTTTCTACTGTATGCTTGGAGAATTTAGAAGCCCTTAGTAAAATTGTCTGTTTTTGTATGCAAACATAACCAGATTCCCCGAACATAATTTTGGCGTCAGTTTGTTAGATTATATTGCTTTTCTGAGCAAAGAACACCTAAAGCATGATACTCTTATGAGAGATGCTTGGTATACTACTGATTTCTTTGTACATGATGAAGTCAAAATGGTATCATAAAATTCTATTTTCTTATTTTCTTTGTTTTTGAGAATTTTCCATGATAGTTACAGTGCATTGAAAAAATGTGTTTGAAAATAAGAATCATAATATTGCTGTTATAGCGTCATTGGGAAAAGGTACAAAGAACATTAGAAAGCCAATAGTGGATTGTTTACAAATGAATCATACAGTATACATTTCATATCAGAACTTCATATTTTGCTGTGCATGGTCAAATAGGCTAGTGAATCTATATTTGTGCGAAATCAATTTTTTCGATAAAGCTTTAAATACCTGATTATTACTGACTAAAACTATACCTGAGAGAGCTTGTTTTATGTTGACTTTTCTGCTCACAAAAGAGAATTTTTTCGGCATCACTTTTAGTTTCAAGTTGTTTCCTGATCTGGTGGTCGACTGCATGATGACGATTTAGATGCAGATTGTCTCACAACAACATTAGTTGGGGAAGTTTATGACATGCTATGGGAAATAATTTTGTTCTTTGTCAACTGTTAATGACAGATTTAGTTAAAATTTTGATTACCATTTAGTCACTAGATTTAGATTATATCACGTTTTAGACACATAAAAACTATGTACACTAGAAACAAAATAGGTACTAAAACATTCCTTGAGGTACTGAGTATGTAACGTACCTGCTAACGCAGTACTGTAAATATATAGCATACTGTATGTGATAGACATTTATTAAATATTATTTCGTTTTCATAATTTATCGTCTCAAGGGTGTCTGGGATTCACACCCAAACATTCCTCTAAAATTACGTGAAGTACTTTATTTTGATCCGTTCACACCCCGGTAGCCCAATTAAGACGCCCCAATTAGAACTTACACTAAACCACACATTCCACGGCTACTGTAATCCCCCGTAAAAATCTTAAACGACACCTGGCACAGTAAAAAGTAAAAGCCCCGCCAGACAGTAGTCTCAAGTGCAACGGTAGCGACGGTCCCACAAAAACATGTGTATACAGAGAAACAGATACAGGAAGCATGCACAGAAGCACAGAGGTGTGGCTAAGCCCACTGTAGGAAGCAAGCAAGACATGGAAAGCATGCCGTACTAGAAAAGGGTTAAAGGGTGTGACTAAATTAGCAAGAATAGTAAAGCAGGAAGCGACGATTGGCGGAAGAAGATGGACAGAAGCAAGACCACCCGCAACGCCCAGGGAGTGGCCAAAAACGTCATATTTAAAGAGAAGCGAAGTGTGATTTTGTGATTATTCGTAGTTCCCAGTTTTCGGTTTTCGTGATCCTTTCATTTATACTTGCAAGCAGCCGTTTTTTCGAAAGCAATTAAACTGAGGCGTTATTATATTTGCAAGCGAGCGAGCCGTTCATTTTTGTGTATTTGATGATCAAGCGACCATCTACTGTTATCGTATACCATTGTTGCTACCACGTCCCGCACCCCTTTTGTCCACCGTAATGTCAGTAATTGGATAAAGTAAAGTGCTTCACAAATCTGGTCATTACAAGTACACCACTCAAAAGGATAATGTCAGTATAGAAAGTATTAATCGTTCTGACTTGTTCACAAACAGTAGCTATATAAGCTTCTTTGAGCAGGAACGTGTTTAAAAAAATCTTTTCTATTTAGGAAAACATTGCCTCACAGCTTACAGGACTATGGAATATGCGTCCGAGCACAAACATTCCATAATTATGTGAAGCCCCTGTTTTTTCTACTCTGCACTTCTTTGTGCCAACAGTGACGAAAAATGCTTGATTTCTGGTTGATGTTTTTCGCTTTATAGTTTGATGACGGCATTATCTAGCGGATTGAAAATGTCAGCACATTGCTCAGGCCTCTGTATGCTACACGTTTTTACCATTCCATACAGCAATTATTAAATTTTTCTCTGAAATCCTGGAAAAAAGACCTAGAAAAACAGGAAAAGTCAGAGAATTTCATTTGGAAAAATCGCTGTACACCTTGTCCCAGGTGTTTTATTAAGGTGTTATGTGCAGACGTTGCATTAGATACAAGTTATAGGTACAGTCTCACTTTGGCGCCCGTCTCACTTTGGCGCCCATTGTTTAATAATGACTTTTCCTGGATGTCCTAACTTGCTGCCCGTCTCACATTGGCGCCCGTCTCACTTTGGCGCCAGCCTCACTTTGGCGCCCATCTCACATTGGCGCCTTATCATAGGCTACTTTTCGGCATTCATGCTGATCATTTATTTGGGTGAATCCCCATTCCCCAAAGGTGGAATTTCCCCAAAATCTCTCTTTACCCTAAAAATGCTTCAAAGCTTTTTCTTGAAAGTTCCTATTCCTCAAAATTGTCGAATCCCGTGTCCCCAAAAATAGACGAAGGATATTTTTATATAGCATTATGTAAATTGCTAATTTTTCCCTGAGAACATTGTAAATTATAGAATTTCGCATAAAATTCGCATGGTAATAAAAATTAGTGAAAAATTAGAAAAAAAATAAAAAATCATTTCATGTTTGATATGCTTAGCTTCAATTTCGGACAGGGTAAGAGGCATGCAAAGTGGATTGTGACCGTGATCCGGATTTGATTGCATCCTGCGCTCATGAACTGTATCATAACCCATGGGATTCCCATGACTGTTGCAAGAAATGCATTCGAAGTACATGACTTCACTAAGGATGGCTAATCGTTTCACTTTTTTCTTTTTGAGCAAATAAAAATGATCCGGATTAACTCTACTTTCACAAACAAAAATTGGCATTTGATCATATAAAGATAGGATAAATGTGGCTTCCTCGAAATCAGCTATTTTAGTTTTATGAAAATTGTTTTTATTAAGTGAAGTTCAGCAGGATAACTGATTATTTTATTTTCCACCATTTAGAGAGAGAGAGAGAGAGGGCTACTCAGAATGGCCTGAGCTATTTATAGCCACTATGGCCATTTAAAACTGCTCGTAAAATTTGCATAGATGAAGACACGTTGCTTGTTTATTAGGACATACAATGCACCAAAGTAGGACGGGCGCCAAAGTAAGATGGGTGCCAAAGTGAGACTGGCGCCAAAGTGAGACGAGGCGCCAAAGTAAGATGGGCGCCAAAATGAGATGGGCGCCAAAGTGAGATACAATCCAGGTTATATGCTGCTTGTGTCATCTGTTATGCATACACATACACAGAGCTGTTGTCATTCAACTGGATGAATAAAATCGTGTAATAATGAAACTATGCACCATTTTTAGATATGCTGAAATATGTGTAAACAGTGAATCATCTATTACCTAAAAATTACGTGGTGTAGAATTTAAAAAATTTAGGGCCGCTAAAACCTCAAGAATGGCCCTGGTTGTGTTGAGAGACAATGTTTGAGAGAATTCAGCTTCTTATACAGAGAGCTGTGATAAGTAAAAAATTAACCCTGCCTGAAAATCACATATTTGGCATAACCTGATGCGCTAGAACGAAAGTGATATTAATTTCGTCTGAAAATCAAAACTCACATAGCTACAGTAAGGCACAGGTTGTAAATTTTCAATTTTCAGGATTTTTGACATATACTTCTTTTAACTTTCACAAGTTTAGGTACGTCAGACATCGTGTTCTGAAAATTTACCCAATATTGGGCCAATAGATGGGCAACAATTTACTGTAAGATTCATTAGTGTAAAGAGCTCATTAGGAATACAGTGGTGCTTGAAATATCAAATTTTGAGATCAAAAATTGTCGTTTTTTCACAAAAATCACCGTATATGCTGCTAAAGCTCAGAAGCACCAAAAAATTCGGCCCAACCTGGATAGCCTACTACTGTGTTTTGTACACAGATTCAAAAATATTAGCTTGGCTATTAGGCTAAATGTGCTTATGAATTAAGCCAATGTGACTGAGTTGGCTAATGTGGCCAATAGGCTAATGGGCTAATGTGGCCAATGGGCTAATGTGGCCAATGGGCTAATGTGGCCAATGTGGCCAATGGGCTAATGTGGCCAATGTGGCCAATGGGCTAATGTGACCATTGTGGCCAATGGTCTAATGTGGCTAATGGGCTAATGTGGCCAATGGGCTAATGTAGCCAATGGACTAATGTGGCCAATGGGCTAATGTGGGCAATGTAGCCAATAGGCTAATGTGGCCAATGGGCTGATGTGCCCAATGGGCTAATGTGGCAAATGGGCTAATGTGGCCATGGACTAATGTGGCTCATGGTTTAATGTGGCCCATGGGCCAATGGGCTAATGTGGCCAATGGGTTAATGTGGCTAATGCATTGTGATATAAATGATGGGTCTGGCGCATGGGCTAATGTGGCTAATGTGCTAAAATAGGCGGAATCATCAATATTGCCAATAGAAAAGGGCGCCAATAGAAAGTAAAGAGTTAGAATCATACAGTGCATAATTACCTGATTCCGATAATCTATATATTCCGATTATCTACACAGGAATCAAATCAAATAACTATTTTCGAAGACAAAGAAAAAATAAAACAATTCACGAAAAATTTAGGAAAAATAAAAAAAAATTCTGGCGCAATGTAAAACAAGCATTTTAGTGTACATAAAATCATAAGTCTGTTAATGAGTTCACAAAAAATTTCCGAATAGAATCATTATTATCTTTATAATTTTGACGAAATGAAAATTCGTCCAAGTGAGCAGCTAAGCGTTCCATTGTTAATCCATGCATTCTTGATATCCTCTGTTTGATGATTGGGTAGCAGATTTGCTACCTACTGCACATCCACTACCCAGAGCACGACCACCACCTAGTGCACATCCGCTACCATAGTCAGATCCGCTAAGACAGCAAAAAATGTAAAAAAGATTTTGCTATTGTTTTCATAAGGGTTTTCCGAAGACAAACCAATAAATGAAAATAAAAGAAGATGGAATACGATAGGCATTCTGCATGCTAAAAAATATTTTGTTTGCCACTTTTATGGAACCTCAAGAATGGTTAAAAAACGTTATACTACAGAGAGTCTACCTAATGATAAGTCACTAATGAGTAAAGATATGTAATAAAATGATAAAAATGTCCACGCAACCACATTCTAATGCGTGAAAAATTCTTATTTACATAACAAAGTGACCACACAAGCACCTCGAGTGATGGAACAATCAGCCTAGACAGACGTTTTTCATTCTTTACCTGTACCAATCCGGGTGATGAAAATATCATTTTCGTTTTGTTTTTTAATTTTTTTCAAATACTTTTTTTAATTATTTTCAAATATTTTATCATTTTCAAATATTTTATCATTTGAGTCCAATATTTAAAAAACTATTGTTGAATATACCTCCCGAGTAGACCAAGGACTGATTATTTTCAGCAAATGTGGATCCATGGCAATTATCCCATTTCTATCGAAAATTATTGGGATAACCCTGGGTTTAGAACAACAAACCCCTGCATGTCACCAGGGTTCATGGCATGCATTTAGCAGAACACAATTTCTTGCATTTACTTCTGAAAATACTGGGCAAATTGAAAATTTTGAGTCACATTGGTTGTAACTGCATATTTCCCAATTTTTAATGAATGAAATTTTTAATTTTCACGAAACATGCGCTATCTAATTGGTACAAAAAATTAAATGAGCCTAATAATTTGTAAACGTATACTGTACATTCTTCCATAATGAAATCCTGCCTGGGTTATTCAAATAAATGTAACGTGTTACCTATATACCTCAGCAGAAAGTAGCGGATGTGCACAAGGTGGCGGATCTGACTATGGTAGAGGATGTGCACTAGGTAGTGGTTGTGCACTGGGTAGCGGATGTGCACTAGGTAGCGTATCTGGCATCGATTTTGTTTGACGAGTCCCCACAAGCCTTCTATGATATTTGTATGAACGCTATCCTCAGTCACGAATTCCTTTCAAAAATCACTTTGGTGCTCTGAAACTCAGTTTTCTGGCATTTTTCAATGTGCTGCGTCTTTTGGCATAAAAATTTTGGTTGTAGGACGAAAGAAAATTTTGATCCTAAAAAGATATTTGGTACAAGGCAGAAAAATTTTGAAATTACAGTTTGAAAACCGAAATTTTTTTCGAATATCTCACTCAAAAATCATTTTGGTGCTCTGAAACTCCGTTTTCTGGCATGTCTCGATGTGCTGCGTCTTTTGGTGTAAAAATTTTGGTTCTAGGACGAAAAAAATTTTGATCCTGGAAAAAAATTTGGTACCAGCCAAAAAAATTTTGAAATTACAGTTTGAAAACCGTGAATTCTGAGATAACTTCAACTGAAATAATTATTTGTTTTATTTTTTAGCATTTTTAGCTGTTTTTTTCTACAAAACGACTCAAAAAATTTTTTGACTCAGACCTCTGGGGGTGTTCAGACCCCCCAAACCCCCCCGATGCCGATGTATGATCCCCCAGAGACCCCACAGAGTACCTGCACGCACATGTGTGGCCATGACTATGCATAATTACCGTTATTTTTAATCTTGTAGCAGGAGCCATCAAAATGGAAGCCACCGGGAGAAGAGTCCCAAAAATAAATTTCGGTTTGGTATTTTTTGAAAGTGACTTGTGAAGGAAAAGCTTTTCGATCTAAAAAATTTATAAATAACTAAGTCACTCTATTGTTTCTAGAAAATGTACATCTGGTGCATCAAATATATGGTTAAAGTCGATGTTTTCTTTGTATGCCCGAACATATGCAATATTTCAAAGTCGATCCGTAAGTTTTGACTTTGATGCCATTAGGTTAAAATTAAGAACACAAACAGAAAGCTAGAAAATGCACAGATTTCCAAATGAGAGAGACCACAAGAAATCCTAGCTGAGCTCTGGAAGAAACAAAATTCTAACTTGTTTTTCCTGCTGAAGAGTCATTTGCTTACAAAGAGTCACCAAAGAAAGCTTGGGGTTTCTAAGCTTAATATCAATGTTGACCCAAGGAGTTCATTTTCATATCTCAAATTTCATCCTATGTCCATGGTCTTTAGAGATTTTCAGAGGCAACATGCAATTTACGAATCATGTGTGCTCCATTATGTATTTCAACAGACACCAGCTCAGAGGTTGTTTCATTTTGAATGTATAAAGTGAAAACAAGCCAACTAGTAATACTGAGAAGTTTCAACATCTGTGTTATTGACCTCGATCGCTCAATCACGCTTTATGAGTTACTTGTGCGGCACTCAAAGTAACCTCGAATATATAGCAAACTTACCGATGTGTGTCATCCCCACAACTCGACTTTTGAAATATCATGAAGAGGGAGAAACAGAAGAAACAAGTTGTCGTGCGAACTCTTGCAAATAAAAATCATGTGTTGCTTTTCCTTTAGCCTTGTGCTAAATGTACAATGTGTTTCATTAGCATATTTAAAAATATACAAATAAGACAAAAATAATACAGGAAGTTATCATATATGTACATATATGCATGATTGACATTTAAAATGTATATTTTGTTCATTAGCCCATTAGCCCATTGGCCGAGTAAATAACTGAATCAATAAAAGATCGTCTTTAGCTGTGGCGCATGCTGTAGTAATCTATTTCGGTTGGCCCAAAAACCTATACAGTAGACAGCTTACGATGTCTTCTACATGCTGACAATTCACGTACTGCTAGAGGATCGCACAACCAGAAGTTTGAACACTATCTTATAATCATATTTTCTGGTAGTTTCAACCTCCATTGTGGAACTACTAGAGCTTGATAAATTTTAAAAATGAGGCAGTAATACAAGTTTTGCATGGTGATTATTAATGTAATTCCTAAACTCATAAAAAAATAAAAATTCGCAGGGCTACAGTATCCCAAAGTTTGGAATTTTTGCATTTTTTTGTCCATTTCTTGACTTGAGATGTATCGGCCTAGGCATGAATAACGTTATTATTGACCACGTATTTGATACAGAATACAATGCTCTATAATTTGGTATGAAAATGTTTTCTGAATTTTGCATTTTACTATTTTTAGGAAGTTTTAAAATGTCAAAAATCAGACCATAAAAATTGTGAAAATGCAGGTTTCTCTCCACGGAAATGACTATGTGTACTGCTGAAGCCAAAAGCACCCAAGTTCTATGCGACATATGATTTTGTAGGGCATTGCGAAAACATGAAACAGTACAGGCTTTCCATTGTGCATTCCAATCGGTCGGTTTCTTGCTGATGGATCTGAAATTTTTTTCATTGATTGCAGAATAAGCTTACTATTTTTTTCAGATTGAATTTACTTTCAACGCTCAATGTAACGAAATGAAAACGGTTACCTTACGTCGTAGTGACAGCGCCCAAATATCCTAGACCGTGAAATTACTGTATCTGATTTCATCAACGTTAGTGAACCGCTTTGTTTCAAGGCAGTGCGATCTTTTGCCTGAGTTGTGACGCCTTTGATGTATTTTTTCGCCAAATTTAATCAATTAGTTGGATAATTTTTGCGTGCCTTGATAAAATTAGCACAAAGCGCCGATAATTATTTGGTTTTATGTTATGCGTTAGATAAATTTTTTTTTCAATCAAGCTTCGCATATCATTCTGTAGATTTCAGTAAAAGAAAATCCGTAATCAAAAAAATATGTAGAATTCAAAACCGCGTGGCCGAATTTATGCTCCTGCCAAGACCGCGTGCATTGAAGTATTGAAGGTCGCGCTTTTCCTAAACCAAAGGGTTCGACTAGAAATTTTTTATTTTTAATGACTAACAAAGTGCCTAATGTCAAAAAATTCTAGCGCGAAAAAGTTGTTACACACGCAGAACGGAAAATAAAGAAGAAACAACGCGCACTATATGAAATAATTTCACAAAATATAAACAAAACGCTATAGACACACACAGTTTCATGAAATTTGATATTCTTAGCGACACGCTTGCGCAAATATTCGCAATCACTTCTACTTCATCTTAGACTATCGAGTAGTATTATACTATCGAGAAGAACTCTTTTGTACAAAATTTTACAAAATCACTGGGCATTGCATTGCAGAGGACTATGAAAACGCGGTATAAAATCGTCACTTGATGTATATATACTGTTCACTTTTTGATAAAATTTTTGAGCTTCTTGTTCGGGTAATTTATAAAGAAAAAACATATTGCGCGAATTTCTAATCGTTGGCTTCATTGTGGACGGAAACTAGGAAGAAGAAAATCTTGTTAGACAAGCTTCAACTATAGAATATTTATTTCAAAGTTTTTTAAGTTGAGTTATAATATTCGCAAATTTTCAGTCCTTACCTGCAGAAAAACTGTAAAAATATAAAGAGAGTTGGTGACACCCTTCCCATAATAGAGCTTGGACGAGTCGATGTTTTTTTCCAAATCCAAAAAATTGAACCTTCGGTATACTCCAAAAAGATCTATCCAGAAATATAACGTTAAATCTCCTTTTCGACGGATTTGCGGGTGGTCGAAGTTTGATGAAAATGTAACCGATCAACTCAAGACAATATAAGAATATATTGTGTAATCAAAAAATGACAAAAACAAATGGCTGAAGTCGAAATGATGTAAACGAAATTTTTTCCGTATAATTTTTCTTTCGGCATTCAAAGAAAAATAGAAAATTCTCCGAATTACATGTTTATCTTATGCCGTCACTTCACAGTACTGTAGATTTCATCACTGGAGACATTAACGAGGGAAGGTCTTCAGGTGTAAATTTAACATATTTACATATCATAGTGCATTGGTTGGCCACGCGATTAATATTACACTAATCTTTTTCGCCCATAAGCCAAACTAAAATTGACATATAAATGGTCTACAGAGGTAAGCTCGCCTACACCCGATTTCAGTAACGAAGAAAGATTAAGAGATGCCGAGACATGCTACATGTAACTGGGGGGGGGGGGGGCGTCGTGAGAAACCCGGAACAGGAATCGTCGGTCATATGGCTAGCGATTTGGTAGTCACAGGAACCCCATACGTTTGGAAGAAAAAAGCTAAAAACATTTTTGGACCAAAAGCGGTCAAATATGTCGCGCCATAATTGAATTTTTTTACAGTTTTAGACAAAAAATTTAATTTTTTCAAAACCGTTTTTCGCAAAAAGTCAAAGTTTTCTTCTTCAAATACTCCCCTAAAGTTTTGGACAATAGACGACTCTGCGCCCCGAAAAAGTTGCTTGAGCCTCACAGACATCCAAGCTCCGACCACAATAATGTCCATTAGAAGAACCATTCATCTCTGCTACCCTTTGAGATGCATAGTTCCGAACCTTGAAGAAGTTCAAGAGCTCACGAATTGAAAATGATGCGAGATTTTCCGTGAGAAACTTTTCTTTTATCAGCGGTTTATCGAGTGTGATTTTCTTCTTGATACGTCTATTATAACTCTTGAGATCAAGTATAGTTAAACTTTCGCTTGTTTAAAACATTTATGCAAATTTCAGAGCCTATAGACCAAAATGATCAGTATAACATTACCCAGGTTAGTATTGGCTATCAAGTGCACTTTAACACGTATGATTTCACAATTTACAATTGGACACTCTTTCTACAACAAGGGTAATCATTCTAGCGAGTACAAAAACTATTATCTGCATTTGTCCACTTCGAACATTTTGGAAAAATCTCAACTTTATCTATTTTTGTTTAAAATGCTCGTAAATTGAAAAATTACAAAAAATAAGTACAATCCTCAAAGTCTTTACATAAAGCTTTTACTTTAGAATCTTTTACTCAAAAAATGCTGAGTGGAACGAGTAGGCTTACAAATTTTCAGTTCTATGCGACTACGGGTTAGCAGGAAATTACAAAGATATGAACTTGTACTAGCTTTCCACTCTTATTTTTTACGTGATTTCAAGCAAAACAGACTGTAGATCTATCCAACTACTTTAGGAGTTCAGTGGTCAATCAGTCAATTTTTGTTCGGTTGTACTAACGCTGACACAACTGAACTACGCTATACTCCATTTATTTTGAAATGATCGACATAGTGAGATCGTAGCGCAACTTCTCTTCAAAAATACGGAGAGCTCATCGACCAACTCAAGAAAATTTTTCTTCGTGATTCAGATCCTCTGATGATGATCGATTCTGAGACTATATTGATTTCTTAACCTCAAGAAGGCTGCGTTTGCCAAGACTCCGATCGCTGCCTGCTATTTGAAAATAAATGAGTACAGTATGTAGTATCCCTAGAGTAGACGAAACACACCAATGCTATTGGAAAAGCCACGGTCGCACCAAAAATTTAGTGATTTAGCAGTTCAGTGGTCCTACACTATAAAATTTTCTAGTGGTAAAAAAGGCTTATGACGGACGGAATATGATAAATCACGTTTCCTTCTTGAAAACTTTTGAACTTAATACAGGTAAAAAACATAGGAAACATATATGATATCCGAGGAAAAGTAAAAGAAAGGGAAAAAACATTATTTCTGAGAATCCACAATCCATAACAGCTCTCCTACATATCCGTGGCGGGAAATACTGAACTACTGAGCCGCAAGTAATGACTTTTTTAGTCATTTGTGCAACCGAAAAATTTATGGCACTCCATTGATTTTGAAATAATTGATGCGGCGATCCAAAGAAAAGTTCAATACGGAAAAAAGTCGTAAGCTTATTACTGTAATCAGAGGAAAATTTTTTGTCATCAATGAGCGATAAAAAACTCAGGCGAAAATTTCATTCAAGAACTAGGTTAAGTTTTTGGAGTGCCACTCAGGATCGACGCACTTCTGTCCGAGGCGACCGAGGATAAGCATGATGTTTTTCAATGATTTCAGCCTTTCCTATCTTCTTAAAGAAGTTTAGCATTTTGCTTTAGTAAATTTTCCATCAAGTGAAAATTGCGCATCAAATTGAATCTACTTTTTCGGTTTTCGCCGTCTCTATCATTTTAAATTAAATGGGCTATATTTTCCGGTTGTGCGAATCAGTTCAGCAGTCCCTGCTTAGAAGAATGGAGGCGTTTTGAAATGTGAAATCAACTGAATTTTTCTGTCTTGTTTTTTTCTAGAATGTATCGTATATCTTTCACATACGTATCTATGCATTTCCAAGGAAAAATGTGTTTTTTGATCAGTTGAAAACCGCATAGTAGAAAACAACTGAACCCCTAGAGTTATTCATCGTCGGCGCAACCGCCACTGAAGAATTCGAATCTTTGCGAGGTCAAGCACAGTTTTACTTAACTTATTTAGTCAAAAAAGACATAGAAAATGTCAAGTTTTGTCATTCAGAAATGTCAACAAGGTAAATCGTTTGCGGCAAAAATTTTTCTAGTGGAAAGTACTTATTCTGAGTGAGGCCCTAACCCCCTCTAATTAATGTAAAATTTGGCCATGCTTTGAATATATATTGTATTTTAAGCATCATTCATGAAAAATATTGATCAAGATGAAAAATTGGGACAAGACCTTCATCATGTTGACATTGTTTGCTTTCGAACATGAAAGCATTGATTGCCGTAAATCCTTTCTTGCGAGTACAGTATTGGTTGCAAATTTTAAGCAATAAATCAGTTCAAAAATTGAAAATTCGCAAACTGACCTGAAGCAATTTTTCGATATGGTTTAACGTGGTAGAATATAATTATACATACGCAAATTAGTCAGAGTTTGCAAACGTCGTGAAAATTATGAAATCCTGTTCAGGAAACATTTACATAATCTACGTTTGGCCCTAAACTGACTTTTTGAGGAGACCAACAATATTTGATTTCAAAATGCGACAAAGGTTTTATTCCTATTCAGCCAAACTCAAAATAGAGAGACTCAATACAGCGATTCTCAAAACAGTGAAGTCTCAACAGATTCTCAAAATGGCGAATTTTCAAAAAGTTGTCTTTAGAATGGAAAAATGGCGATTGAGCGGGGTAGAAGTTTTGATGCATGGCCTATTCGGTCCTCCATTTCGGTCGGGTTGATGCTGTTTGTCACACATTTTGACACGAATCGCCAGATTTCTGACATTATGGCTCTATGGCATGACATTGCGGCTTTTTAATCTGGTTTGTTTATTATTAACATATCTACATGCAGGTTCTTCCTTTTCTTTTATTGACTTATCCCCTTTTATATTCTTGTTTTGAGCCACTTTTTGTTTAATTTTTTAGTTTGTGAACTTTTGTGTTTCCCTACTTTTTATTACATTATTTTACTTTCCGTTTTTTTATTTGTTTTTTGTTCTGCCTTTACCGTTTAGTTATTTTATTCATTTCATTTTGTTTTATTTCATTAATTTATTTTTTTCGGGGATCCTATTATGATCATTTTTTGTTTTTGCTTTCTTTTAAGCGTTCTAATGTTTTTCTGATAGATATGGAATGGTCACTTCGTGCATACCTATGGCAACTGTATAGAAGCATGTGAAACTTTAGATGGCCAAATGCAACCGAAAATAGACTATCTCAACCAGCATAAACGATTTAAATATACCCAATTTGCATATTTATTATAAAAATGATGTGTGCGTTTATCCTGATGCATAGTACTTTTTACTATTTGCTGTATTGAGATTTCGCTGTAATGACAAACGCTGTATTGGGGACAAACCGGGACAAATAGATGTCAACCGGTCTAGATCTACTCGAAGGCACGATTTTGAATTGTGTATTATTTTTGACGGCTACGGGGAGTTGAAGTTCAGTCGACCTTCTTAGATTGTGCAAATTTTTAATCAGGAAATTAGTTCATTCAGTTTAGATATCAAGTTATATCACACCATTAGTCGTATAGATGCATTTCATGCTTTTAACGTGCAAATTAGTAACGGAAAATCGACGCGTCGAATCTTTATTAGTTAATTAAAATCAATAATTAACAAGCCACTACTAACAAATGAAAGTAGGGTCAAACCATAACATGGTATAAATAATGTACACACGACTCCAAAAAAATAATATTCTAAAATTCAAGAGAGATGGTGGACATTAGAGGATAAGAGAGTTGATGACGTATACACGAGACGTGATTTTTTCTTGGTTGAAAAAATGACTAATAAATAAATAATTTATTATTAGTTCATCAGTCCAGATGATGTTTATTAGACGTACCGTCGACCCATTTGCGGGCCACAAATTTCAAAATTTCGTCCAAAATGATGACCGGGAAACTGATTTTCAAAACGGCCATCCATTCGACGAACGATAAGGGCGTTATTTGGAAAATGGTCGACAAAATATCCACGTATAAAATGACGAAATGTAAAGACATGGATAGGCCGATGGCCGCAACCAACCACATATTGGACCAGGGCGGCATGACCAATAACGATTGATTTTCGGATAAACTTAAAATATGTACAAAGACGCTAGAAAGTATGAAATACAAGAACATAATCTTGCTTGAAAATTACAATATATTTGTTCTATTTTTCTTCTTTCTATTTCTTTTCTGTATTATTTTCTTCTTTGTTATAATCTGTCCTATTCTTCTTCTATTAATTCTTCAGCTTCTAATTTTTCATTTTTTCCCTTTTTTCTTTTCTATTCCTTTTTCTTACCTTTTGTAGATTTCCCTCACTTTTTTATTCTTCAATTTTTTCATTTTTTTCTAGTCTCTTTCAGACAAACACAGCAAGAATTTTCCAGGGGGAGGGTCCTTGAACTTTTCATCAAGGATAGGGGAGGGTGTGGGATGACTGAGCAAAAAAACAAAAAGAAAGCTCCGCAAGCATGTTTTTCATACGAAATATGTATAAAAATCATGTTTGACGATTTTTTTTTCGGGCCAGGGTCTCAGGTAGGAGAGTTTCTCCCCTGACCCCCTTATATGCATGTATGGCCTCTTCTGGTCTATTGCGTTCTTTCTACCACCGCTTTTCTTTTCTACTTCCTCTTTTCTTTCCTTCATCCCTTTATTCTGTTTTATTCTTTTTTCCAGTTTATTTTCTTTTTATTTTTTCCACACTCTCCTAATTTCATTTCTTTTCTTTTTCTCGATTTTGCTTTTTGTTCCTTTTTATATGTTGTCATTTTCTAGTCATTTTTTCTTCTTTCTTCTTTCTTTTTTCTTTCATTCTTTTTTTGCTACGTTTCTGCACAAAGCTTTTTGCCACTCATGCGGACCAGACAATTTTTCGCCGTATTTTTTCTTTGTATTCGGTTTTTATACATTTTTCGCTTTGAAATACAAGGAGAAAGCAAAAAATTGAATTTGATTACTGAAATAATCACCTCGGTATAACAAGATTTTCGGTTGAAACATTAGACTAGGGTATCAGAAAAAAAGGTTTTCACTTTTTTAAAACTCAAATCTTCGTTGAAGAGCAACAGCGTTGCTTTTACCGTCTTAAGGCCCTGTCATACTTCGCCGCGAGGTACCGTGCGGCGCCGGTAGTCCTATTCATACTAACAAGCGGTACCGCGCAGTGATTTGTCATACTTCACCGCGCGGCGCCGCTTTTTTACTTTCGGATTCTGCTCCCTGAATAAAAACTTTCGCGAAAAATTTTCAAGCACTGCTGTCCTTTATCGTTTTTGGAACTGCTAATTGCACTTGGTTTATTGCTAAGACAATATCAGGCCGTGGAAACGTGTTAACGTGCATAATAATAATTTTCCACATTCATATCTCAATTTTTAACTTCGTAATCACGAGAACCTATAGTCTCTTTTTCTGGAAATGCTTGTGAATAAAAAAGTGAATAGCAGGTATCACTTAATATTTCTATAATTTACAGAGTCTGCTCAACTGATCCTCGCAATTTTTTTACGCCAAAAATCCTATAGTATACGGTTTGTGTAAACGACTTTGAGGGCGGTTCATTTTTTGTCCATTTTCAATTTACAAACATTTCATAAAAACGAACTATACATATTTCCAGTCTTCCTGAAAATCTACTTCTGAAAACGCCAAATAATTCCTCCAGGATAAAATTACAGGAAAAACTTCACTGAGAAAATTCCTGAGTGCATGGCCAAAACTTGTCAATCATGGATTTTTCAGAATGTGAGATGAATTTTTTTCGAATGTAGCATACATGCACGTGGAGGGGGTTTGGGGCTATTGACCCCCCCCCAGCAGATCTATTGACCCCCCAGCAGATCCTCCTGCAATGATTGAGAAGATGACGAATGAAAAAATAATCAAGAGAGAAGAGAAAGTCATCATGAACGAAAATGATTCCGTAGTTAAACGATCTCTCCAAACGAAGCATACTTGATTCAAAGAAGTAGCGTTGAAACTTTAAAAAATGCTGTCCAAGCAAATAATTTCACATATTTGGCTAATATAGGTTGAAAAACATGCTGCTTTGATGTTGGAAAAACATGCTGCTTGCACTGGCTGACTCCATACAGAATTTCTGCGTTGTGCATGTATTATCAAGAGGGATGATAAAATAATACATGAAAGGTGTCATAATTCACAATTCATGTAAAAAATATGATTTAACTGCATATACAGATGCTATAGTATGCATCAATATGTTATAGCAGCAATATATTACAGCTTTATAACACATGAGTTGTTCGAAAATTTCGTTTGAATTGAATTTTGAAAGTGGTCCGCAAAAATGAGAAAAATCTATTCATACTTCCCAGCCGGCGCCGCGCGCCGCCGCTTTTTAGTATGAATAGGACAACCGGCGCCGCGCGGTACCTCGCGACGAAGTATGATAGGGCCTTTATGCGACAACGCCACCACTATAGCCGTCACATTTTTTCTTCGCTTTTTCGTACACGCAACAAAAAAGTTTTTTTCGCGTCAGCTTTTTTGCAGAGAAAAAATGCTGTGTGTGTCAAATTTTACGAAATACGCCTCAAAAGCTAAAAAAAAGTCGAGGAAAAAAGTTTCTGCTTCCTGGAAGAAGAGAAAGAACGTTTTAAAATAAACAAAAAACATGGCCTTTACGAATGAAAAAATGACGTGTTGAGAAAGTGGTAAAGATTATATATTTTTTGAGACGCTATGGTTTCATTTTTTTCGATATCCGTTTTCCAGTATTGGTTCTTGTCTGCACAGAATGTGTAAAAACTGATATTTCCTCAGATGCAAGAATTTCTGAAAAATTTGCATAAATTTGCCTATGGTCAAATTTGTTCTTTTTCATCCTCTATATTTTTCTTATTCTATTCCTTTTCTGTTCGGTCCTTTCCGCTTTCTTCTTTTTTCTATTATTTCTTTGTTTTCTGCTTATTCGTTCCTCCGCTTTCATTTTTTCTCAAGATTAGCACTAACCAATTTCTTTCAAACTAAATGGTATGTGCTTAGAAAAGAAAAAAGAACAAATGGATGATTTTGTAAAGAGGGGTGACCGAGAAGTTTCGAAACTGCATCACTCACAATTTAAATATCAAGCTTAGACAAAATCGAAATATTATGTGTAAAATTTCAAAAATGATTTTCGGCACAGTAAACTTCTTTTTTGGAGCAGATCGAAAACATTAGTTCAGAGCTAAGTAAAGCACAAACTTTTTTTATAGTTGAGCGGCTTTTGTTACTGGTTCTTATTACTAAAAAATTAAAGTTTCAAATCTTTCTTTAATTTTTTAGTTCTTCGACCACCTAAAAATCAAGCAACTACCTATTCATAGCGTTCAACATTTCTATGGTGACCAACACTGATAAGGCCATTGCGTTCGGGTGATTGTCAGTGAAAACGGCGCAATCGATGTCGGCGAAATTTTCCGGCTCAATTTCACAACGCATCCAATGGCTGACGTGGTACCAGCTCAATTGGGGGCCTTCGTCGTAGATCAAAAACCACCATAACGAAGCGCCGACCGTTGCCGCGCCTACGTAACCTTGAATAAGGAGAAGAAATAATCAAAGGCAAAACGGGATCGTAAAAACAGAAAAGATGAAATATAGAAAATTGGGCGCAAAATTTTTGATATTTTCTCCGATGACTTTTTGGTGAAGAAAATTGAATTTTTACACAGAATTAACAGGATTTTATCAAAAATTTCGCATGAAAAGAAATTAAAATTTGAATATGATTTTTAATGGAGAATTTGGGGTGCCGATCACATCAAGATTATTATCGAAAAATTTACGTAAAAGCAAAAACTTTGAGATTTAGAGATAATTTTTTGTTCGAACATATAAGTTTTAGGAGAAAAATTTATAGTAATGAGTGATGAACCAAGTGTTTTTATTATTTCGAGGATTATAAGAAAACTTCGCCCAAGATTTCAAGACGGCTTTACGTCAAAAATTTCTGAACATAGATTCTCCACAACGTTTTTAGTAAGACCTTCGTCCGAAAATTTGACTGACAACACAAATTTTCTTGTACAAAAATTATTCTGAGTTCTAATAAACTTTTTATCGCGAAATTTCGAAACCTGACATAACGAATTTTCATGTTCCGAAATTATATTTTTAATTAAGAATCTTCTATCTTTGATAAAACGTACAACTGAACT
Organism: Romanomermis culicivorax; assembly: GCA_963922205.1. Classification (NCBI taxonomy): domain Eukaryota; kingdom Metazoa; phylum Nematoda; class Enoplea; order Mermithida; family Mermithidae; genus Romanomermis; species Romanomermis culicivorax. The sequence continues at coordinate 83,246 of CAWUHX010000325.1, forward strand.
GAAAGTAAAAAAATTTTAATCATTAAGATTATTTTCTGACGAAAAACTGGGGATTTTGATCAACTTTCAGAATTCTAATGAAATTTCTGGTCTAAATTTCGAGATGATTTCTTAACTAAGAATTTTTCAATCTTTTAAGCTAAACTAATGTACCGATGTATTCAAATTATAAATAATTTCTTCTTTATAGCTAATTTAATACTGAAAGTTTTGGAATTCTGATCATTACAAGAATTCAAACAAAATTTTCATCAGTAAAATTGGACGGAAATACATTTGTCGTTTTGTAAAAATTTTTCATCACGAAAGTTTCCAAAAATTCAATGAAAAAATTTGCAAGAAGAATTTGTAAGAAAAAAAAATTCTAGGGACCAATTGTGAAAAATTTAATTTTTTGCCAAAGAAAGTAGAAAGTTTTCGTTCATGTTTGAACTAATATAAATGAAAATGGAAATCTCGGCTAAAAGTGAGATGTTCCAACCGACCTCCGATAGCCATATAACGAAAAAATAGCCATTTAGAAATCAAGGATTCGTTTGCCGAACGAGGCGGCTTGTCCATAATATCCAAATCGGGGGGATTGAAACCCAACGCCGTAGCCGGTAAACCGTCCGTCACCAAATTCACCCACAACAATTGGACGGGTATCAAAGCTTCCGGTATGCCCAAAGCCGCGGTCAAGAAGATGCTGACGACCTGGAGAAAATTTGGGAGAATTTTTATAGTCACGTGACCAATAATGGAATTGGGAAACCGGAAAGATACTGAAATTTTGATTACATGATCAGGTTCATCATAAAATCAGAACTACCCAAACTTTGATCACACTTGATCACGCGATAACTTGAAATCGTAGAACTGAACAATCAAGTGATAATTCATGATAGAAGAAAATGAAAATTACAAACATTCTCAATCTCATATTTTCAGGTAAAAAACAACCCAGCCTCATTAAACCTTAGCCAAATCGTCATTTACAGGTCACGTGATCGAAGAACGAAACAACCATATAAAATAGTAAAATTTTATGGCAAACGAAGAAATCAACCAAAACCGTGTAAGTTACGATAAGGTCCTGGAAAGAAAACTGGAACCATGGAAGGAAATACTGGAACTATGGAATGAAAATTAGTGGTTTATCAGTAATGTGATCAGATTGTTCAAAACCATAACTGTGGACGTATTGGGTAAGTTTTCCGAAGAGAGTTTTAGTAAACTAAGTTTTACCCACAAACCGAGTTCAAACTCAGTTTGATAAAACGGGTTTACGACGGTCTGAAATGTATTTCCCGAAGAAGGTACGGTGGTAATTAGTTTAACGATGGTAAACTCAGTTTGAAAGTTGTTTACTATATAAAGCACACTTTCGTGGCGAAAAAATATACATTGAACGAAAACAATCACGATACTCAGCCGATTCCAAGAGCAACAGGAAATCTGCTATCCAGTGGAACATTAAAAAACCTACGTGTGTTTATTCTCCTAAACCTATACTAGCAAAGGTCTAAAAATTGCACAATTAGAACACTCTGTTTAAGCGTTAAAACTCAGTTTAACGAGGACCGCGTCCGGCAAATTGAAAAATTCTGCAGACCGAATGAAGACCGTCGTCAAACTGAGTTTGACAAAAAAATTGTCTTCGAAAAACTCTCCCACTGAGCCAGTTAAATATAGGTCATGTGATTAAATGATCATTCAGAACTTCAGAACTAATCGGGCGCGGCGAAAAAAATTCATTCAAATGAGAAAATCATGAAATTTTACACCAATAATCAAACTTCCGATTAGATGATTTTCTCAAAAACTATTAAAATAGTTGTTAAAAGATAAACTTTTTAGTCAAGTGATCTTTAGTAGGGATGTCCCGGTGCCATCTTTTTTGCCGGTACCGGTTGCTTAAGCACCTGCGCCAGTGCCAATCATACATGTTTTTTACCTATTTATTATGAATTTTGTGTTCTTCTATATTTGCTATCAATGTAATTCATTTATAAATTAGTTCTGGATTGTATGTACAATATTAATTTTTCGGGTTTTTTGCAGATTTCATTCTTTAATTTAGTCAAATTTTACGTAAATTTTGAAGAATGGCGACTTCTAATCATTCTGCTGTTATATGGAATTTCTTACTCTTCTGATGACTGACAAAAGGAAGGCAATATGTAACTATTGCGCTACAGAAATTAGCAGTGGTGGTCAAGATAAACATGGGTTTGGGCACAGCAGCTTAAAAAAGCACCAGAAAGTGTCCGAAATGCTGCAAGAGAACAACGTCTTTGAAAAAACACAAATGATTTTACGAAATAGCGTATCGAATATGGTGGCTGGATTTCGAATTTTTGATTTACCTAGATTATCTTGCTTGGCTCATATAATCCGAAAGATACTTAACAATGGCGCTTAGGGCAAATCTGACAGTGTTATCAGTAATTTAATTTATCTCTAATGAATGCATCAAAATTGCTTTAAAATCTGGTGAATGAATATCGTTCGCTTGCAAACCTTGCGCGATGATTCATATGTGCCCACCAACAAGCGTATCAAGCGAACGTTTATTCAGCATGAGTGGCATTATTTGTTCGGACACTAGGAAAAGGTTATTGCACGGAAAACGTGAAATGTTGGTGTATTTGCCCAAAAATTTGGGGATTATCAAAGTTGATAAAGAATCAAGAAGATAATGAATCAATTTCAACGTCATTTTGTTATTTTTTGTATCTAGCTATGTATTATGCTCATCAACATGTATATGGTATTCAAAGTAATTGCTGATGCCAAATTCGGTGGCACCTGCCGGTGCCAGATCTTTGGCATCAAATAAATCGGAAAAATTTTGATAATATATTTTCATATAACTCACAGAATCGCAGAAATTTGCAGTTTTTGATGAACCAAAAAAATTTTCTACTAATTTTCGAACTGATCAAATATATGAACTTTTAAAGCAATTATTAAACTTCTGATCAGATAATTTAATAATTGTTGAAAGTTTTGAAAATAGTGCAGATAAAAATTTTTTTACAAGCCAAGTGACCGGATCACTTTTGGAACCACCAAAATTAGTCAAAATTTTGATCACATGATCAAAAAAAGAAACCGAAAAAATTTTACACTTCAATCTTACTTCGCCAATGTTCGAACTAATCAAATAACGGATAAATTGCTTCATATTGTTGTATATGGCGCGACCTTCCTCGACAGCCGAAACAATAGTAGCGAAGTTGTCGTCAGCCAAAACCATTTCGGATGCACTTTTAGCCACAGCGGTTCCCGATCCCATGGCAATACCTGAAAAATTTGAAATTCTTCATTCTAAAATTTAGAATTAAATCAAAGTTTTTCCGGTATTCGCAATAGTAGCAATGATGAGAAAATTGTATTCGAGACGTCTGGCATAACGCCAATACATGCGATCTTGCATACATGGATTAAAACTAGTTTTATATACGAAAATTCTAAAAGTGGAATCAAAGATTCGAGTTTTCTGACAATTCAGATCAATGTTCCGAAAAAACCGTCGCGCGATAATAATAGATTTATTTAGACTTTCATTATTGTATCATTTTTTCGAAAATTGCAGAAAAATTTTAGTGTTTCATCAAATTTACAGTTCATGAGAGAAGAGATAAGTAACTTCCCAATAAACGTTTACGAAAAACTATTATAGAAAAAGGATGGAATGACTGAAATTGAGTTAAAATCTCGAGAACAAATCCCAAGAAATTTTGCTACATTTTTGTAGCCTTCTTCTGTTAACCAGACTAACGACAGAAATTCCCACAGAATCAACTCGAATTGTCAAAAAACTACAACGAAAAAACGTTTTTTTTTTAAATCTTGAACTTTGCTTGTTAAACGAAAAAAGTGTCTAAATCCTACCCTTTTGACGTTCATCATACATTTGTCATTGTATTTTGATCAGACGATAATACGCGCTATTTCTTTTGGAAAAGTGACTTCACGATCATTTTTGAGAGAATCAAAAACTAAAAAATAACCCTAAATAAACTTTCGTTCTAAAATTACATAGCTTCGATTTGCCTCAAAGTCTGCGTCACGGAAATTTCCATTTTTCTTACCAATTTCGGATTTTTTCAACGCCGGCGCGTCGTTCACGCCGTCGCCGGTCATGGCCGTTATTTCACCGTGACTTTGTAAAAATTCGACGATTTTGGATTTATGGGCTGGTTCAACGCGGGCGAACAATTTAGCGCGACGACAAGCTTTGGATTGTTCTTCGGGTGACAAATCGTCAAATTCGCGTCCAGTGTAAGCTTTGCCTGACACAAGTTTATGTTACATCTTGCACATAGAAAGCCCATTTTGACGAACTCCGAAAGCATAAAAATTTTACAAAAAATTCACGGAAGCAGTTGTCTAGAAATCAGCAAATTTTTAATTTTTAACTTACAACTTTTTTTCAACTTTCTAAAGAATTTTTTTAACATCCAAAGACATCTCTATAGTTCCGTGAGGAAAAGGAAACCCAATTACCAGAACTTCATCTTGAAATGTTTTTTCACCAATGACAAGATTGGACTTGATAATTTCGAAAAAATGCTCGTTATTAGATACGAGATGTTACGAAAATCTGCAGAAATTTTCGCCAAAACTTATCAACAGTTCAGTTCTCTTCGACCGAACCTGATTTTTTCAATTTTTTTGAGTTCAAAAAACGTTCAGATTTGCTACAAAAAGCGTACATGTGTATAACATATACCTTTTGTATCTTCTCCCTCGTGGAAAAGCCCGATTCTCCGTCCAATAGCTTCGGCGGTATTTTTGTTATCACCGGTGATCATGATGACCCGGATTCCAGCGTTACGGCACTCAACGATGGATTTTTTCACTTCAGTACGGGGCGGATCCAACATTCCGACCTTTAATACATAAAAAATTAGTCAACTCCGCCCACTGTTGAGGTGTACTCTATATGTAGAAATTCGGACTGACCACACCCACGAACGTAATATTGCTTTCGTATTGACCGAATTTCGTACTATCTTCCAAATCCAATGAATTGGGATTGGGCGGGTTGTCCACTGTACCCAAAGCCAAACAACGTAGAGTGTCGTGGCCAGTGCCGTATTTCAGGACCAATTCCATGATGCGATTCATAATTTGCGGAGTCATGGGCACTTTTTCGGCACCGACGCGCACGTGCGTGCAACGGTGTAGTACACCCTCGGGAGCGCCCTATAAATGAGAATTACAAAAAAAAATAAAAAATTGAATAAAAAATGAAAAACAAAAAAAGAAAACAGACGGAGACAAAGTATTTCATACAGATTTTCGGGGAAACATTGGAAAATCTGGAAAATAAGCAACAATTGCAGAGAAAATTATTCGAGCAACGTAAAAACACGAAAATTATTGGAAAGAAGAAAACATAATGAGTAAAAAACATCCGAAAATAATCATTAAAAAAGCAGGAAATTTACGAATTTGAGTAAAATGAAGAACCTTTAAAAAGTAAAAAATGTTTAAAAAACATAAACAGCAGAGGAAGACCAGACAGTATAAATAATAGTATAACAGGGGTCCTCAGAGAACGAGAGCTGAAAATATAATGAGAGATTAAAGAATTGAAAAAAGCATCAACGACAAATGAGAATAGAAACATATCGAAAGCATGAATGAAAATAGAGACGCAATAATCACAAAACATACAAATAAATAAAAGATAGAGGCGAACAAAAACTCAAAACGAAATCACAAATTTTAAAATTTATTCCAAAAAAGTGTGAAGAAGTCAGAAAATTGGAAAAACTCAGAACAACAACGCCGTTATAGTATATCTCACTTTGACAAACATTTTGGCGCCAACCGAATGACCTTTTGTAGCTGTACAATAACTGGACATTGACTTTCGATCGCGCGAAAATTCCAACGTAAATTCTTTACGCCACATTTGTTTGATCACACGATTGGCTGCTTGACCCAAATCGTGGGGCGACAAATGTGATTTATCCGTTTGGTAGACGTTCATTTTTTCGACCAAAACTATTAAGGCTGTTTCCGTTGCTTCGCCAACTTTTTCGTACACGTGCTTGAACTATAAAAAATGAAAATAAGATGTTGAAAAAGTACAATAAACTGAGTTCAAACATTTGATACAAGTAACGCAGAAATAGAAGTTTAGTAAATATCTGCTTGAAAAATCTGAGGTATACAATCATTAGAAAAAATGGAAAAATTTCGAAATTATTCAAAATTCACTTCGTTATAGTCGACGCTAGAATCATTGCATAATGAGCAAATAGTTGCTAATTCGTGGAGCGCGTCGATTTGGGAGCAATTCACAGGTTGTCCTTTTTGCATCCTGAATCAAAGTTTTACCAAAATAATGTAGCAACCGATAAGTATTTTGCAAAAAAAGGTAAATACGTGAACAAAGAATTAAGAAGCAAAAACTAGAACTCACACTTGACCGACGGGTTCGTACGTTGAACCTGTGACTTCGAATTCGCTAAACGAAACTTGATCGTTAACGACGCGATCCAGAACGAAAAATTTCGAAGCCGACATTTGATTGGTGGTCAAAGTACCGGTTTTATCTGAACAAATGACCGACGTACAGCCCAAAGTTTCGACGCTAGGTAACGAGCGAACAATGGCGTTTTTCTTGGCCATTCGACGAGTCCCTAAAATGTGAAAGATAGAATGATATAAAAATTCTTGATTGAAATACACAAATGGCTACAAAATCTTATTGTAAAAATGAAAAAAAGGAAAGATTACATTTCCCAAGTGAGTGAAAAAATATGCTATAAAAAGTGGTGAATTATCTAAATATTCGTACAAGTCAAAAAGACCGAAAAAGAATCCTACGCTGTTTATTAAGATGAAAAACAAGAAAAAACACATTAAAGGAAAATAACAACATTCGAAAGAAAACTAACATTCATACAAATCGCAGGAAAGTTATAAGTGAGATAGACATGTAGGATGGAAAAAGTTGTGAAGAAATAAATAAAAGACCAAAAAATTTTCAGAAAGCAAAACGAAAAAAGCAGTAGTTAAAAAGACATAAAGCAACGAAAACCCAGGAACAAAAACAGGAAATTTGTCGAAAACGGAGAATAAAAACTTGTAAAAGCGCTAATGCAAACAGAAAGATGACAACATGAGGGAAAAAACAATTGAAAATCGGTTGGAACGCGGCAAGAAAAGAATCAAACAAAACATTTGCGGAATGAGCCAGGAAACATCACTGGAATCGATAGAACAAGGAAACGAAAAAGATGATAGACAACGTATAATCGAGACAGAAAAATAATATAGAACAGCAAAAATAAGAGAAAGTATAAAAGGAACTTGCATTAAAGAGCATACAAAAAACTGAGAGTTCAGAAATTACGGAAAGTCACAACATATGTAATTCAGAAAGTACAATACAAGAGACGAACGACAAGATGGGTTCGTAAATAAAAACTAGTGATGTTCCGGTACCGGTGCCGGCATACCTGGGCAAAGCAAATTTTGTACGTAGCTACCCGGGCCAAAGTTCTTTAGGTTGGTTGTCATTTTTCAAAAAGGTTGATCCAATATTTTTCATAAGTGCTTTTTCACTCCACAATAACCAATGACCTTTTATATGCCCGCTTTCGAGCTTGTTTTGCATTCTTATGTTCCATTAGTCAGTAGTTTGTGTAAATTAAGGGCGAAAATAAAGATTTTGAATTTCAGGTCAGATAATGCTGAATACAACAAAATTTACAACAATCCGAAGCGCAATAATCCGGATTCCCTACAAGCTCGACAACGGACATTTCTATTGACGGCATAAGTCTCTCGGGCGCGCAACGCCGGAAAAATTTCCCGACTCGAATACTCGATAACGAATTTCTTATGCTCTTAGTCAAGTGAAAACAAAATATCGAAGATTACTGTCAAAGTGGAGCATTTTACATAATGAAAACAATCAAAAGTTGAACAAAAATGGAAGTAAAGCATGCTCTAGTCCGTGCAATAGCGAATGATAGCCAGAGCTAGACTTCCTTTGTACTTGAACAAAAAAGACAAAGAGCTCTTTTGTACATATAAAAAATCAAAATCATTTTACGAACGAAATTTGTTAACACACAAAAGATCATGAGTTTTGTACATATTTTTACACACAAATTCTTCCAGAGGAAATTTTCTCACACTTGAATTTATGCTCTTGATATCAGGCACGTATGAAATACGATATTGAAAAATACAATGTCTTTTTGTTATAAGCTTCTCATGAAGAATGCTAGAGAACTTAGAATTCATGTTGTTTGTACGGCTGAACATGAATTTTCATTTTAAAATCAAGATCATGTGATTTGTTTATAAGTATTGGTAAAAAAGAAGCTTTAGCCAATACTGATACTATTACGATACATAGCCAGAAAAACATTGTCTGCGCTTTTCAAACACATTTTCAAAGCTTGCTTGGATGAACCAATCCGAGTAACTAGGCATGAAATACAATCCAGCGCGAAGCGCCGGAAAATTTCTTGGTGTTTTACTGATTTTAAATCCCGGAAAAGTGTTCTCAAACTATTATATGCCGAAACTCTCTGTGCTTCATACATGTAATTGGGGAGGGGGGGGGGGCGGAAGTGCTATGGGAACCCCCCCAGAAATCGTCGACCATATGGCTAGCCATTGGGAGACCACCCCCCAGGATTTTATAATCCAATGGCTAGCCGTATGGTAGGTGTAGGAACACCCACTTTTGGTCGGAATAACACTGAAAAATGTCAATTTTTGAACAAAAAATAGTCAAAAACGTCAATTTTCTCAGCGCTTCGCGCCATGAATAGATTTTCTTCGGTATTTTCCGGAAAAATTACTACTTTTTCAAGTATTTTTCGAATTTCTTTCCTGAAAAAATCGAATTATTTCCCTTCAGGAACCCCTCCCCCCAGAATTTTGGGAATTACTAACCCACGGCCCAAAAAAGTGGCTCGACCCCCCAGACCTCGGGGCCCTGTTACATGTGTGCTGTGCTTTGTATAAAAATCCCAACAGAATTTTGTTCGGAGTCGAAAATATTCGTCCCATGCAAAAACAATGAATATCTGAATCATAAGTTGCGCGAAGCACCAGATAGTTTTGTAAAAGTGCGCCTCTGCAATGCTGAACTCTCATAATTTCTTTTCGCCATCAAAAACACCGTTTTGACGAAAAAACAGTACTCACAGATTTCTGATTTGATTTCATTCTGTTTTATTATTCTCATCGTATTTGTCTTTTCCTCTTGAATGCATTCGTACTTGTGCTCTTTATACTCTGATTCTCCAGGACAAGAACCCCACATTGATCACTGATTGGCTGATGCCAAATCTAGATAGGAGTATAATCGTAATCGCAAAGATAGAAAGTACTTTTACCATTCCCAGCATACCTGTAATGGGGGGGGGGGGCAAAAAGTGCCTTTTTTGGCTTTTGTCGGGAAAATTTAGACTTTTTTCGACCCCCCCCCCCAACTGGTCGGACTTCTTACAGGTATGATGCCTAGCATGACCTTTTTCACTCGCTGCGTGAGGTCCCATAGGCATACATGTAACGGGGCCCCGAGGTCTGGGTGAGGGTGGGGGGGGGGGGGGGGTTGGGCGACTTTTTTGGGGTCGGGTGTCAGGAATTACCAAAATTTTGGGGTGGAGGGGTCTCTCAAAGAAAAAAAAATTCGCTTTTTTTCACGAAAAAAGTGTGAAAAATAGTTCAAAAAATAATAATTTTTTTCTAAAAAGACCAAAAAAATGTATTCATGGCGCGAAGCGCCCAGAAAATTGACATTTTTTACCATTTTTTGTTCAAAAATTGACATTTTTAATAAAAAATTGACATTTTTCAGTATTTTCCCGATCAAAAGTATGGGGGTCCCTACAGCTACAATATAGCTAGCCATTGGATTGGAAAATCCTGGAGGGGGGGCGGTAGACCAATGGCTAGCCATATGGTCGACGATTTCTGAGGGGGTTCCCATAGCACTTCCCCCAATTACATGTATGGTTGACACCTAGATTGGTTGGTTGGTTGCCTCCCGAATAACTTGGTTGTTTGGTTGATTCCTGAATTTGTTGGTAATATGTTTTCCAGATTCGTTGGTTGCTTCCTATCATATCATGTGGTTGGTTGCTTCCCAGATCATTTTGCTGGTTGCTTTCCAGATCACTTAGTTGATGGTTTCCAAGATAGGTTGGTTAGTTCCATTCCAGATCTGGTGGATGGTTTTTTTCCAAATTGATTGCTTCCCAGATCAGTTAGCTGGTTGCTTTCTAGATCACTTTTTTGTTGTTTCTGGTTGGTTACTTCCCAGATAAGTTGGTTGGTTGACTCCCAGATTGGTTGGTTAGTTGTTCCCCATACCTGTAATTGGGGGGGAGGGAGACCCCCATCCTCAACTTGGTCGAACCCTATACCCAAATGTTGGGACCTCCACCCCCAACTTGGTCAACCCTGTACCCAACCCCCCCCCAAACTCCGAAAAATTGGGAAAAAGTGGCTTCTTTGGGAAAATTTTCGAAATTTTTGGGTTTTTCGACCCACTCCCCAGAATTTTGGAAATGTTGGGACTCCCACCCCAAAATTTTGGGTTTATCCTCCCCCCCCAACCGGTCGGACCTCTTACAGGTATGTTTTTCCCCAGATCAGTTGGTTGGTTGTTTCCCAGGTCAGTTTGTTGGTTGCTTCACAGGTCAGTTTGTTGGTTGCTTCCCAGATCAGTTGGCTGGTTGCTTTCCAGATCACTTGGTCGGTTTTTCCTCAGATTGATTGGTTGGTTGCTTTTCTGACGATTGGTTGTTTTTTCCAAATTGGTTGGTTGCTTCCCAGATCAGTTGGTTAGTTGACTCCCAGATTCGTTGGTAGTTTTCCAAGTCAGTTTATTGGTTGCTTCTTAGATCAGTTGGCTGGTTGCTTTCTAAGTCACTTGGTTAGTTGTTTCCCAATTTTGTCGGTTGGTTGCCTCCCAGATCAATCGGTTGGTTGTTTCTAGAATTGGTTAATTGCTTACTATATCAGTTGGTTTGTTGTTTCCCAGATCGGTTAGTTGATTTTATTCAAGTTGGTTGATTGATTGGCTGACTCTATTCCTCTTTCTCTCTCCCTTTTTTCTTTCTCTCCTTTTCTTTTTTCATCTCTTTTTTCGTCTTTCCTTTCCCTCTAGGAAGTGTTGATTTTCTGGAGCCACCGACAGCCGCTAACGTAGCTACCGGACCCAAAAAAGTAGCTACCCGGTGGCTCGGGTGGCCCGACATTCCTCAGGTATGGGTACCGGTAGTTTTATATAACATGTAATAAAGAGTAAATAAACATGTATTTTATTCTTAATGTTTAGCAGCAAATCGTCAGAATCTGAAATATTACTTGCTTTCCACTTTCATTATTTAGGAGCATTTCAAGAAAAACCGACTACAGGACATTGAATGCAAAAAATTAAAACCGAGCCTGTTTTTTATAGAATGCTTCGACACAAATTAGTTCTGTAGTAAAAATCGTTTACACAAAGTTTTTACAGTAAGATTTTCCAACTCAAAAATTCTTTGAGGTTAGTTTAAGTACGGAATATGAGAAGGGTCACTTGAAAAAAATTGTTGCTACTTGACAAAAATTGTTACCTTCGAACATGATGGACAACATTTTTTCAAGATGCATTAAAAAAATTTCAAAATGCGTCGCAAAAAATCAAGATGTAAGAATTTTTCGATGTTCGACTTTCTTTTCAAGCGCGTCGCATTTTTTCAAGTGCATCTTATTTTTTCAAGATAATCCTTGAAAAAAATCAAGACCCCATAAAGAAAGAAAAATCAAGATGCCATCTTGAAAAGAATCAATATCCCATCTTGAGAAAAAATCAAGATGGTGGGAAGCATTTCAAAGGATTCAAATTTATGAAACTAGCCAATCAAAATTCGTTTATTTGTGCAAAAATCTTAAAGCTGTTAATTTTACTTATTAAATTGTTGATTTGAAATAAAGTTTATCTTATGATCCAGACTTCTTGATCGAATATAGTCACTATTATGAGTTTTAATGATTATATTAATATTGTTGTACAATTTTAGGTACCGGACACATCACTAATAAAAACTGAGTAAAAAAAAGTAAAAAGAATCATACTCGAACAAAAACACGAAAAAAGAAAGTAAGTAAAGTATTAAAAACAGGAAAACTATATAGACAACTTGATAAAAAAACTGAAACGAAAAAAATTTAGATAAAATTAGCAAAAATACGAATTCAATCAAAATGAGCCAGAAAAGACAAAAAAACAAATAAAGCACAAAAATGAGCCAATCGTGATTGAAATAGAAAAAAGAAAGAACTTAAAACAATCGAGGAATATGACAGAAAATATGTCGACGGAGTTCACAAATACGGAGAAAAATTCGATTACCTAAAGCCAAGCAAGTCGTAATTACGGCGGGTAAACCTTCCGGTATAGCAGCGACGGCCAAAGCGACGGCGATTTTAAAATAATAAATGGCGCCTTTGAGCCACGATCCGCCATGAGCAGGGTCCGAAAAATGACCGATATTGATGGCCCAAACAGCGACGCAAATTATACTGATGACCTACACGAGGGAGAACTTTGGTATAAAAGTCATGAAAAACTAAAACACAATAACGTCGTCGAATTATAAAACTTTCAATTGAAAAAATTACCTTCGACAATTGTTCGCCAAATTCGTCCAATTTTTGTTGCAAAGGTGTACGTTCCGTTTCAGTTTCGGCCATTTCCGTGCGAATTTTACCTTTAAAAATTGAAGTCAAAAAAAATTTCGCAAAAATATGCCCACGAATATGAAATCACCAATTTCAGTGTTCAAACCAGTTCCAGTAACAACAGCTCGAGCTTTACCGGCAGCTACGTTGGTTCCCTGAAAGCGAAGAAAATCAATTCTCGGCAATTTTCCGAATTAGGCATTTTGGAACATATGAATTCGAAATTTTCATTCCATATAAATTTGACATTCTCGACAGTCTACCGTATTAATGTATGTTTGGCACCAATTAACCTTCTACAGTAACCTCGACCATTTTTTTCATATTTACCGAAAACAGCATGTTCTTTTTATCTTGATTAACGGCCCTCGGGTCCGGTATGGCATCCGTGTGTTTTATAACCGAAACGCTTTCTCCTGCAGGCAGAAAAAAGAAGAAAAGTTTATGCTTTCTAGAGATTCACTCCCTTTCCACGTTTTTCTAGAGAGAAAAGAATATAAAACTAATGAGCATAAAATTAAGCATAAAAAAGTGCAATTTTCTGACACTTGCTTACCCGTCAAGATTGATTGATCGATCCTCAACGTAGTCGAATAAATTTTAATTAATCGTACATCGGCTGGAATTTTGTCACCGACTGAAAAAAAAACATTCGATCATTATGTATGATATATGAAAAAGCGTACTTCATGCGCATCAAATCGAAAAATTCCGCAAGAAGTTAACGTTTTGCTTATAGCGTGAAGCATATCATTTTCTTCTTTAAACTTGAAATACGGAGAATAGAATTTTACCTGAAACTTCGATTAAATCACCAGGCACGAGTTCTTTGGCTCGAATCATTTGAACACCCTCTTTATTTTGCCTTATAACTTTGGCCATTTCCGGTTCGTACTCCTTTAGCGCTTCGATGGCACTTTCAGCGTTTCTTTCCTGGAAACAGTATTTCAAAATATATACATAAAAAGTCGCCGAAAGGACACTCCATCAGTGGAAATATTTTTTATACCAAATTTCAAGTCAAGCATCTTATTTTAGAGCCAAAGAAGATTTAAATCAATATTTTAAGAGTATGTAAACTTCGCTCCAAATTTATTTGCTCAAGTTTTATACCTGCCACACGCCGACAGTCGCGTTGGCTATGAGAATCAATAAAATAACAAAAGGTTCTACGAAGGCGGTTATTTGATCATCGTGTTCTTCGAACAACGCTAAAACCTGTCAAGTAGAAAAAAATCGCAATTGATGAAAACTTGAAAATTACTATTTTTTATTCCAAAAGCTATCCGAAATTTGAAGAAGTATTCATTTTTCATGAATCCATTAGTACATACAACTTGGCGTGTTTTATTTATGGAAATTTTCATCTTCTACCCGGAAAAAATGATTGAAATTTTCCTCGGGAGAAATAAAGTTGCAAAAAGGCACAAAATTCTAAAATATGAGACATATGCGCTAAAATATGCTGATGCAAAATTCTATAAATGTAAAACTAGAAATGACGGAAATCAGACGAAATCTTTTCAAGTCGTCTTTGAGTAGGAATGTAAGGCGACATTGGCACATGCAGTGACAAATTGAGTTTTACAAAGTTTTCACCCGAAATAATGCTACATTTCAATAGGAATCGTTGTATTCGATGCCTGAAAACATGCATGTAATTGGGGGAAGTGCTATGAGAATCGCCTCCAAGAAATCATCGGCCATATGATTTCTCTCCCAAGGTTTGCCACTAGTATGGCTGAAATGGGCTAGCCATAGGAAACCCATCTTTTAAGTTGAAGAAAATTAAAAAGTAAATTTTTCGGTATAAAATGTTGGGATGAATCGGTTTACTTTTTTTTGGGTTTTCCGGTTACCGTTTTGCATTTTTTGAATTTACGGTTTCGGTTTTCGTGCTTTATTTTATAGTTATTGAAATTGAAAGATGAAGTGGACAAGAAAAGTTCTCTTTCTCGTTTTGTTGTACAGAAGAAAATGGATAAGGCTAATCCGAGGTCTGGGGAAATTGATGTAGCTACTGTTCAAATGATTGCTGTTGATGCTCAACCTTTCGGTGTTGTCGAGAATCCAGGTTTCATGATCAAAACAGTGAGTGGAGGATAATGAATGATAATACTAGACGTAAGGCACGTTGGATCAAAGTGCTGATGGATTATCTCAACAAATTTTAGCTCACGATATGTCAGTTTAAATGAAGAAAATTTCCTAAAAGACTGATTTGACAGCAACACGAGGATCTGAAAAATCGACTGAAATTGAAAAAAATCTGAAAATTTCTTTCAGTACTGATTTATGGTCGAATGATCAAGAAGACTTAATAAGATAAGATAGCTTCTGCATCAGACATGCACGGCAAGAACTTTCAGGGCGGAGAGTAAACGGACTTTTTATCGAGAGGGGTGGTTGGGCGAGCAAAAAAAAAAGTTCTGCAAGCATGTCTTTCATACAAAATATGCATAGAAACCATCAAAAAAGCCGTTTTGGACAAAGTTCAGGTGTAGTGCTTGAAGAATTTTCTCGGGCCACTGGGTGCCCAGGGTCTCAGGTAGGAATATTTACCCCCTATGTGCATGCATGTTTTGCACCTTCAATATTGAATACATACAGAAACCTAACTTGCTCATGTAAAACGTATCTAAACAAAAAAAAATGGGCATCCAATGACAGATCCACTTCAATGGTGGCAAACCAACAAAAACACGTTCATAACTTTGGCAAAACTTGCAAGGCGTTACCTCAGCACACTAGCCATGAGTGTGCCTTCAAAACAGCTATTTAGTGGTGTGGGCATTATCTTTCAGTCACTACGAGACCATATTTCAGATGAATTAGTGGAAAAGCTATTATTTTTTTAAATAAAACTTCAATGAATTTTTCAAATAATAAAAAAATCGATTGTGTGTAGAGGAAAAATTCTGTCATTCAATAAAGTTTTCATTGCATCAACATCATTTTTATTT
This sequence comes from Romanomermis culicivorax, assembly GCA_963922205.1. Taxonomy (NCBI): domain Eukaryota; kingdom Metazoa; phylum Nematoda; class Enoplea; order Mermithida; family Mermithidae; genus Romanomermis; species Romanomermis culicivorax. Next base: position 98,911 of record CAWUHX010000325.1, read on the forward strand.
TCTCGTGGAGTTGTGAATTCTGCTGATCTTATACCTTACTTTCGAGACTATGCAAGACAACTGTGAAAACCGTAGAATTTACCCCCAGAACACCGGTTTCGGTTTTCCAACTTTGAGTTTCACGGTTTCGGAAAAAATGACGATTTTCACGGTTTCAGTTAACCGTGATATCCCTAATAAAATTGTCATCTTTGACCAAAAAAATGGTTAAAACGTCAATTCTTTCAGGGCTTAATTCGTATTTTTATTCACTTGACAAAAATTACTAAATCTATGAACCGTTTTTTGTACTTTTTAGGAGAAAAAAATAGAAATATTTTTTTAAAATGACACCCACCCAGGCTTTTTTCAGTCATCTTAGGGGCCTGGGCCCATACATGTGATTGGGGGGGGGGGGATGCTATGGGAACCCTCCCCAGAAATCGTCGACCATATGGCTAGCCATTGGGCGACCCCCCAGGATTTTCCAATCCTATGGCTAGCCATGTGGTAGCCCTAGGGACCCCCATAGTTTTAGTCGGAAAAATACTGAAAAATGTAATTTTTTCCATGAAAAATGTCAATTTTTGAACAAAAAAATGATCAAAAACGTCAATTTTCTCGGCGCTGCGCGCCATAAGTACATATTTTATCATTTTTTAGACAAAAATTACTACTTTTTAAACCGTTTTTCGGACATTTTTCATGGAAAAATCGATTTTTTTTCCTTCAGGGACCCCTTCCCCCAAAATTTTGGGATTTACTGACCCCCGGCCCCCAAAAAAGTGCTCCAACCCCCCCAGACCTCGGAGCTCCGTTACATGTATGCCTGGGCCCTTAAAAATTTGGAAATGGCTCCTAAAATTTTAGGTCTAGGAGCCATTTTGGCTCCAAAAACTTTGGTTTATTTGTTTATATTTTAGTGAATTATAGTTATTTTTATTCAATTTTAGATTAAGTGCTTTACAGGCTCTAAAACCATAAAACACCGAAAATTTTCAGGCGCTTTGCGCCGTTTCGGATTAGTCTATCCACTGTTTTTCTACAAATCAAACTTTTTGGGGAAAAAAGTTTTGAAAAAGAAAAAAATGTGGGGGTTCGACAAGGAAAAATCAGTTTTGGTGCATTTAAGAGGTCAGAATCAGTTTTGGTGCATTTAAGAGGTCAGAATCTCAATTTTTCCAACTTTTTTTGTAACTATTATTTTAGACAAAGGAACCGAGTTTGAATTTATAATCAAAAGGAGGTGATTTTCATAAATTTTATTTTTAATTTGAATTCGTTCCATCTCGTGAAAGTATCAACATATTTTTTAATCTGTAAAATATGATATATACATGTTTTCGAGCGTTATGTTTATTGAATAAGTTATCCTTAAATTGATTTTTCAGCATTTTAGAGTGTCAGAATCTAAAAAAATCTTCGTTGCTTAGCGCCTTATAGATTTAGGAAAGAACAGAGAATAAGAACAGGAGCTGCATTTTCACGACCCTATACTTCTGTGCGACAAGGAAATGAACTCAAGTGCCATATTGGAAGAAGTTTTGTGCAAAAATAAACGAAAATTGTGTTTTTTGCATTAAAAAAATTTTCTTGCAATTTTTCTTTTTCTTTTCTTTAAATATATGTATAGGAACAAGCCTGTAACCGGAAAACGCTGGTTGGAAATAAAATTTTGGACCGTTATTTTTTTTAACACGTGTCAACTGATTGAATATCCATATAATTTAATTATATACGTTTTACAGCGTTACAAGCCCATTTTTCAATATTGAATTAAAAATTTTTGACTCCCGAAATTTCAATCTGGCTCCTAAAAATTTAAGCCTAGGAGCCATTTGACTCCTGGTTTTCAAATCAAAAAAGACCTGCACCCATCAAAAAAATTTTGGGTGGTCGATGACCTAACTTAAACCTCGGAGAACCGTTACATGTATGTATGTTTAAAAAATCAATTTTTTTCGATTTCAAAGTGAACTTTGGATAACTTTTACAATTGAAATTAAAGTTAAATCAAGCTAAGACTATTAGTATTTTGATTAGGTTGCATTAGATTTGGAAAACAACGTTTTAGAAAACTACGCCAGGATGTTAATTCTTCAAACGTCGACTCGAAACGATGCGCAACTGGAAGGGTTCGGCTATTTTTTAATTAAAAACAAACGTTTGCCTAAAAGCTCAACAAAATTGTTTTCGGACGAATTTTACTCTTTTCTTCCAAAAACCGGTCTATATATATATATATATAACATACATATCCTGTGCGTCTTGTTTGTAATTAATTGCATTCTTTTCTATGCTTTTTAAATGTTAATTTTCTGCCAAAAGTTAGTTACTTTTTTCTGCATCGAAAAGACAAAACTCAAATTTTTTTCTTTGGATAACTTTTTTCTCTTCCTCAACTTTTTAAAACACGTTTTAGTAGCAGGCTTGCAGAAGCTTTGTCACTTCCATCAAAAGACACAGGAAGTTTTTCGCCTATATTCCATTTCTTGACCGAAAAATCTTTCCAGCGGGAAGATTTATACGCTAACGTAGTATATAGCATAATGCACAACTTTGTGCTTCTTCTCCTTAAGTTCGAAAAACCCAAAGCGAGCGGCATATGACAGTTTATTGTCAATTATTATTTTTGCTTGCCGAACCTTTTATGAACAAGTTTTTCTTTCCCTTCGCAAAAGGAAGAATACTCTTTTTCCTTTTCATTTAGAAAGAGGAGCAGAGAAAACCAGGAATTATGTTCTACTGCAAGTGTAAAATGACGTGCAAAGCCGGAAAAACAGCGCGTCGCACAATTACTACAGGGAAAAATTAATAAAATTTACAACTCACAAAAGATATAATGGCGGCTAAAAGCAAAATTTTGACTAAAAGATCGTCGAATTGTTCGATGATAAGCTGCCATAACGGTTTGCCTTAGAAAAAACCGCAAAATTTTTTGATGCACAACACACTATTTAATCCTCTACAAACCTTCCTCCGTCGGCAATTCTGAAAAAGAGGAAAAATAAATAACGGGAAATTAAGGCAATAAAAGTGAGCCAGAGTCGTTGAATTTACCGAGAAAAACGGAGCTGGAGGGCATGAAAACAATCATCTATCATTCGATGAACTTTTTTCGCGTAATCGTGCATCTCCAAAAATTAACTTCTTTAAAAAAATGAAAAAATTCATTTCAACTTTCTATATTTGCAATAAAACAGCTGAATTAATGTATAAAAATGTGATTTTTGAGTAAAATCGATTCCATCGAATTATTTAGAAAAAATTGGCATTAGCAGCATTGGAGTCTCTTTATTCTGAGATCTGAGAAAATTTGACTTGAGGACTATAATTTTCTAAAATTTTACTCATATAACGGTTTAGCATTTTTGCTAGTCTGATAATATGTATTCGTCTAATTTTTTGCATATTTTAATTCATCTTTATGAGGCTATATCAGATCAATTTAAGCTAAAGACTATAGTCAGCCTGACCATAATCGAAATGATTAGAGTCATATACGTACATTATTATCATAGATTTTGAGTTGAATTGAGAATAGATTTGGACCATCAGTTCTGCAAACCCGATTACTATTTTATATAACTTGACACTACTCGAGTGTCATAGATGTTGAATTATGAGTTTAACATGAGAAAATTCATTTGCATAGAAAAGATATATTTTAGGATTGCATTTTTATGCTTAAGCGAGAAACCGTTTTTTCCAACGATTTTAGTTTTTAAAACTTACGAAATATTTTTGTTTTTACTGGCTTCAATTTACGTAACAATGCTACCAAGTCAAACTCAAACTTGTCCGATAGATAAACCCATCAAAAACCTTGAAAAGTGAATTTTTGCCAGCCCTGCAAAAGAATCTCGAATTTATCATACCGTTCGATCCGTATTTTTCCTGAGCTTTTTTCACTTGATCTTCGTTTAAACCCCTTTCGAGATTTGTATTAAAAAATCGAACTGTTTCGTCGACGCTTTTAGCATGAGCTAATTCCATATTTTCCGTCGTTCAAAGTTCAAAATCAGAGAAATATCAACTTAATTTCGATAACGCAATATTGAATCGTCAACCTTAAAGACGCACGGGCTTGATTTTTCGTCGCCTTATACTCCCGCTGTTTTAAAAAAATAAAAATAATCCAATAAATTTTCCGACGCCGATAATTATAATTGAATCGACAATATGTGAAAAATGCTAAGTTGAAATTAGGATGGATCAAAAATCGAGCCGCGAAGCAATAGGTCTTTACGCGAACTACAATCTAAAGCGGTGATCATATATAATAAAAGTCGACATTCTACCACTAAAATTTTAACGATGCTAAAAAACGGGAGGCAACAATGTAGAGCAAAATCGCAGTTTTTTGAGCGGAGGAGACCATTTCCCCAAATGGGGAGAGAGAGCAAACATTTTCCCCCGATTTTCTCCAAGTCGACCTTTTCACTTTTTTACCTTATTAAATCATTTTGATGTCCTCAAAGTCCCTAATCCATTAGAACATATAAAAAATTAAAATTTTCGGGTTTAAAGCCAAATTCTATCAGACATAGTGACCTCATTGTAACATCAACGAATTAGGAGCATTATTGCTTTCGATTACTACAACATACGATCATTAAAATTTCTGCGTTTTCAAGTAAACAGTCGTAGATATAATTAATTTGCCGTATTTTACATTCAAAATTGCAGGAAAATCAATTTCTCCAAAATTTGCTCAAGAATTGCTGTTACACTAAACAAAATAATAAGAAAATGCAGAAAGGAATATATAAAATGTCATATAAATGATAATTATAATTAATCCAGCACAAAAATATATGTAAAATTTTCGGAAATCGACGAAACAATAAGGCGCAAAGGTTACCTAATGGGCAACAACTTAAATGCACCCTCAGATTAGGTTATGAAATAAGGTTGAGGTTTCTGTTCATAACGTTCAAAGTTTCTGTTCATATATTTTTACCATCTTACAGAATCAAACATATACTCATTATATTGTCATAAGTCTGACAAACAGCACTTCAAAAGTCAAAATTTTTAGAAATCATACACCGCCTTTACGTTAGAAAATATAATTACAAAAAATTTGGAATTTTGGAGGTAGTTTTCTTCATTTAATTGAGAGAAAAAATTATTGAAGAAGTGTGCTAGTTAACCTTCTATATATAATGCACTAAAATGCAGTTTCCATCTCGATTCTCGAACCCATAATCCCTATATGTGGATCCAGCCGAAATTCGGTTCCGTTTTCCAAAATTTTATTCCAAAAAGCACGATTCGGGAAAAACATTGAGCAAAGCGACAAAACGAAATAAATGATAAACAAAATCAACTCGTTTATTAAGAATTAGCTGATATAAAGCAGGAATCCTTCAAAAACTTTGACTAGTTGAACATTAGTTGCGCAGACGGATGATGAGCCAATTTAAAAGAAAGAAAGGACAGGCCATATCTGTAATTGGGAGAGAGGTTGGGGGGACCCCCAACTTGGTTAACCCTATACCCAACCCCCATCAAACTTGAAAAAATTAGGATAAATTGGGAAAAAAGTACATTTTTCGACCTTTTTTTGGGGAAATATTTGATTTATTTCGACCCCGCCCCTAGCTGCTCGGACTTCTTACGGGTATGAACATGACGTGGAAGTTGCGCTGTCTGTCGTAGACATAACTCATAAAGTACTTACATGATGAACAGAAAACATCGGTAAAGAGCATACCTGTACTTGTACTCGGATTTACCCCCCCCCCCCTCCAACTGGTCGGAGGTCTTACAGGTATGGTAAAGAGGGTGTCCGAGTCCGATCCGACCAGTTAGTTAGGTCCACGCAGCAGGTGCTTAAAAATGCACTGTTTCAGCCAAGAAAGGACAATACACGAGAGAGATCAGTTAATTTTTGTTTTAAAAGTTGTACTTATAATTATTTCAGTGCAACTGCGATGCGACGGAAATTTTTCGCTTTGAGACCGATTTTTGTTCAAAAAAATCACTTTTGACCAAAGAGAAAGTATTTTTCTTCGATTTCGGGCCGACTGAGAGGAGGTAGATGTCGACGACTAAAAGTTTAAGGAGAGGACCGTCGACAACTGTCTATACGATTGAAAACCTAGTGAGTTGAACCCTCCCTCCAATCCACCATCTATAGGTTTGGAGGATGGGGGTACGGAATCTAATAACTACAGTATCTGTCAACGTCACATCATAGAATTCTAATGATCCGCAAGTTAGTTCAATTTGTTGACTAACTATCTCATATTCCAAATGGAAATTCAACTGAAGTATTGTATCGATGAGACTGCATTCAGACAATCGATTCTCTCAATCAATTCCCGAGTGTCTATATAATATGATGAGATATATCTAGACATTTAAACACGAGGTTTAAGATGCGAAAAGAGTTCTAGGAATCTCATGAAATTTACTGTGAACAATTATTTCACTGATGGAAAAATTTAGAAAGCATTGCGCAGCGAGGTCTGTCATCAATTTGGTTGCATACCTTGGTTGGTCGAAAAAATTTATTGATTTTTTTAGTTGTTCTAGAAAATTTTCTGGCTTAGGCTTAGGTCTACGCTTAGGCTTAGGTTTAGGCTTAGGCTCACTGTTTTTTTCCACGAACGAACTTCTTTCCACAAATGTGGAAAGCACTGTTTTTTTCCCCAAATCGTGCTTTTTCGGGAAAAAAAATTCGGAAAGGGGAAAAAAATTTTGGGCTCTTTCCCCATTTGGGGAAGAAAATTTTGGGGATCGGATACAGGAAAGATGCATTTTGGTGCATTTTAGAATGTCATTATCTCAAAATTTTCCGGCGCTTCGCGCCGTTTTATAACTTTAATAATCATTATTATGCATTACTTAGCTCAGGCGCGGCTTTTAGCACGTCTACCTTCATTTATCATATAATCTATAATAGTTTTCATCATCTTGAACGTATTATCTCATGTTTTCATTGGTAATCTTCTATATTTTATCATGATATTTAATGATTCGCATTTTTTTTTCCTTTTGAGAAAGATCAGTATACGTCAAGTCTCTATCAATTCAAACGCTTCATGGAAATATCTTTCGGAAATTTATACTCTGCTTACTCATATATTTTCGACCAAGTATGAGAGTTTATAAATAAATTATACTGGTTTTAAAATTTTTCAAGTAAAATTCTTGAAATAAACGTTCGGAAAATTGATTTTCCAGCGTCGCAGAATATCGATACCCAAAAAATTTTTCCGGCGCTTCGCGCCGTAAAGATTAACATCCATTTTGGGTTCTCACTTGTCATCATAGAAAACCTAACCATCGATTTCTCATGTAATTCTCAAAGTCATTATGCTTTTGGATAGTTTGCTTGAAAATTTGTTTCAATGCTTGTAGATTAAACTTTGAACTCGAAAATTTCAATTTTTTCCTCAATTTTAATGAATTAACGGGTCTAAAAACACTAGCAGGCTTGAAAAGGCTCAAAAACACCTAAATAAAGTGTCTGTGAGCATTTTTAAGCGAAAAAAACGACTTCGGGAAAATAGGGAAAAAAATTTTGATCCCTTTCCCCATTTGGGGAAAAGGCCCGGGGGAAAAAAACAGTGGTGGAAAGGGGTCAAATTTTTTTCCACATGTTGAAAAATTTTTTTTTCGTCTTAAAATCCACTTTTTTTCGCTTAAAAATGCTCACAAACGCTTTATCGCACTGTTTTTGAGCTTTTTCAAGCCTTCCGGTGTTTTTAGAGAAGTTACTTCATTAAAATTGAAGAAAAAATTGAAATGATAGACTTTAAAGCCTAATCTACAAGCATTGTTGAACAATTTTTCTATCAAACTATCCAAGAGCATAATTGACTTGAATTACACGAGAAATCGATGGTCAAGTCCTCCATGATGACAAGAGAAAGCCCAAAAAAGATGGTAATCTTTGGGGTATATTGACACATACCTGTACTGTAAGACCTCCGTCCGACCAGTTGGGGGGGGGGAAGTAAATACGAAATTTTGGGGGGGGGGGGTAGAAAAAGTCGAAATTTTTCCCAAAAAAGGACAATAAACACACTTTTTGCAAATTTTTCTAATTTTTCCAAACTGGGGGGGGGGGGTTAAGTGATGTTGGGTACATAGTTGGCCAAGTTGGGGGGAGGGGGCGGTTCCCCCGCAAGTACAGGTATGTATTGACATTTTGGGATGCTGGAAAGTCAATTTTCCGATCGTTTATTTCAAGAATTAGATTCCAATTTTGTGTTCAAAAGTCGTAATTTCTAGAATTTTACTTCAAAAATTTTAAAATCTGTATTTTATTTGTAAACTATCATGAACTTGGTCGACTAAGAAGAGTATAAATTCCCGAAAGATATTTCCATGAAGCTTTTGAATTGATTTTACGTTAGCAAAGAAATAATCGCATCAAAAAGCATAGAAACTTGATGTATTGATCTTTCTCAAAAAGAAAAAATGCGAATCTTCATTAAATATTATAAAATATTGAAGATTACTAATTAAAACATGAGATAATACGATGATGAAAATATAGATGATGAAAATTATTATAGATTAAGTGATAAATAAAGGTAGACATGATAAAAGCCGCGCCTGAGCTACTTAATAAATAATGATGATAAGTTATGCAGCAAAATGCATTTTTCCAATATCAAAACCCCAAATTTTTTTCCCACATTTGTGGAAAGACCTCAAAAATTTTTTCCACATTCCGATTTCTATTCCACACTATAGTGCAAATGTGGAAAAAAACAGTGCTTAGGCCTATATTTAGGCTAAGGCTTAGGCTTAGGCTAGGGCTTAGGCTTGGACTCAGGGTTTTTTTGCACACGGCAACCAAATTTCCGGCTGTGCAACCAAATTTTTTCTGCCAGGTTGCACAGTGCAACTTGAGGTCTTAGCTCTTTTGATTAATTTATAGGGTTTTCTGTCCGGAGATGAATTTTTATTCGTTCTAAAATGGAAAAAAAGTGAAAATTTTCCGGCGCTGTGCGCCGGGTTTCAATTCATTTATAATTTTCATACTTGTAATTGGGGGAGGCCTGGGGGGGGGACCGCCCCAACTTGGCCAACCATATACCCAACCCCCCTCCCCCAGTTTGGAAAAATTACAAAAAATTGGCAAAAAAGTGTATGTTTTTGGCCTTTTTTTGGAAAAAATTTCGACTTTTTTCGACCCCCTCCCCCATAATTTCAGATTTACCCTCCCCCCCCCCCAACTGGTCGGACCTCTTACAGGCATGATAATTTTATATATTATTCTAGCGCGCGGTTAGAAATAGTCATTCTAGTTACTGCTTAAAGAGTTTTAGTTATCATCCTATTATGGATGAATGTCTGATCATGTGTTGTTTTTTGACGAATTTGATGAAAACTAAAATTTTTCGTTCATTTTCCCAAAAAAATTTTGCGATCTTCATACAAATTTTGATTTTCATGTGATTAAAAATTTTGAGTGCAAGACAATGCCAGAAATTCTTGCCGGTTGAAAGATCCAAATTCTTAATTGCTTGCCTAGTTTTTGAATTTTAGTTTTTCCGACTGAAAATTCTTTAATTCACTGAGAAATCAAACCTTCTGTCTGGGAAATAAAAGTTGGAAAGGCTCATTTTCCAGCGTTCTAAAATATTGGAATTCCGAATAAAATTTTCGGCGCTAGGCGCCGAACAAATTATTCAAGTCTAATGATATTAATCTTTTCATTTTCTCTCTAAAACTCAGAAAATTGGATTTTAAATGCCTAAAAATGGCGTGGATCGAATGTAATACAAGAAAACTAGTTTAGGAAGCTTTTTCCGATAAATTTGAGCAAATTTATCGATTTTAGAGTGAGCAACCGAAAATTTATCTGTGCGACCAGAATTTTTCCCCAAGTTGCACGTTGCAACCTGGCCTGTGCAAAAAAAACCCTGCTTGGACTCACGGTTAAGAAGGAGTAGACTACAATTTTCGACCAATCAAATTGAAGGCATAAAATTTTCGATCAATTAAATTGACAGAATGCAATGCATTGTGAAAAATTTTTGTTGCACAAAAAAATTTTCTATCGCTCGGTCACTCCAAAATTGATGTAGTCTATTATAAGAAAAACGGCTAAAAGCTGCTGCTTTCCTTGTATTTCATTTTTCAATTCTAGGCTACTTGACTGATGAATTTCATAACTGTTGAGGAAAATTTTCTGAATTTTATAGGTCTTCTAAAACGTCGTGTAATGCATTTTTCAGCATATTCTACCAGTGTAAATTAGTGATGTGCGTTGGAAATCCAGATATCCGGACAGATATTTAAAAAATTTTTAAAAAAATATTTTAATATTTCTGGAGCCAGTAACTTATCAAACCTTGGAAAAATGATCTTTCTAATTCTAGGTAATGGTAATGATGCATCGAAAGAGATTGTTTTCAGGCGATGTACATTGAATGAATGAAGGATTTTATTTCCTGTCGAAAAGAACGCAAAATTACAACACAAAATATAATTAGTCGAGAACGAGGAAATAGTGAATAAATGTGAAAGATTAATTTTAGAAGATTCGAACGACTAATTAGAGATAAGAAATAGGGATTTATGGTCGAAAGTATGCGCTACGGTAAACAATTTAGTGACAAGCAGGCTTTTTTTGTTTGAAAACCAGGAGCCAAATGGCTCCTAGGCCTAAATTTTTAGGGGCCAAATTAAAATTTTGGGAGCCAAAAATTTTAAATTGAAGAATATTGAAAAACGTGCTTGTAACATACTGTAGAACGTACTATATAATTAAATTATGTAGATATTCAATCAGTTGATACGAGTTTCACAAAATCACTGTTCAAAATTTGATTTCCACCCAGCGTTTTCAGTTACAGGCACCCTTCCACACGTACAAACATCAGCCGAGAAATCTTTGTGCAAAGAAAATTTTTTATGCAAAAAACACGATATTTCATTTAATTTTGCACAAATCTTCATCCAAGATTGCACTTGAGTTCATTTCCTTCCGACTCAAAAGTATAGGGTTTTGAAATTGCAGCTTCTGTCCTCATTGTTCTGTTGTTTCCTATATCTTTCCGGTGCTATGCAACGATTTTTTTTCAGATTTTGACACTCTAAATGCTGGAAAATCAATTTAATGATAACTTATTCGATAAACATACAAGGTTCGAAAACATGTATTATATCATTTTACAAACTAAAAAATATGCTCATACTTTCATAAGTTTGACAAGCTCAAATTAAACTTGAAATTTATGAAAATCACCTCCATTATAATTATGAATTCAAAGTCGGCTCCATATTTAAAATAATAGTAACAAAAATGGAAAAATTGAGATTTTGATCACCAGAATTCTTTTGCACCAAATGCACCAAAATTCATCTTTTCCATGTCGAATCCCCATGTTTTTTCCCTTCGTCGAGAATTTTTTTCCAGAAAGTTTGACTTGTAGAGAAACAGTGAATAGACCAATTAAAAAAGTTATATTTTTGGTTGCATAGATAAATTTTTGGTTTCTCACTCTAAAATCGATAAATTGGCTTAAATTTATCGGAAAAACCATCGCAAACTAGCTTTCTTATTTCGTTCGATCCGCGTCGGTTTTAGACATTCAAAACCCAATTTTCTAAGTTTTGGAGGCAAAATGAAAAGATTAATATGACTAGACTACAGTAATTAGTTCGGCGCGCAGCGCCAAAAATTTTTTCTAGATTTCAATATTGTAGAACGCTGGAAAATGAATCTTTTCACGTTTTATTTCCCCAGACAGAAGCTTTGATTTCTCAGTGTATTTAGTAAATTTCCAGTCGGACAAACTAAAATTCAAAAACTAGGCAAGCGACTAAGAATTTGGATCCTTCAACCGGCAAAAATTTATAGCATTGCCTTACACTCAAAATGTTTTAATCACATGAAAGTCAAAATTCAAAATTTTTATGAGATCGCGAAAAAATTTTGGGAAAATTATCGAAAAAAATGTTGGTTTTCATCAAATTTGTCAAAAAACAATACAGGATCAAACATTCATCCATAATATGATGATAATTAGAATCTATAAGCACTAAGTAGAATGACCTTTTCTAACCGTGCACTAGAATAATATAGAAAATTATAAATGGATTGAAATTCGGCGCGGCTTTTTTTCATTTTAGAACGCATAAAAATGCATCCCCACGCAGAAAAGCCTATAACCTAATCAAAAGAGCAGTCAGGCCTCAAGTTGCACTGTGCAACTTGGCAGAAAAAAATTGGTTGCACAGCCCGAAATTTGGTTGCTGTGTACAAAAAAACCCTGGTTTGGGGTAGAGGGATTGGGTATAGAGTTGACCAAGTTGGGGGTCGCCCCCCAACCCGCCAATCACAGGTACGATTCAATTATTTTCCATATTCGTACAAAACGAAAAAGTTAGATTTAGAATGGGCGACTCAAGTTTAAAAGTCAAGCAACCAATTGAACATTTAGATTTTTCAATAAGCTAGAACTTCTTCCATTGCCCAATGCTCAAACCTTCACTAGTGATATAACGATTTTTTTCAGTTTTAAAAATCTTTAAACGTGAAAATTGATCGACAAAATCTCATTTTTGATCAAATACTCCAACAAAATATCAAAAATTACTGATTAAAAATAAAATGATGTATTTCGGATGACGAAAACTATACGTATTGAACGTAAATGATAACTGAAGTGCAATAGACTGACTGAAAAATTTTGATATGAGATTTTCATTGAATTTTTTGAAAAGAAATCTACTTTTGGGGAGTCAAAGTTTGATCCTTCGCGATTTTCGAATAATAATTAGTTGCATGATATTGGCATCAATTTTTCATTAAAATATGATCAATTTATAATTTAATATTTTTTATAATCTTAGACAATGTCGCCTTACGTATTCAAAGAGCACAGCGATCGAAACAGTTCTTCGGAAATTAAACTCTTAACTTGGAATTCCAAATACGATCTTTTGGCTTTGGCTAATTTCAAAGGCGAAGTGTGTTTACAAAGAATTTTTTGGCGTAAAGCTTGGGATTACGCGAATCCTTTCGAAGAACAAGCTAAAAAAACAGCGAATTCGAAAACCGAAATTTCCAACCTATGCTGGTCGCCGCGCGGCGATTGCCTTTGCGTTTGTTATACGAATTTACGAGTTCAATTTTTGGAAATTGAAAATGGCAAATTGGTACATGAAATTCGTTTATCGGAAGAAATTTCGTCCAATGAACTAAAAATTTTAGTAAAGTGGCGCCAAAGTGACGAATTGAATTTTCGGGATAGGCTAAACTTCCCGGATTTAGTCCTCGAAACAAAAATTTTACGAAAAAATACTAACGGCGAATCAATTTTCAAAAGTAACAAAGTTCAAGCGACTTTCGATAGTATATTTTTGAATAAAGATTATGTAAATTATTTGACGATGTTGATTTTCGCTCGCGGTTCAAAAATTGACTTATATTTAAACGGCTATCTACATGTGTGTAGTTTAAATTTACTTGATGATAATCCGCAAATTCTTGATTTACAATTAACACCCGATTTTGATAATTTCATTTTTTTAATCAAAAGCAACTGCAATATAAATTGTTACAGAATTAACTCAAATAAATTTCGTCGACGAATCGTCGATGTTTCTTCGTTCGTCGAACGTTTGGGAAAATCGATGACGTCGTCGGAAAATGTGAATACTTGTCTAAAAACTATTCTACATTCCTTCGATGATATTTTGAAAGATTTAACGTCAAAATTTAGACGTTTTGCTCAAGATAAATTTCTTGTGGACGAAAATTCGACCATAGGCGACGAATTTATAAACGTGAGTTAAATCGAGTTGTTGAGTGCGTAAAGAGCGGCTTTTAAACGTTTTTTAATCTGACTGCAAAATCTAGAACGTTTCTAAGTACGTAATTTTTGCATGTTTTGATGCTAAAATGTCAAGCTGTCGAAAAATGCGTGAAATTCGTTTAAAATTTGAGTTTCATCAGTATCTGTTGGATCATCTAGATCGGTAGCGTCGCATGGAATTCAGAGATTTTCTAATAACTGAGTAAAAACAATTTTGATGCTCAAACTAATGAAATTTATCTATCGAATGAGTCGATGCCCAAAGTTTTCAACTTGGGTACTAAAATTTGCATCATTTAGAGTGCAAGAATTTGAAACATTGGAGTTCCTAATTTAAAAAAATTTTTTTACCTACAAATTCGTACTAAATTTTTAAAAAAATATTAGTTTTGTAAATCGTCCTTGACTGAAAGCATCACCTGAATTTCAGATAATTTCTAATCAGATTGAAAAAATCTAGATAACACAATTTGGTTTTCAAAATCTGATAAATTTATCTACTTTTCCCATGTTGATCAAATTCACTTTTAAGAATGAGTTGGTGATACGGTCGTCTTTTCAGCGAATTTTTGAAATTGGGTTAATTTCAAGTTGAAAATTTTGGTGAAAACTGTATATACTTTCTTTAAAGTCTAATGTGATTTTTCGGCTGAATTTCCATTTCTAGAAAATCACCGATTATTTTAAATTTATGAATTCATGATTACGATTCCGAATTTTCGCTCCTTTTTGTCAGCATTTTAATTTTTTTCTGTAATTTCAGGTTTTGGCTTTCGGAACATTTAGTCCCGAACTTCAAACCTTCCTGACTCAAGATTTAAATGACAAAAATTTGAAAAAACTGAGCCTAAATTTAGAAAATACGTACGCCAACTTACGACGATCGATTTCCTCGATATTAATCTCGTCTTTATCAACTTTATTCTATCATTTAAACGAATTGAACGAATTTTCGCGGTCAAATTTTCCACTTTTGGATGAAACGATTTTAAAATGGACGTTGACGTCGTGCCAAAATACGATTTTAAAATCGCGTCAAACTTTAGACGTTTTAAATTCTAGCTTGGAAGACTTCCGACTTTTCGCCTCTTGGTTGAGAAAAATCTGTTATCTAGTATCCGAGGATGATCGTCAACAAAAGCAAAATCAAAATTTCGATCAGTTTTCCAACAACGATTTACAACGAATATTAAATTTTATACGCGAAAATTTTCAAGTTAAATATAACGGCCCAGAAAATTGCGACAAAAATTTGTTTAAGATTGAAAGAATTGGTCAATATTTGGTAGACGCCGAATTGTCGGATAAATCGGATGATTTGAGTGAGCAAATTATTGATAATTTAAATCGTTCAATATTTTAGTATTTGAGTTCGTAAATTCAGAATTTTTCGAAGGAAAATGATTAAATTGATGAATTTAGTGATTCAAAATTCTACATTTTCTCCGAAGACAGTTTTCATTTTTATCACACGAAAAAATGTATGTTGATTTTTAAAGAAAAACGGATCCTTTGAATAAAAAATACTGCTCTTTTTTATAAATAAGATTTGGTTCGATTTTGAAAGCTATAAGATGTTCGATTTGTTTAGAGCTAGTCTTTTTTCTTCAAGAAAGCATGCCCAATGGAAGAAGTGTCATTTTTTATCAATGAAGTCGAGTTGAATATCGAGAACCGCATATTTGCTTATCTAAATCGTAAAATTTATATCTGACTCAAGCCAGGGAATTTTCTATATCAACGTTCAGTTTGGATATTTCATTAATTTCATTCATGAATAACGGATTCAATCACATGTGTATTGTTTAGAATAAAAATGTAGTCAGAAAATTGAATGAATATAAAAGACAAATTACACAAATCAAATTAAGTTGAAAAGAATAAAAACGGATTATGAATAGATAGATGAATACAGATAAGTAGGCAAATAAGTTTTAAAAAATACTTGAATAAAAAACTGATAGTGAAATAAAATAAAAAAAAACAATATAAAATGAAAAAGAAATAAATGAAAAAATTATACTAAAAATTGACCTAAAAATTAAAAAAATGAATAAAAATAGAACGAATGAAAAGATGCACGAATTAAAATTCAAAGAAAAATTGGAAAAATAAATTGGAAATGACAGTAAAAATAAAAAATCATAACATTCAAATGAAAAATAAGATATAGTAGATAAAATAAAAAGAAATAAAAGTGAAATATAATTTTAAAAATATTGTAACTGAACAGAAAAATCCTAAAAATCAAAGAAAGTAAAATACCAGGATTTTTCTTTATTTTGCAGATAAAGAACATTCTTCCACATCCTTAGTTCAAGATATCAAAATTTTGAACGAAAAATTCCACGAGTTTTTTGACAGCGTATCAAAAAACGTCAGTCGATCCGATTGGTTTGAAATTCAAAAGATTCAAACCTGGCCTTCAACCGCCGAACAAATCTCGAACGTTTTGGTCAAATACGATTGGCGACGTCAAATTTTTCGATTATTTTTCTACGATACTTTGAAGGGCAAAATCGAAATATACGAACAACAGGTTCAAAATAATAAAATTAAAATTGCGACACCGCCGACGTTTTTTTTCGTCAAGAAATTGGACATTTTATGCCCGGAGAATGTCGTCATCGTCGAAAATTTACGTGATTACAATGTCGATTCGATTTGTTTCTTGATTAGTGAAAGGAAAAAATCCGAAATGATCAAGTACAAAATCGGTATTATGGATGACAAAATTTTCGACGATTACTGTGTCAAAAGCGTCAGTTTGGTAGATAATGAGGTTTGCAATTTTGAAACCTTTTCTTGCGTTTTCCTGAAACTTGGAAGTCATTTTTGGTAAGGATCACCTCACTCACTAGAGATGAAACGGATCCAAGATTTTCAATCTTCCGGATCCGGGTAATAAACTTGCCTCCATCCGGATCCGGGTAATTGGAAATGAGTTTCACGGATCCGGATCCGGGTAATCAGGTCAACTACATATGGATCCGGGTAGTAATAATGTATTATACAGCTGCTGTGATTATGCAGGCATTTCAATTGATGCGTCTTTAAATGATTCTGTTTAAGTGTTTATCAGATGCATAATATCTGCTGTGTAAAGCCACACAAATTCAGGAATGTAAATTACTGTAGCAATCTGCATAATGAAATCTTAAATGGTGAATAGAACAAAAACTCCATCCTCCTCCGAGTCTAATCTACACTGAGAAAAAAACTGCACTTTCATGACATGAATCCTTGTGATACTGAATCACTGTCGCTGACATCTGAGTGAGAGGCTGTGAGACTGGAAAGCGTTCTAACGTCTGCAGCTTCAAAATAAGCGATTTCGCTGGAACCAAAACTGAGGCAAAAATCCTAAATTTCACTGGCGACATCTCTGTGATCAGTCAAAGTGAAAAACTATAAACTGCATTTAATTTACCCTTCTTTCCGGCGCCAAGCGCCGGAAAATGTTTTGTGGTTTTATACTCTAGTTCTATACTCTTGATGACATTCTAAATCAGTGTCATCAAGACTTATTCCATGGCTAAGGTTTAGTTTTTAAGTTTAGAATGATGTTCTGACTTGAGCAATGACATGATGCTTTCAATCAGCTTACCAGCGAGAAAATCAGCTTGAAGCAAATGATGCTTGATAAATTCAGTCCAAACAGCAAGAATGGTAAAAAAGTACCAGGACAGAGGGCCAAAAATTTCAATGGATTTTGATGTTACACGGCTGAAACATGAGTTCTGGCAACAGTTATTTCCTGAAAGAGCGGTCTAATTTGCAGTCAATAAAACCATTTTGCATTCAAGAACAGAATGTAAAAATCATATTTACGGCATGCAAGTGCAACTCAAAAATCGAACTAGCAACCAAAAATTTATATTTTTCAAATTTTGATTTTGATCAAATACCAAGATGAAGATCATAAATTAAAAAACCAAAAATCATAGACTAAACAATAAAGTGCGACATTTCAAGTTGTGAAAGAATCGGCTAAAACAACAACATACGAACCGCACTGAAAACCTGTATGATATGAAAATTGACTTCTGCCCTGTGCACAAAACATAAAAAATTTGTATACGAGCCCTAAAACTGTGCTCAGTGCACAGAAAACCACGGTTGAAACTGTTGTAAAACTTCTGTTTTTGAAATACAATTTACCAAAAATCAACTTCAAATTAATCAAATAAATGTTTGTTACTTTACCTTGTAACGTTACCTTAGTGTCAAAATATTAGTATCAGTTATGTCTAAACTGCATTTCGAATTATCCGGATCCGGGTAGTTGAGATGGGTTCTTCCGGATCCGGGTAATTGAAAATCCTTCTTCCGGATCTGGATCCTGAAAACTTCCGGGTTATGCGGATCCGGATCCGGGTACCCGTTTCATCTCTATCACTCACTATCTATTAGGGATGTGAAATCAAAAAAATTACCTATACTTTAATTGTTACATGTAGTACAACTGTTGTCGCTGAGAGAATCACTGTTTTTCTCTGACTTTTTCACATTTGTTGAAAGATCTTAAAATTCTTTGCATTTTGCATTATTCCTGCACTCCAACATACTTGGGAAACTTGATCGTATTTAAATACTGAAGAGACATAGGGTATGACAGTGAGGATTAAGGTAATGACGATGATGATCTTACATAACCGTTAATTTGGCAAATAAATGCTATGATGGGCCTTCATTTTTTTCTGATCCGTAAATCCGATTTTTTTAATTGAAAAAGCTCCGTCGAAAGTCACAAAAATTATTATTTGTGGAAAGACACTAAATCTTTCCACATTAAAAAACGATGGTTAAAATTCGACGTTCATTTTTTACAAAAGTGTAAACTTACTGATATTAAGTGTAAAGTTCTAAAAAAAGTGGAATAATATGCTAAAATAAAATAGTAGAGTTGTCCCAGGCCCCGGCACCGGGGCAGCTGCCATGGCCCCGGGCC
Organism: Romanomermis culicivorax; assembly: GCA_963922205.1. Classification (NCBI taxonomy): domain Eukaryota; kingdom Metazoa; phylum Nematoda; class Enoplea; order Mermithida; family Mermithidae; genus Romanomermis; species Romanomermis culicivorax. The sequence continues at coordinate 117,634 of CAWUHX010000325.1, forward strand.
GGGGCTAGGGTTGCCCCGGTTCGGGGTAAGACTACAAAAAATTAGTATTTTTGATAGTATAACAATAAAATTGAAATTTAGACTGTGACAAGTAAATATTCAGTAGTTAGTTTGACAGTAATTATTTTAGGAATCACTATGTTTATGTTCTATTTGGATAAAAGTTTAAAAGTTTTCATTATATCCAGAACTGCACTTCAACTTCAATTGATTTTTTCAGAAAACGTTCAATTATATTAGCTATTCATTATTACTGATTTGCCTATACTTCAGCATACATGTCAAAATATTTTTTTAAATTATCTAAGTAGTGTCCAAGAAGTTAGAGCTGAAGCGAATTCAAATTCGAGCCACAGTCATTCACTATGCAAAAGTGACAAAGAGAATGAGGATGTTGATAAAGTTGTTAATTTGGGAAAATGGTGATTTTTGATTTTTCACCACAATTTTGTGATATCTCCAACTTTCTTCTCGAGCTTTTTTCAAAAGTTTCTCCCTTCCAGTCATTAGCATGCATGCTAACATCCAAAAATTTCTATTAGCAAGGCTCTGGTTCCATTAGCACCATGCTAAAAAACCCTGCAGATGAATCGACACAAGTTCATGTACGCAATGCAGTTTCTTCGGGAAAAGAATGAGTTTCCTAATACTTAGTAATGACAATTATCTTAAAAATTTAATTTTTTGTCTGCATCAGACCCTGTCTAACCTATTAATAAATGCAGTATCATAGCTGACATGAAATAAAAAGAAAAAGAATCACCTTAAAAATTTTTCGATGTGATACGTGAAGTATGGTACCTCTAGTGACGTATATGTTAATATGTTATATGTCTGCCCCGGGACAACCCTATAAAATAGTAAAAGAAGCAAAATTGGTATACTCTCTGAGGGTGAGATTGGAATTAACGCCTAAAAATTCATACCTAAATATGAAAAACAAATATTCACTTGTTCTCATGGGCAAGCAATATATACAACCTAAAACTGCGCATTATTTTTCGAAATCCAAATACCTTATGATGATTCAAAAAAATTCGAAGGCAGCTTCTTTTATCGGTTTATTGCTTACAAAAAAGTAGCATAAACATGTTTAACAATACAAAGTTTGCCTATAGCCGATCTCAGCAACCATTGACGCATATTTTTTGCTGTCAAATTAAAATATTTGTTGCTGTCAAATTAAAATGAAAAACATGCATTCAATGAATCAATTTGGAAGCTGCAATGACGCACATTTTACTAATCATGGACTGGTCTGCCTCTAATAGTTTTTGCAATACGTTTGAATAGTTTCGATGACGTTTGAATAGTTATAATTTCGATGACGTTTGAATGGTTATAACTCCGTATCAGTGTAAAGTCAGCCTTCCTTCGCAAGAAGTATTTTTGTGATATAAGCTGGTTTTATCAAATGTGACTAATTTACATATTTGTATTTTCTGTTGTTCCTTTCATCATGTGTAGGCCAAGTTTCAATTTTCTTGATTAATTTATGTGAATTACGGGAAAAACGTTAATATTACCCATTCATTTTGCTTTGGGTTATAGAATGCATTATAACATGTATGTACAGTTTCAAATTTACATTTAGAAACCTTAACTCGTTATTGGTCCCGGGTTATAGAGGAATCAATTTGCTGTCGAAGTTAAGTTACTGGAATGAACATAGTTGTATAGTACTCGATTCAAAGTTGAGACAGATGATTTTTCGGAAAATTTTCAAGACGGAATTCCTGACAGAATCCAGTCGCAATAGCTTTGTCAAAAAATAAGAACAAACCTTTTATTGACATTTTTGAATAAAGTTCAACAAGCTCTATCGATTAATATCTAATTAAGTTTCGCCACAAACGATTTTTCTATCTTAAACATGGGTTTTTCATTTTTTCTCGACAGGTGAATTGGCTCCTATGGTCAAAATTTTACTGGTCAATCCAAATTTCAACTAGCCAAAACTAAAAACTTTGTAAATGAATGTGGTAGTAAATGAACAATGTTTTTTTCAAAAAATTTATTCAAAAACACTCTTCAAAATCACAGTAGAAGCCCACGTAACTGATCAATCATTTGGAATACATTCTCAATCACACACAGAATAATAAAGCTCACATATTAGATCAGTCATTATTCAAATCAATCATCGGGGTTTTTTTTGTACAAGTCAGGTTGCAATGTGCATCTTGGGGAAAAAATTTGGTTGCACAGATGAATTTTCAGTTGCTCACTGTAAAATTGATAAATTCGCTTAGTTTCATTAGAAAAATGATTAAAAGTTAAGGCCCATCTATACTTTTTTCGCTAAAAAATATACACAAGCGATTTGCTCCTTAAGTATTGGAGTAGTTCCTGTATATAACACATCGCAAGGTAGATATTGAAATTTCCGATCGAAAGATGCCTAACACCTTTGACAAGTACCTACTGAGCGCTTCAAATCCAGGTTTGACGCAAGAAACGTAAGAAACGCAAGATGCTTACAAAATAGCTGATTCCTGACACATGCAAAATATATTTCACTGGATAGAACTCGTCAGGATATTTCTTGCGCACAGAGAAAATGAGGGATTCGTTCGATTTTGATCCTTGCAATCACTTGCGACAGATTTTCGAGAAAAAAGTATAGATGGGCCTTTACTTCCCTTGTATTTCATTCACTTCGCGTCAATCCTGACTTTTAAAACTGAATTTCCTGAGTTTTCGAGGAAAAATCAAAAGGCTAGCTAAAGTAACTTGTTTAGCACCTAGCGCCGGAAAATTTTTATTTCAAAACCTCGAAAACGTCGGAAAATTTATTTTTTGAGCACTTTCTTTGGCAACAACCAATGACCGATCGTAATCTTTTCACCATCTGGTTGGCGAAAGAGGTTTAACACTTTTTCTTTTTTTTCGATCTAACATATCTGGAGCCAATACTAATCATAGTTATTCATCAAAGGAGATTGTTTTGAAACTATCTAAAGCATAAAAAAGCGCGATAGGTTTCCTCCTTGCCTTCTTCACAGTTACAGAGTAGTCTCTGCAAATTCATAACTTCGGACTTGAATAGCGATAATTAAAATTTTAGATTTTGATATTCTATAGCCTTGGGAAATGAATTTTCCTGCATGAAAGGTCTAATTTTTCAGTGAATTTAATGTGTTTTCAGTCGGGCAAACTAAAATTGAAAAATTAGGCAAGCAACGAAGAATTTGGATGGCTTCTTCTGACAGCAAGAACCTCTGCCATTTTCCCAAGCTGGTGATGTTTTAATCATTTTCCAAATGCACAAGATTATGTTTACAAAAGTCTAAAACTCTAAAGGACCGCAAAACGATTTTGTGAAAATGATCTATAAAAATCTTGATTTTTGTCAAATACGTGTAGGGCCGTTCTAGGGGGGGGCGAGCTTTGCGGCTGCCCAGAGCCGCTAAAAATTTTTTAGTCTATGCTTTGAGAATGCCTTTTTTAGCGGCCCTTCATAAAATTTGCAATTTTTGTATGCAAACAGTACTTCACAAACATAATTTTGGGGCCAGATTATTAAATTCTTTTGCTATTTGCAAGGTGTCCAGCAACCTAGAAAACCTGTAAGGTCAGGGAAAAAGGTTGTTCCTGGAAAAGCTTTAAAAGTAAGGGAATTTCGATTTAGATTGTTATGATGTGTGCAAGAGAAGCCCAAATTCTTGAATGATAAGTCGAAGTTGCATTTTAAAAGTTCAAAACCTCAAAATTTCCCCAACACTTCACACCGGGTATTAATCATTAGTATCAGTATTTATCTGGCTTTAGCTAAAGTGTACATAGGAAGTCTAAATTTATTGCTCAATCAACATTTTCAGTGCATCTGTAGATCTATTTCGTCTCTTGTTAATATTTAACGCTTTTTGAAGAGTAATTAGGATTTCAACTTTTCTGCTGATGTTTGCCAACTCGATGATTCTATAACGTTATCACTAATGAATATTAAGAAACATTTTGGAAGTTTACATTTAGTTACAATGTAGAGATACTGAAAGCTAGTAACGCAATGAGATTTACTGTCCGGATCGAAGAACAGCTAAATCCCAATACTCCTATGAGAGATGCTTTATATGACATTAATTATTTTGTACATGATGAAATTGAAACGAATTTCAGGAAATTCTACTTTTTTGGTTTTGAAAATTTTCCATGTTATACTTCGTTAAATTTGAAATGATCGATGCAGTGGGATCGCAGCCAAACTTTTAATCAAATTTATGCAAGACTCGTTTACTCTATCCAATAAATTTTTCCTTCATGATACAGACACTTTGTTGACCACTCTTTTCAATTTTTCGGTACCATTTTTATTTTCAAGTTGTTTCCTGATCTGGTGGTCGACTGCATGATATCGCAGAATTCTTCCAACTTCAAATCAGTTTTTCAAAAATATATTTTATATAACATGACAATATGATTTAGCACTCTCCTTTTTGCAAAGGTATCGAGTCTCAGAATAGCGATTCTCCCAAGATAACAATAATCCAGGAAGTTTATGATACACTTTGAGACAAATTTTTGCGCTTTACCGTTAGGTAATGACAGATTTAATTGAATATTTGATGACCATTTAGCCACTAGACTCAGATAACATTATGCTTTAGATACATAAAATTTATGTAGAATGGGAAGGTACTAAAACCCTCCTTGAGATGCATAGTTAGTATACTACTCAAAACGCTAATACAATAAGTAGCTTGTTCACAAACAGCAGCTATGTAAGCTTTTCTGAGTAGAAACATATTTTAAGCAAATCTTCCCTATTTGGGATATCTTTTTTTCCTATCTTTTTTCCACTCTGCGCCTGCCGAGAGGGGCAAAACAGCTACTCTCGACACATAGAAGTCATCAAACTTTTCGGAAAAAATGTTGAGCTTACGCATCGTAGAACATAAAAAAAGTTGTTGAAATATTTTAAAATCAATTTCATAGAATTTTTTATTATCATGTCTGCTTTATAATGTTATATGATTACAGTTCCTGGCCGGTATTAGGCAATGACAAAAGTTCTGGCTGGTCAAAGAATCTACTTTTTGGTGGTTGCCTGATTTCTGAATTTTACTTAAATTTTTCAGTCCAAAACTGATTTGATTCTTGTTGTTTTAACCAAATTTATCAAAAACTGTTGTTGTTGGTCTTCCTGTTTGTCAGCGGCGATTGAAAATAAGAAAACATTGCTCAGGTCTCCGTGTGGTATACACATTTCTACCATTCAATGTGGCAATAATTGAATTTTGCTCCGAAAAAGCCTGGTATATTCTGGAAAAATTAGCTGCAAAACCTGGAAATTTCATTTGGAAAAACCGCTGTACACTCTGTCCCTGGCATTTTGTTAAGGTGTGTGCAGACGATGCATTACATACAAGTTATATGCTCTGTAATGTCGTTTATGATGCATGAACATACTAGTCATTCAATCAGTCCATTAATGTGTTATTTTTAGTGAATAAAATCTTGTAATGATGGAATTATGTGTCGTTTGTAGATATTCTAAAATACGTTAAGTAGTGAATCGTCTACTAACTAAAAATGGCGCGGTGTATAATAATTAGTGGTTAAAATAAGGGCCGCTAAACCTGAGTTCGCCCAAGACCGTTAAAACCCCAAGAACGGCCCTGAATACGTGGAAAAACAATATAAGGTCAAACATTAATTCGTAATATGCTGATGTTTAAAAGCTATAAGCATAAGCTAGGCCGGCATTTTCTAATCGCACAGTAGAAATGATACCACAAATCATTGATGACTTGAAATCCGGCCCGAAGCGCCGGAAAATTTTTGTTATTTGTTAAAAATGCATCTCCGGACAAGAAACTATTGAACGTAATCAAAAGGATCGTTTGGCTCTAATTTTTACAAGTCAATTTGACTTATGCCGCTAAGTTTTTAGGAGCCAGTCAAAATTTCTAGAAACCATGGCTTCTAATTGGCATAAAAAACCCTGATCTTAAAACATAATGTCTCAAATCTTGACGTATGTCTTTTCAACTAACGAAACAAATTACACATCAATTGATCAATAACATTTATTATAAGCTTCGTTCTTTTTTTTACAAATCTACGGCGGTCGAATCTTGTCACAAAATTTGTCTCAAAAATTCGCATTTTTATCTTAATTTCACACTGTGTAAACTGCGCATTGAAATCGGACATTACTGTAGAAAATTGATTCAGATATTATCTGAGATTATAAAGATCAATTTTTATTGCGTACGTCAGTATAGCTCTTTTTACTGTAAATTGACATGAGTAATTCATCATGTGGTGATATGTTGTCAAAAGACATTTTCCGGTTTTTAAGTTGGTATAGATGCATATATTCTCGAGAACAAATCATTGGTTGTGAATATTAATTGCGCCCGTCGTTTTTTTCGCTCGGTGCTAATGAAGCCAGAGCCGTGTTAATAGAAATATCAGACGTTAGCATGCGTTCTAATGATTGAAAGTGAGAAATTTTTGAAAAAAGTTCGAGAAGAAAACTAGATAAGAGATATCAACAAATTGTGGTAGAAAATCAAAAACCGTCATTTTATAACATTTATTCCATAACATTCACAAAACGAAAAATTCATTGTGAATGATTTCATGAATTGATAATACAATAAAAGCAGGTTGTTAGAATTGATAAATTCACACATTAGTTACAGAATAGACCGAGTAACATTTGTTAACCGTGCTAACTAAGCTGATGAAATTTTTTGAGCACGGGACTTGTGCTAAAATAAACCTTGGTTGCACCTCAGAAAAAACTAAAAATATTCGTTTTTTGTGTTTAGATATGGATTTTTTTTATTGCATTATCAAAATTTGTTATCATCCGGGAAAGTCTAATGAATGTACGTTGCGTAGGTTTGGCATTGCATTAGAAACAGTGGGAGTGATCATTTTTTGGAAAATTGCTCGATTATCTCAATGAATGCACTTCTGTAAAAAGGGACTGTCGAATACGAACACAGCGACAAAAGTTGAATCAAGTGTGTAAAAAATAGACTAAATCATTTTTCTGGGATGTACCACGTTCAGGTGATCCTCACAGAAATATATTCATAACTCTTCGACGTATTGACGACGGCACAAATTCAGCCAGCGTTTGATAGATTCGAAATAATTTAAAAACATATTTATTTATTGAAATCAGAATTCCGATATCTACAACGTGATGTAGATGAAGCGATTAATTGACGAGAAAACGATACGTTATACGAAAAAACGGTTTGCGATGCTCTACGTTAATCTGCGATTAATTGGTTAAATTTGGCTAGAAAATAATATAGCCACATTTTAGACAGTCAAAATCTAAAATTTTCCGATTTCTTTTTCATTTTTGGAAAAATTTTTTTTTCATTTTTTTACGTTGAGAAACGGTTCGAATAAATCAAAAATGTCATATAAAAAGCTAAGTATATTGCAAGAAATGGACGCTTTGCACAGGATAGCGTAGCAATTCATGTATTTCCTTGTCAATCAATGCAGGCCGCATAACTTTTACAAAATGGCAGGTTTTTAAATTTACAAGTTCTGCGGTTGTGCATTAGAGGGTTAAATCATACTTTTGATTTTTTTAGAAAATCTAGAAAAGTTGACCCTGTTTCAAATTTGAGTTGGAGATTTTCACTTCTTTCTAGAATATCAAACTCCAAAACCTAAAAAACGGTCCTTATTGCCAATGGGCCGTATGTGGCAGCCGCAAAATCGCTTGCGTCTTACATTCCACCCGTACAAGGCTCAAACTTCTGGAAATGGATCCGGAAGAAATGTCTATGTCGTCGTCGTTCGAATTAGCCGATCAAGAAGAAGCCATGTCAGGAATTCAATGAATTTTTACTACTGTGTGGAAAGATTATGTATAATTTTTCGGGTGCATATTGTTTCATCTTTAAGATAAAATTATTGCTTTAGTTTCCTAGATTATATGAAGGTTATTTCAATAACGGTTTATTTATGAGCTTTGCAAGTTGAAAAATCGCCCATTTTCGCCATTCTGTAGAAACATACAGTTGTAAGATGAAAAGTTTCATATCCATGTCTGTGTGGTTCAGTCCAGGCCAGAATCCGCCCAACTTATTATCTGTATTTAGAAAGAACTATCATATTCAATTGTGCACGATGAATGCAGCAGTGTAAATGGTTTAACATATAATCGATTTTTTGCTTTACTCTAGTGGTATAGTAACAGAATTATGCCTAAAGGACGGCTTTTGGGTGTAAAATCTGGCTATTGAAGTCCTGCAATTTTTCGATTGGAGTTGTCTGTGATAACTTATCTTACAATAATATATCTATTTCTGTGAGCCTCCCATATTTTTGTACATTAAACCATCAAAAAGCGGAAAAATTTTAATTTTTGAACACAAAAAGGTTCTACTACCGTTCATCTCACCAGAACAAAAATCATTCTTTATCATGTGCTTGTCAAATAATTGTCTACTATGTATGGTCTCATCCCTAAAGAGCGAAACTCATTAGGAGTGATTTTCAAAAAAGAGATTCCCCAAAAGAGCGAGATATATCTGAGCTGTGTCATGTTATATAATCAGCTAAAAATTCGATAACATTTTTATGCAAATGGTTTTTCAACATACGTAGGCGACATACGCTATAGCTAGTTTTTTAACGTGTAAAGTATATACAGCGTTTATGTATAGACAACATGCTAGCTAGTTTCTGAATATGTAAGGAATGCGAGCGAGGTTTCGCGCCTCTGTCCCCTACCACCCTACCTAAAAAATATTTAAAAAATAAAACTTAAATGTGAAATTCAGTAAATGCACCCGCCTGTGTGGCTCTGCTCCTCTCTGTCCTAAGCCTAAGCTTAAGAACTTAGTAGATAAATGACCAGGCAATATACTGTACTTCCCCTTACTTTGATGCACATAGTCATCTTTATACCAACATTAGTTTACACTATCTACACTTCAGAGACATACATCTGGCACTTTGGTGGTCCACGAAAAATCATAAGCTGACTGCAGGTTTAGCATTGTGGATACTGTCATAACAAATCTCGTTCTTGCCACCATGATATTGTCCTTTCATCAGATGTTGCTCGCAAATAGGGATCCTCTAACTTGAAGCCTCGAAGGTCGAAGATAAATGTCATGGTAGGCGGCAAAACTGAGCATACCTACCATAAAAAATCGTTTGGCACTGTAAGTATCAAAGTGTAAACTCCAGTGTATAATGCAGTAAATGCAGGAAAAAACCTTATGGGACGGGTGCTAGGCGCCCGCCCTAGCCTACATGGCTCCGCTTCACTCAGCCCTAAGTCTTAACCTAAAGGGCCATTTATACTTGCCTTTTCTGATGGAACAGAATGGAACAGAATGCAATCGATACAACGTTACCACGCGAAAAGGAAATTTTCGTTCCGTTCAGTTCGAGGTTATGCTAGTCATTTTCTTGAAAGTCGCAGTTATCCTTTCTGATCGAAAGTGGATTTTTAGGCTGAACATTTCATTCTTTTGGTGATCTGTTGTGCAGGTCTCTCCATAGGGATTAAAGAAAGATAGACTCTGGTCTGACCGAACCAGTTAAAGCTTGAACCAGATTTGGCAACAACAATAACTAACTTTCCTTTAATAAGGGGCTTCACAACGGCTCCTCGCAGTCTCCCAGAAGAGAAAGCTTCCTCCTCAGGAATAAACTTACTTGAAAGTCCCTCTACAGGTCTTCCTTTTGCTTGACATCAGCAAGTGTTGGCGATTATATCACTATAATAACAAATATTAAAAGAATGTGGAAACGCCACTAAATAATTTATGTAAATTACAATGTGAAGGCTGGTGAAAGGTTTATTTTGGGATCCCAGCACTGCTACCAAGAAATATAAGAAAAGTAAACTAGAATGATTTATCATAATCATTTTCGTCTTTCAGTGGCGCTCTGTTGCTATGCAAATGTCTGCACTGCTGGTCATTCATTTTTTCGATTTGCAAATTTGCCAGCAACAGGGTGCCCAACATCCCTTACACGTCCAAACTGACCTACGGGAGGTAGAAAACTTCTTGGCTGGGTTAACCCAGCTTCATCAAAATGGCTACCATTTGGCTGACTCCCCCAGTGACCTGGCCAGTCTTGGCTCGACCTCCCATACTTACTGGGTCCCCAGACACAACCAATACTAAGGGCTGTGCCGCAATGGCTGGCAAGTGACGTCCATGTTGACCTCGGCTGTGCTGGAAAAGACCTCCTGCCCTAAGGAGTATGACGTTGCCATCCATGCCAAATTGGGTCAATTTCAGATTCGGTCATTTGGTCTGCATGTTGTGGCAAAGTCCTTGATCTGTAAGGTACCTGCTAATGCAGTACTGTAAATATATAGCATACTGTATGTGATAGTCATTTATTAAATATTATTTCATTTTCATAATTTATCGTCTCAAGGGTGTCTGGGATTCACACCCAAACATTCCTGTAAAATTATGTGAAGTACTTTATTTTTATTCTTCCACACCCCAGTAGCCGCTATTGACCCAATTAAGACGCCCCAATTAATTTGCACAACCGCAGCTGGTCCCCTAGAACCTACACTAAACTGCACATTCCACGTCTACCCTAATTCCCATTAAAAATCATAAACAACACCTGCACACAGTAAAAAGTAGAAGCCCCACCAGACAGTAGTCTCAAGTGCAACAGTAGCGACAGTCCGCAAAACATGTGTACACAGAGGAAACAGATACAGAAGCATGCACAGAAGCACAAAGGTGTGGCTAAGCCCACCGTAGGAAACAAGCAAGACACGAAAAGCATGCCCTACTAGAAAAGCATTGAAGGGTGTGACTAGATTAGCAAGAATAGTAAAGCAGGAAGCGGTGATTGGTGAAAGAAGATGGACAGAAGCAAGACCTCCCGTGACGCCCAGGGAGTGGCCAAAAACGTCATATTTAAAGAGAAGCAAAGCGTGATTTTATTAATATATTCATAATTCTCAAATTCTCGTTTTTTTCCGTGATCTTTCGTCTTATTTGCAAGCACCATTTTTATACGAAAGCAGTTAAACCAAGGCCGTTAATTATTTGCAAGCTGAGACCCTGTTGTTCCCGTTGTTATTGCCAATGACTCTAAGCAGCCATCAATTGTTATCCGTATTGCCCCACTGTATCCTGCACCACCTATTGTAACCACGGTCCATAATTGGATAAAGCAAAGTGCTTCTCAAAACTGGTCCTTACATATTTTGGTGACCGTACCGTACCATCAACCACTGGAACTCCCTGCCCCAATTAGGTGTATCCTTTATCCGGGCATTCCGAAGCATTAGATAATACAGTAGTAATCATTTCCTACAGTAAGACAGATATTTGTAGAAAGCAAACTGGAAATCCCCTCCAAGAAAACATTGAGCGATACATTTTTACAACTACAGTGTGAAGCAAAAATTGAAGCATTTAAGCAGAAATCCCAGTGTAAACCAAGAATGACCCACCAAACGCAAGATCATTTAGGAGAAATCATTAGAGAACAGATAAACAATTTATTTTCTGAACACTTTCGTACTCTGCGCACACAATTGAACCAGAATACAGTAAACCCTACCCTAATTGAGGATCTAAGAACAGCAAACATTCGTAATAACATGGCAAATAATTTTTACGTGAAACCTACAGTATTCACGGGTGGTGTGACCCAACATTTTGGTGAATGGAATAAATGATTAGAACAATTCATGGCACTCCAAGGCATGAAAGATACAGACGTACAGTTAAAGTTGGCATGTTTAGAGATTCATTTAGGAGGAGCCGCGTTAGCAAAATTCAAAAGTTTAGCCAATTCCGAAAACCCTCCCAACACATACGAGCAGTATAAAATCGCATTGCAGGCCTTTTTCCCAAAGAATCGAGATAATAAGCTACATCAACAATTTTTACGCAAGAGAAAACAAAAATGATCAGAAACAGTAACTGAATTCTTGTTTGATCTAGAACACCTCGCAACCCTCGCCTACCCTAACTTTAACACAGATGCACGAGAAATGATCATAAAACCCCTTTTTGTAGAAGGCATGCAAAATGAAATCAGAGAAGCAATTAAGTATAGATGGTTCGCAACCCTAAAAGAAATGTCAGATGAAGCAGCTTACATTGAACAGCAAATCCTTGGAAATGAGCTAAAGTCCAACACCCTTCCATTTATACCCGGAAAACCCGAACCCATCTTTTCCCTAACTAAAAATACAGTTCAAGAGGATCTCTTGCATCAATTAGAACAACAAGTAAAAGATTCACAGTTGCAGATCAAACAAAAATCCCAACCCCCACAACAGAGTAACTACAACAGTTTCAGTAATAACACTTCCAGCAGGAATAATGCTTACAGAAACAATACTACTCTTAGGCAGCCCACATGCTTTCAGTGTGGACAACTTGGACACATAGCTCGCAATTGTAAATCAGTATGCACCTGAAAATCATGTGAAATTTGTTTTTGTAATAATCACAGTACGCGTGATTGTAAAAGCCGATGCATCCACTGCTCCCAAACAGGACATAGATCTGATAACTGCTTTTCGAAACCCTACTCAAATTTTCAATGTTTTCTATGGAAGCAGAGAGGTCATACAAGTAGGTACTGTCCAAATCAACAAAGTCCTAATATTCAAAATTGCATTGAGTACAGGCAACCCCAACCCCTAATGGATATTGATGACCCTGCATTCTACTCAACCTTACCTGCCATAACTAACGGTCCTCAGACTACTTTAGGAACTATAATGCCAACCACCCATCACCGCAGTCAGGAGGAATACATCCTCAACCTGGACATACCTGATTGGTGCGCCATGCCGCCACCACCCCCCACGCCCGAAGCTGACAAAATTGTAAAATCGCCACCCACCATCCCCGCAGACTACTAAATCCCGCGAAAACAGACCACCAATTCGCCCACCGCCCTGGAAACACCCTCCAAAACCGGCCCTAACCTCTTGTCCCTTTTACATGGCCTCACCCCCGAACCCTACAGATTCCGCCCCCACCAAACACTATTACCAACCCACAAGTAAGCAAATCCAAACCCCATCCCATGACTCAACTTCTAAAGTTTTACAGACTGTTCAGATTACAAACCAGCCACCCCCTCAGCTCAAAACCGCAAAACGCCAACAACAGGCACACCAAACCGACCAGAACGGAAAAACACAATGCCCCGCCACCTCCAATAAAAAATTATGTTGGTCGTTGTTTTGTATCTTTTTCTGTATAATAATCCCCACATCGTGTAGTGCCCAATTCCAGATCTGTGGAACTTCATTGAGTGGTCACTCGGTCAGCATACCAAAACTTGTATCATGTATGCCCCCTTCCACAGTAGACAAACCAGTACAGACATTCGGAAAAATTTATATCCCCTCCACTAAGCCTCACATAACAGATGCATTCAAATGCAGTGTTCGCAAATGGAAAATTTGTACTAATACTGGATTTTTTGGCTCAAAAGGCATTGTTTTCGACCAAACCGAAATGCAAAATCTAACCCCGCACGTTTGTAAGGCAATCGTTATAGACAAAGAACACAACGGTCAAAAATTATACGAAACTCAACCAGGATTTTGGTCAACAAACAACTCCCTAAGCGTAGAATACACATGGTGTTGTACAGACCACTGTATGTCAGTCACTAACGTCATCATAGAAATAGGACAAATAGCATCTTGGAATGGAAAATCTATGACAGGTACATTAGGTGACCCAGGGTCATGCAAACCGACATCAGGCCATTGTGTAACGGCCGACGGGTCTATTATCTAGAATGAAACAGCATTCAAAAACTTATGCCCTTTTGAATACAAAAATACACATCCCATAAAACTGACACAAACCCACACGATAATAGAAGAGCTACAAGGTGTATTCTCCATCAAAAATACACTCTTTTCGAACCCCAACTGCCCAGAAATCCAAGACAGTGTCCTAACCGAACAGGGCATTGTTGTGCAGTAAGATAAAAGCACCCCACATCATAACGCCTTTTTTAACCCCAAAAATCAATGAAACCCATACTACACTATTGTGAGGGCGCTACAAATCGATCGATAATTAAGAAACCTACAGTAAACAACGACTCTTCCCCATTCGCACACACAACAGGCAAACCTATGTTATCCGATCCTACTGTAGCCATTACGTCAAGAATCTTCGTTTTACGTCATGCAACTCTTTTTATGATTACGCCTACCTAGATTATGATATAATATTGTGTTACTTTATGACGTCAATACCTAGTTTTTATGCTATTTTTTATGTCTTCTTATTTATATAAATATGCTTCTTTTGTATGTTAAAATTACTTCACCAATTTTCTAATAAATCGAGCTTACCTGCTTTTCTTCTCTGCTCCCAATTTCGTCGTAGGGTCGTCGGTAAAACGTCGTCTTTTCCGTCCGGCTTTTGCGTCCTTTGGAACCTGGAAAGAAACATAATTTCGTTTCGAGACTACGATTTCCCTTTTCAAACTTACCTTGGCGTTTTTCTTGATCGTTGTTGCTGTCGTTTGCCCCTTGACCTCTTCGCTTTTCATTGGAAATTCTAAAGAAGAAAGAATAAATTAAGAACATTTCAGTAAACAGTCCGATCTGCAGGTTATTCAGCTACAGTAACCTGTAATCTCCATAGACCCAAACATTGACAAACCTTACAAGTGGCGATTCGTGGCAGGACGTCGGCTTCAATTTTCGGATTCGAATTGATCTTGAAGAAACCTGAAAATAAAGAAGAAATAAAGAAGTACGAAGGTTGACGATTTTTGGCAACTTACCCGACGTTTTTGAATTCGACGTTGACGTTTATTTATTGAACTCAACGATTTTTTCTTGAACGTCTGAAGAAGAAGATTTAGAAGAAGATTTACGAATTTTGTCAAATCAAGAAGATCACGTTTCAGTTGAAAATAGAGAAGTAATGGCATGACAAGAAAATCGTTTTCGGTTTAGGAATAACGTGAGAGATTCTCAGACTCAATCGAACGGTCCCCAAGAGCCCAACAGGATGAGAGGTCGCCCAACTAGCATGCTAAATACCAACTTCAATTGTGATCGCTCATCAGGAAGGTCCTCAGATGGTGCCGTTTCATGTTTTAAATGTGGTAGAAGTGGGCATTACTCTTCTACTTGCCCTATGCTCGAACGAAATCAAAATTCCAGATTTTCGAGTTCCCTGCGTAGCACGTGGCGTGAGGGACCGCCCCGAGTGTCAATGCCAGCCCGAGGCGTTTCGAACCCTAGGAGTCCAGGAGATGCCCTTTCTGGAACCCGAGGAGTCAATGGACAGCTTTGTTTTGCCGAGGCTAATGGGCCCAACGTGTTAGAATTTAATTCTGACACCATCGCAGAACAGTTCGATCCCTGGAACTGCGATGATTACGATCTGTATGGAAATTCCAATGTGAGGCCTCAGGCACATGTTTTTATGGCCCGATATAATGAATTATATTTTGGAACCGGACACTCCACATTGGTGAGTAGTGGGACAGGATCTGAAGAAATTAGTGATAACCCCACTATTGCCTCCCACGGGTATACTGGCAATTATTTAGATATTGAAGACCCAGAACCTTTAGGAAATAGTCATTTAGAAAATGGTTCAGACAGAACCTCTGATTTTGATGAAACATCTGATTTCGACCGTTACGAAGAGAGACGATGTCGTCCACGATTTGAAAATTCTGGGCAGGCCGAATCAGCTAATGTTTTCATGAATACGGCTCAGACTGGAGGTCATAATTCCCACCGTCCCTCTGGAAGCCGCCCCGTGGGTGAAGTTTATTTTATTTTGAATGGGCCCGCTGCAGCTAGTATTTGTAATTTATGTAATATTTCGAATTGTATGCATATGCAAGGATTTGGAAGCCAGTCACGACGAGGAGTGATCGCTAGACAAGGACCCCTGGAATTTACGACAGAAGGATGGATCAACGAGTCACCATGGATCGCTTGGAGGCCCGAAGTCACCTCCCCAGAAGATCCCACGCGACATCAGTCAACTCAAACTGACTCGAGAATGGATCCAAGAAGGCCAGAAAATTCACATTTTCGATTCAGAGCAGAAGCAGATCCAAGAAGCAGGAATCGTACTAGAAGAAGAATTCCTCAAAACAATTTTCAACGAATTTTTAGAAATTTAGTTTCACTTACCTCTTCCTATTTTTTGATCGCCGTTATCTTGTTGCTTTCCTTTTTCATCGGCTATTCGTTCGGCGATCCTTTCTTCGGCGTTTCGCAAGGCCGCCGCGCCTTGATGTTTTCAACCATGACGCCATATCGATCTTCGCCGTTGATCGTAGCTGAAAAACGTGAAATAAAATTGCGCATTTGGTCCACGAAGGGACATTTGAATCAAATTATAACCAGTCAATGCATTTTACGCAACTGAACCGTTTATACGCACGCAGAAGTACTATTACAAAAAGCAGAAGATGGAGAGAAACCTATCATCCAAGCTAGTAGAAGTTTAACGAAAGTGGAAAGAAATTACGTAATCACGGGAAAGGAAGTTTTGGCCATAATATGAGCCGCGGGATATTTTCGTCATTATTTGCATCGACAGCGCATCACTATTTTTATGAATCAGTCAGTCCTACGGAGCATTTTTTCGAAACTATACCCTTTGAGCCATATAACTAGATGGAGACTAGTAATGCAAGAATCTCAAGAGCCCAATAGTAAACATCGCGCGGGAAAAGTCAATAAAAACACAGACGTTTTTTCAAGAAACCCAACACGTGAAGAAAACGGCAAGGAAGGCGAAAAATTTTATATAAACGCGATTACATGTTCACCAACTTGTAAAAATAGGCCGAATGATTCAATTTTCGATAGCGCAGGAGCAGATTCCGAAAAAACATCGACTCTAGCAAGAACTAGACTAAATGAAATTCAAGCTACATGCTCAAAAACGCCTGATAATGTCTTTTCAACTCAAGAAGACACGAATTTTGAAGAATCTCCAACTACAGAAAGAACTATTCTCAAGGAAACTCGAGCTATAGTTATGGAAAGAGAAAAAAACAAGTTCGACGCGAGCAGGATAGAAAATTTTCGCGAGGCACAAAGAAGTGATCAATTCTGTGATCAACTATCTGATTACCTGCCTACAGACCTTGAGCAAGTCAAGAAGATTGTCTCATTAGCATCTCAATTTATGATCAAAAACGAAACTCTATATTATTTGGGCGACGCGGACGAAAACGAATTGAATATAAAAGCTCTAGTTTCGGAAAAAGAAGGAATTTTAGAAGCCTACCATGATGACGTTTTTTCTGAACATTTTTGTTTTACGAAAACATTAGGAAGATCTCGCTTACGTTACCACAGGACTACAGTATGCCGCGATGCACGAAAACGCTACTTAAATTATATCATTTGCATTATGGGAAAAATAGGCATAAAGAAATTGCGTCGCTCCTACGCCTACACTAGTTGCAAGACTATTTGACCGAGCGGCTATGGATATTTTAAGTCCTCTGCCTATGAGCAAAAATAGGAACAAACACGGTATTGTGCCCAAAGAATATCTAAAGAAGTATGCGACGGCAGCAGCTCTACCAGGAACTGCGATAGAAAAAGTTGCAGAAATAATGCTACAATTTGGTGCACTACTAAAGCCGTAGGCATACTTGACCGGTTTTTTTGCGGCCGCAAATTTTGCGACCCGCAATTGCGGGTCGGTTGCGGCTCTCACAATGGCATACTTTCCCGCGGTTCCGCAAAAATGCCGAACCGGAAAACCGCAATTGTAAGCATAGTTAACCGCAATTTCGAACCGGAAATTACTTAAGAGATGCAAGGTTGTAGGTTTCCGAATCCAAAAGCGTCAAAATGCTTGGGTATGCTCCTAATTGCATGGAAAAGCATCCGTAGGTAGGCACATTACAAACGTTTTTAAAAATGGGGAAAATTTTTGGAAAATGAGGAAAAAAATTTTGGGTCCGGTTCTCATGTGGAAAAAATCAACCGCTCTAAAAACATCATGTTTTAAAAGCTTAAAAACACTAAAATAAACCGTCTATGAGCATTTTTAAGCGTAAAAAGACTTTAGAAAATTGGGGAAAAATTTTTTACCCCTATCGCCATTTGACGAAAAAGCCGGCGGGAAAAACAGTGTTCACCAAAATACATCTTTTCAGTTTCCGATTCCCGAAAATTTTTTCGACAATGAGAACCTTGCATAAATTTTTTTCTTCATTCCCGAATTTTTCCCCTCAAAAGATTCCTTTGCAGAAAAAAAAACACTGGACAAAGCAAATTCTGGAAATAATTGAGTTTTCTAGTTGATAAAGATCAGGTATTCAGTGTTATTCAGCGCGAAACGGCATATACTGTATCAAGTGCGGCTGCCAGAACCGCAAAAAGTACTCCACTCGAGAACTCTTTGCGGGTCGATAAACCGCACTAAACCGCAATGCGGTTGCGGGTTGCCAACCGCAACTGCATTGCGGTTTTGCGGGTGACTTGCGGGTCGCAATTTTTGAAAACCGCAAAAA
Source organism: Romanomermis culicivorax (assembly GCA_963922205.1). Lineage (NCBI taxonomy): Eukaryota > Metazoa > Nematoda > Enoplea > Mermithida > Mermithidae > Romanomermis > Romanomermis culicivorax. The sequence continues at coordinate 136,114 of CAWUHX010000325.1, forward strand.
AGTGTGCGAGCCGCAGACTTTTTCGCCCGTTGCGGCTAAGTATGCCTACGGCTTAACAGATGGAGAAATAAATTTCTTATCTGATCTAACGTTATGCCTTTATGAATTATGCACAATAAGAAAAACAGACGTGAATTTCTACCATCCACAAACAAACAGACCAGTGGAAAGATTCAATAAAATGTTGGCCACAATTATCTCAATGAACATCAAAGAAAAACAAAACGAATGGAATTTCTATTTGCCCTATGCGAGTTTTGCATGTAATATGACCACACAAAAGTCAATAAAGTGCTCACCATTTTTTCTTTCTGGCCACCGTCCGAATTCCTCCATTGACGTCGCTCTTTGTTCTTCGTCGGCTCTTTGTCCAATCGGTGTTGATCTCGGCGACGCCGTCCAACGATTCTTGTCCAACGTCCGGCAATCTGCCAAAGAAAATGTAAAAATTATACAACATGCTCAGAAAATTGCATATGAACACGAAGGAGAACTCACAGAAGGCAAAGAAGTTTCTAAATATAATAAAGTGGTGAAGCCCGAGTACCCACCTAAATTCACTTTTTCATGGATAAGATCTGACGTCATTATTCAAGAAAAACATTCGAAGGACTTATCGCGATTAAAACGAAAACTCGAGTTGCCCGCACGAAGAAATGCATTCCGATGTATCAAGAAAGAAAAAGATGGACGTAAATTTGTCCATGACGCAAATTTTGACCGTATCATCGGAGCAATCTTTGAAACATTTATCTGCATGATTCGACCGTGAGAAAAAAAATTAAAAAAAAACACATGCCTAAATGTTTGTATAAAACGCGTAATATTTTCTGTATAAATCATTAGGAAGAACTATTGCTCCTCCTAGCACGCGTCTTTTTAAAATTTTTACCGCTAAGTTTTATTCGATTAATTATTTTCTTTTATATTTCCCTCGTTATTTTTTCGGGTAAATTATTATTTTGTGTACTCGTTTATACCCTGTCTTTAATTTATTTTTATACCTAAAGCCATGGCTTTTGCGAAGATTCCACCCATAATAGCCGCCGATCGCTGGCATCTTTGCCAAGTGTCGCCGCCTTTGATCAAGCACGAGGCCATTGTCACTTTTGGCCAAGAACTTGGGCGACTACCATTGAATGGCCGTTACGCCGTGTGCACGAATATCGAAGAAAGCCAGGCCATGTGCGACTTTTTGGCCAGCGACCCGCGTCACCCTGGCGTTTACGGGCTCGACGCCGAATTCATGAATTACCATCTGGATTGGGTCGACTGGGGGAAGAAAGAAGCCGGCCCGCTCCTGAATCTGGCCAAAACCAAACTTGACATCGCCCTGCACGGCCAGCGATACTCGAAAGGGCCCTTCGCCGTTATTGTCCAAGTTTGTCGCGCCGACGGCCACACGATTGTCTTTGATCTTTTGGAGATGGGAATCGTTCCCACCTCCTTGATCAATCTTTTGAAAAACGCTCGCAGCATCGTCGGCTTTGCGTCTAATTGCGACCTGACCACCCTGACGAATGTTGATATACGATTCGCCGACATTAAAATACGGGCCGACACCAGCCAAATACAACGATTTTTGAAGAGCAATCGTAGTATTGACTACATTCGCGAGAGGAGCCCCGATTTGTATAAACGTCTAGTCGAGGGGACGGCCGATTTTTATCGAGCAGGAAACAGTTTGGCGGCCGTCGCCCAACATTTTTTCGGCGTCACTCTCAACAAAGGCTTCCAAGGCAGGGAATTGGCTTGGGCCAAGCGTCCCTTGCCCTCCGACGCCTTGGAATATGGCGCTTAGGACGCCATCGCCCATTTTGACGTTTATTACAGCTTAAACGAATTTTACCCCCTCTTTGACAAAATCAGAACTTTGACGTCAAAGGAGCGAATAATGTCATCGAAACGAGCGTCGAAACGCGAACCATTATCGCTCGCTATCCTTGATTTTTCCCTCCGAGAAGTAAAAATAAAATCTATAGTTTTAGATAGGTTAAGTAAAGACCCCGTACCACGAAATTCGACCAGCGAAAGTTCAACAGAAGACGAAGAAGAAAGAGAAAAATCCGAAGAAGAGGTCGAAATTTCAGGAAACGATCTATTTGTTTCCCTGAAATCAGAAGAACAAAAAGAAACAGTTTTCTACACCTTGAAACTAATTTTAAAAGAAGTTGTTAACTACACTTTTAGCTTGATAAACAAGAAGGATAAACAAAGTGGTGTAAAGAGTCCACCTAATCTTTTACAGGGAAAATCACTATCGACGCCTTCAGCCGAATCGATCAAGAGGACGAGGGAAGAGAAATCGTCGACTAAATCGTCGAAGTCACCGCCAAAAAGATCGAAAGTGGGCGCAGAAATAAATCCCACCCAGGCCAGCAGTAGCCGCCGAGTAATTGAAGAACGAACCCCCGCCAAAATAGCGTTCGGAACGCCGACCGTTTTTAAACCAACCCCCCCGCCACCGGATTGCCATTTTTCGGCTTTCAATTATTTCCGCCGACGCTTCGATACACCAATCAACAATCGCGAAGCGATCGATTCGAGGGCTCAGGCAGAAAGGGAAGCCTATCGTCATTTAGACGATAATTTAGCGGCTTTCATCATCTGCTTTATGCCCCCCTACCATCCGGAAATGCCGCCCGCTGCTAGGGAATTCGCCGAACTACGCAGCGTTCACTTAAGAAATCAACTGCGACGGGACCCCCGACTGCTCCCCGAACAAATTGAAGCCCTAGTGGCTAAATTTTCAAATATTCTCACCGAATATTATACCAGTCGTATCGTCCAATCCGCCGTCGACCGTCGACATCACTCGTAAATCAAATTTGGTCGCTGTAAATATTTTTTTTTTTTGTCGCCAACTTTGTCCCTTTATTTTCGTCCAATCGCCGTCAAAAACTTTCGTCGCACAATATTTCCATCGCCCATTTCGTCGTAATCATCGTCGCCGCTTTTGTTTGTCGATTCGCCGCCCAACCCGGTGAAATTTTGACGATCCTTCGTTGTACATTCGTATTTTGTATGAAAAAAAAAAGAAAAAACCACCGAAAAACCATTTTAATTTTTAACTTTTTATAACTTTGTACAATTTAAATTTATGAAAAACTGGAAAATTATAAAACAGAACAGGGAAAATGATAAAGAAAAAAACGGAACGCAAAATTGGAGAAAATGGAAGACAAAAAAAAAAGAACAAAGAAAATCATAAAGAAGAAATTTGAGAGTTGGAAAGAAAAAATGCGAGAAGAAAACTATTTACTGATATAAAAACACTTACCCCAATGGCGCCAGTGATTTCATCGTCGGTTCGTCGCTTCTTTGCCGTCCAATTTTTGCCCAACGAGGCTGGGGGCAGCCTTTCCCCAGCGCCGGAAGAATGTGAGGGCGCTACAAATTGATCGATAATTAAGAAACCTACAGTAAACAACGACTCTTCCCCATTCGCACACACAACAGGCAAACCTACGTTATCCGATCCTACTGTAGCCATTACATCAAGAATCTTCGTTTTACGTCATGCAACTCTTTTTATGATTACGCCTACCTAGATTATGATATAATATTGTGTTACTTTATGACGTCAATACCTAGTTTTTATGCTATTTTTTATGTCTTCTTATTTATATAAATATGCTTGTTTTGTATGTTAAAATTACTTCACCAATTTTCTAATAAATCGAGCTTACCTGCTTTTCTTCTCTGCTCCCAATTTCGTCGTAGGGTCGTCGGTAAAACGTCGTCTTTTCCGTCCGGCTTTTGCGTCCTTTGGAACCTGGAAAGAAACATAATTTCGTTTCGAGACTACGATTTCCCTTTTCAAACTTACCTTGGCGTTTTTCTTGATCGTTGTTGCTGTCGTTTGCCCCTTGACGTCTTCGCTTTTCGTTGGCGATTCTAAAGAAGAAAGAATAAATTAAGAACATTTCAGTAAACAGTCCGATCTGCAGGTTATTCAGCTACAGTAACCTGTAATCTCCATAGACCCAAACATTGACAAACCTTACACTATACAATTTTGATGATTTTGAACCCATTAACACAAAACTAAACTATCTAGCAGACAAAATCCAGGAATTCAAAATCCAAAATTTCAAAAACGTTTGTAGTGAATTATGCAGACAGGCATAGCATCACCTTGATCTAGTATGGCAAATTTTGCGCCTTGATGCAACCCTTGGGGCGCGTGCATTCCTACAGCGAACCGACATAATAGCAGAATTCACAGGAGAAGCCCTCACCATCTGGCCCTGCAAGCAGGTAAACGCATCTAAAGTCTTTTACAACCATAAAATCAACCAAACATGCTACAAACTTTTACCTATTCTGGTAGGAACTGAACTCACGTTTTCGAACCCAGGAGGCAAGGATTTGACTCCTTTCTTACAAACCGTTGACTGCCATCACATGCATGTAGCCCTTTACAAACAGAATAATACATGGGTCAGTGAAACAGGATCTCTGCATGTCACAAAACTACCCTTAGAAATTGTCTGGAACCAAAATTTCTCTCTTTTCCATTTTAACACACCTGCTATTTTTCATGATCAACTCGCTACAATTTCGACAAACTTACTCTTTTTGAAACAATACATTAACAAAACTCACACACTCGAAAACATTAAAAAAATCGTCAATTACACTGCCCAAATGTCTCTTAACTCAGATACAGTTTACAACATGATCGCTGGCAGTGGCCAAGCAATCAGAAATACCCTCTCTGGCACCGGTCAAGGCATAGAACATGTAGTAACTGGTACCACCCAAAGCCTCACAGACGGATTAAATAATTTACTCAAAGGAACCCTGCAAATCATTATCAATCTAGCCGTTATTACTGTAGTTATTGCAGGCGTCTTCTACTCTTTTCTCATTCTTGGAAAATATTTCCCTTTCCCAAAGCGTCATGCCACAAATGAACATGCGTACGAAATACCATCACACAACAGACATTTACATGAGACCATTCCCCATCATTTGGCCATGCTCTCTTAGAACTAGCCAATCGTCGTGGGGCACAAACGCAGCAGAAATATGTCCTAGTCCATATCGATACTCCCAGAACTCCTGCAATCAAACTCATTACTCAAATTCACCATTCTGGATCAAACAAGCCACCCCAGAATGTGCTTGAGAAACATACCCCTCACATTCCAATCACACTTAACAGCAAGCTAATTACAAAAGGCATGATTGACACTGGTGCCGTATACTCACTCATTGATTCGCAAATTGCTCAAATCCTACAGCTAGTCATGAAACCCCCGCTAGTCCAAGCCAAAGCAGCAAATAACCTTCTGATCCACTTTGTAGGAACCACTTTTGTTACAGTAACAGCCCAAACTATCCAGGAAACAATAATGGTCCACGTCCAAAAAGACTGCACAGCAGACGTCCTTCTAGGCAAAAACTTCCTCAGTCGATTTTCAAGATACACTATCAACAATCAGAAGTCCCAGGTCAAATTTGGCAATGTCATACTACCTTGTGATGGCCTAGAATATAGCCCCCTTTCAACCCGTGGTGGAACCTACTTGGCCGAAAAATTAGAATTACCACCCCGTACAGTAACCAAATTTATTGTCTCCTTGCCCAAATCGTACCTACAAGTTAAACAGCTTGAATTTACTGTGAAACCCAAACAGAATACCAAAGTTCATTTCGCAGCTTGTGTTTCTGAGAACCAAAACAGTCGCATACACATATGAGTCTTAAACACACAAGACACAATCCAAACTCTTTACCCTGGAACATGCATCAGTACAGTCTCATGTTACATCCCAAAACAAGATGCCCCCGCTAAACTAACCCCTCAAGGCAAAATCAGCCAAACCCTTTTGATACATTCACATGGTTAAAAGAAAACATTAATTTAACCTCCAGTGACCTCACAGAAACTGAAAAAACTCAACTTCTACGCGCCCTATCCAAGTATCCCACATTATACGCTAAATCCAAAATGGACATAGGCAGAACCACCCTTGTTTCACTTACAATTGACACCATGGGCTCCCAACCCGTACGTAGACACATTTTTCGGACTTCCCCAAGGGAAAATCAAATCATACAAGCAGAAGTTGAGCAACTCACAGCAGCAGGTGTCATAAGCCAGAGCAATTCTCCATGGTGCACCAATACAGTTTTAGTCCCCAAAAAAGATGGAGGCCATCGTTTATGCATTGACTTTAGAGGCCTCAATAAAGTAACAAAAAAAGATACCTATCCCTTGCCCCGTATAGACGAAATTCTAGACACCCTGCGTGGAATGAAATACTTTACGTCCCTTGACCAATCCAATGCCTATTATTCCATTTCCATTGCACAAGCAGACAGAGAAAAAACTGCCTTTAATTGCTCAGCCGGACAATATTAGTTTAGCTATCTCCCCTTCGGTCTCACCAACGCTCCAGCCACATTCCAAAGGTTAATGGATGTTATCCTCTCGGGATTGCAATGGAACACATGCCTTGTCTATCTTGACGAAGTTTTAGTCTTTGCAGACTCTCATGCCCAAATGCTGGAATGTTTAGACACTATCCTTGCCCATTTCTCGCAAGCAGGCCATAAACTAAACATACAAAAATGCAAATTCTGCCAGCCAAGTCCAATACTTAGGCCACGTCATATCTCAGCAAGGCATTTCACCAGACCCCAATAACGTATAGTCCATTTATGACATACCCAGGCCCAAAAGCTCCAAAGAAGTTAAGTCATTCCTTGGCCTACCCTCCTATTATCGCAGATTCATCCCAAATTGCTCCCAAATTTATAGCCCCCTCACAGCTCTACTCAAAAAGAAGTCAGAATTTTCATGGGGGCCTGAACAGCAAAACGCGTTCACTAAACTAAAAGAATTGCTTATTCATGCCCCAATACTGCAGCATCCCGATTTCACCAAACTGTTCATTTTGCAAACTGACGCCTCCAAACTTGGAATTGGTGCCATTCTCAGCCAACTAGACAGTAAAGGTCAGGATCGCCCCATTGCTTTTGGGAGCCGCACATTGAAACCCGCAGAATGCAACTACCCAATAAATGAGTTGGAAACCCTTGCAGTAGTTGAGTTTATCAAGTATTTCCGCCCCTATCTTTTCCAGCAACATGTTATTGTCCACACTGACCATACTGCAGTTCAGGCAGTCTTACAGAAGGAAAGCCCGTCCCCTCACATTGCCCGTTGGGGATTAGCACTCTCCAGTATTCAGCTAGACATCCAACCTAAGAAGGGCACTGCTAACCGCAATGCAGATGCTATTTCTCGTTTCCCCTCAGAGACAGCGAAGCAATCCTTTGATATTGAGCAACTAGAAACCCGTCCTGAGATATCAAACATCAATTCTGTTCTTGAGGCCGAAGCAACTGAACAAGAAGAGCAACAGAAAAATTTTGCTGAACTTCAACGCACTGATGCAACTGTCAAAAGTATTTTAGCAAAAATCGCCAAAAAACACCCCCTTACTATGATCAAATTCGCAGTGCATCAAAACATCCTCTTTCATATAGTCAACAAACAAGCAAAACTATACATTCCCAAGTCACAAGTCCAGCATCTCATTGCCTCCCATCTTGACAGCAAATTCACAGGTCATTTCGCTGCCAGGAAAACTTTACACTTGCTCAGGCAAAAATATTTTTGGCCCCAAATGTGCCGTGACATCAAACGTTACTGCAAAACTTGCCACCCATGCCAGACACAGAAAGCCCTCCGACACAGAATACATGCAAATCTGGTACCAATTCAGCCGACTGGCCCATTTGATAGAGTCGGTGTTGATAGCATGGGGCCGTTACCCCTAACTGAAGACGGCAACCGATTCATTGTCGTCTTCATCGATTATTTCACCAAGTACGTGAAGGCATTTCCCACCCCTGATATCACTGCAGCCACTATCGCCAAATTATTCCTAACCGAAATTGTTTGCCCTCATGGGTCCCCAAATATCATCCATTGTGATCGTGGCTCTGATTTTGTATCTGATCTCTTTTTACGGATCACTAGTTTATGCAATACTCAAAAAATTCACACCACCCCGTACCATCCCATTGCCAATGGGGAAGTTGAGCATTGCAACCAGACCCTAGCCACCTGTATCCGCATGTACATAAATTCAAATCACACTGATTGGGATACTTATCTACCCTACGCCGTTTTTTCAATTAAAATTCATAGGAATGATAGCACCTCGTATCCCCCATTTGAATTGCTCCATGGTAGAGAGGCTAATCTTCCATCAGATGCAGCCTTAAACTTTTTCCCCACATCCTACATGGTTGACTTAGACGATTATGCCCTTCATGTAAAATCTCACTTTACAGAAGCACTCTCAACCGTACAGAAAAGTTTACAAAAGCCCAAGATCACTATACCCTTCAGTATAACAAGCATGCCCAGAATATCCATTACAAGGCAGGTGATCTCATTCTCTACAAAAATCATTCCTGTAAACAAGGGCTGACTCCCAAGTTTATCCCTCACCAAAACGGGCCCTATACAGTTACAAATTTCATGTACCCCAATGTTACACTCAAACACCCCCATAAGAGTATCACATTTACGGTACATGTAAACGAGACAACCCCTTTCTACCCTCGAGAGGCACCTATCAAAACTGCCCCAACCCCTTCTCACCCTCGAAACCCTTGAATGAGGACGTTCAACTCCAGAAGGAGGGAAATGTAACATACCTGCTAACGCAGTACTGTAAATATATAGCATACTGTATGTGATAGTCATTTATTAAATATTATTTCATTTTCATAATTTATCGTCTCAAGGGTGTCTGGGATTTACACCCAAACATTCCTGTAAAATTATGTGAAGTACTTTATTTTGATCCTTCCACACCCCAGTAGCTGCTATTGACCCAATTAAGACGCCCCAATTAATTTGCACAAGGGCAGCTGGTCCCCTAGAACCTACACTAAACTACACATTCCACGGCTACCATAATTCCTCATAAAAATCGTAAACAACACCTGCACACAGTAAAAAGTAGAAGCCCCACCAGACAGTAGTCTCAAGTGCAACAGTAGCGACGGTCCCCAAAACATGTGTACACAGAGGAAACAGATACAGAAGCATGCACAGAAGCACAGAGGTGTGGCTAAGCCCACCGTAGGAAACAAGCAAGACACGAAAAGCATGCCGTACTAGAAAAGCATTGAAGGGCGTGACTAGATTAGCAAGAATAGTAAAGCAGGAAGCGGCGATTGGTGGAAGAAGATGGACAGAAGCAAGACCTCCCGCAACGCCCAGGGAGTGGCCAAAAACGTCGTATTTAAAGAGAAGCAAAGTGGGATTTTATTAATATATTCGTAATTCTCAAATTCTCGTTTTTTTCCACGATCTTTCGTCTTATTTGCAAGCACCGTTTTTATATGAAAGCAGTTAAACTGAGGCCGTTAATTATTTGCAAGCTGAGACCGCGTTGTTCCCGTTGTTTTTGCGGACCACTCAAAGCAGCTGTCGATTGTTATCCGTATCGCCCCACCTTATCCCATGCCACCTATTGTAACCACCATCCATAATTGGATAAAGTAAAGTGCTTCTCAAAACTGGTCGTTACAGATCGATCCATCTAGCCAACTATGCAAACCCCTATCCCGCATCTGTATTTTTTCTAAAATAAACTAGAATAGGAGATTATATTCACAATACAAAAAGAGGATGCGGGAATGTATGAGTATCACAAAGATTAAAACACACTAAAAATTGAGGAAAATGTGGCCAAAAATTTGAAAATGTTTTACAGTGTCATTTTACACCAGTTTGTCAAAAAGAAAATTTTTGTAGGCCAGCAGCACCAAAATTTAAATAATATTTTTGGGTTTTATGATTTTGTAATTTTTTTGGATTTTATAATTTTATTAGTGTTTTTGGATTTTGTATTTTATGAAATTAGTAAAAATAATAGACGAAAGAGAGAATTTTGGATCAAAATTATGTGGCTGATTACTGCTGCTGCCTGCTGCCTGCTGCCTTTATAACCTCCTCGAGGCCTTCCTCAATAATTGGGGTTGCCTCCCCTCTGGTCTTGGCCTCACGTCTGACCTCCATCTTGGCCTTGATTTTGACCTCCTTGGTTCTGATTACATCTACCAAGCAGTTAGAAATTTGGATTGTAAAATTGTGCATCTGGGTCTTGGTTTTGGTGTTGCCAATTTCCTCAGCCTCCATAGGGTCGCGTAGTGCGTCCACAGAAACCTCCTCTGGCTTGGCCTCCACCATACCCCGGTCTATCTCAGTACACAGCAGGGTTTGAAAACGCCTCGTCTCTCCCCTGCTTCCTCCACACCAATTTGCTGCTTGTGGAGCCGCTATATTGTCAATTTGGTTGTCTAAAAGTTGAATTTAAAGATTTGGATGATGATGATTCCGATTTTGAAAGTGGGCTTTTGTAGGAAGAACTAGCGGGCTCCACATACAACCTCTGGCTGGTTGAGCTGGAAGATTTTTGCAACTGCGGCTGTGTTTTTTTAGCTGGAGGAAGCCTAGGCACCTTAAACTTATCAGGGCTCTTGACCTCTGTCAGTTGAAACTTACCTGGTTGTGCTCGATCATTGCCCGGTGCCTTTCACTTCAGGCGCATTTGGTTTGACCTTTGCGGGCCCATAAAAATATACTGATTAAAGAATTCAATGTAGTACATATCTACTCAGTTTCCATGGGCTTGGACGACCAGTTGTCTGTTCCCAAATGAACACGCCTGGGCATACCATCTACCAATGGCTGTGAGCCTGATTGTAGTGTAATCCAAGGGTCATGTACCTGATGGCTGTAAAGATGCCTGAACCATCGTACTCTTGAAGCCACCTGGGAATGAGTGCTAAAATAATCCATTCCCAAATTTCCTCAGGCACGTGTTCTCCATCAAACATAAAACCAAATTGCATTTGAAATTGCTGGCAGTAATTATTGTAGATCTCGGCCATGGCATCATTGACCATTCTATAAATTATCAGTTGTTCCTGGTGATCAAAGGCAAAATAATTGGGCACCTCTGGATTTTCAAAAGAGATAGGGCTGATCATTCACCTTTGTTCCCTTTGCCATTCCCAATAGTCAATCAGAGACTCTGCTAATTGATCAGAAGTGACATACTGATTCCCTTCCCTTGATGGTCTTGCAACTACATTCAGTTCGACATTTTTGATCAGTTTTTCCTCTGATTCAAAATCAGGCTTAACCAACACCCTTCCTGCCTGTTCATTCTAAAATTTCTTGCAGGTGGTTGTATAGCTTGTTGAGACTGATATAGATTTGCCAGAGTTAGTACTAACCTCTCCCCCAGTTTTCAATACCATCTGCATCTGATGCAGCAGATGTGGTAGGTTTATCGGACATTGTTTGACTTCCGGTGGTCTCTGATTGTGACTTTCAAGTCTTTGTGGCATCTGGGGTCATTGTTTCCTCAGCCATTTTGTAGGCATCATTTTCGGAACTGGTTAAGGGCATTCCTGTTGGCTGCTCTTGGGCTGCTTGTCTGTGCTGCTGGGCTCTGTTAAGTTGAACACCATGTTTCCACTTTTCTATAGCTAATTGCGGAATAAACCTTCCAGACATACCTTCGGCCATCATCTGTTGAACTCTTTCAGGAGACTAAACTCCCTGAATTCCTCCTTCACGAAGTCTGCTCTTTTTCATTAGTTCTGTGACTGGGACAGCTGAATCTGAGCCATCATCAGAATATGACTGTTCCTTCATCCTTTTCTGTATCAGCTGCTGGTGCAGGAATTCCTGCTGCATAAGGCGTTTCTGCTCCTGAAGTTTGGCCTGAAGGGCCTCACATTTCACTTCACATTTCACTTTGTACGGGTTGTCTATTTTTGGGCTAAAAGTAAATACAGGTTACTGTAGCTGAACAACCTGCAAATCGGACTGAATGCTCAAAATGTTCTTAAGTTATTCCGTTTTCTTCAGAAACGCCAATGGAAACGTTAAAGGAGTGACGACGATGGCAATGCTCAGGAAAACGCTAAGGTAATTTTAAAAAGAAAAGTTTAGTCTCATAACGAAAATACGTTTCTTTCCAGCTTCCAATAGTTGCAAGTCCAGACAATGTGGACAACGTTTTACAGGACGACCCTACCACTTTGTCAGAGAGCAGAAAAGCAGGTAAGCTAAATTTATTAATAATAAGGTGAAATAAAATGAAGTGAAGCGAAGTGATCTTTTCATACAAAACAGACGTTTATATATAAAAGAAAAGGTATAAAAACTAGGATATTATGTCATAGTATCACGTGACTTTAGATTCTAATCTTTGTAGGCGTAGTCGTGACGTCCATTGCTTTCCTGTTACGTATGTTTTTAATAAAAAAAGGCTCAGTGACGTAAGGCAAAGGATCTTGGTATAGTGTCTACAGTAGGATTGGATAGCGTAGGTTTGCCTGGCATGCGCCTGACTATAAGGGCATCGCTGTTTACTGTAGGTTGCTTAATTGCTATTGATATTGATTGATTTGTAGTGCTCCTACATCATCCCGCGCCGACGAAAGGCTGTCCTCAGCCTACGAAAACTGGATGTTGGATCAGCAGAAATTTCGACGTCAGGATTTAGGTAAGTAAAATGATGGTGCGAAAAATTCTTGAGTTTTTCTCAAACACTTGAAAAATTTTTTTCCAATATAATTTTCTCTTTTTTTCGTTATCTTCCAGTTTCTCCAACTTTTTGTTTTGGTTCTTCTTTATGATTTTTCCTGTTTCGTTTTATGATGTTCATGTTTCTCATAAATTCAAATCTTACAAGTTTGTAAGTAACTGAAATGATTAGGAGGGTATTTTCTGTTGTTTTTTTTCATATATAATGCGGACAACAATAATCAGTAAAGTTCCAAAAAAAGAAGCGATGAATAATTCGGATTTACGGCAACGATACAAGATTGGGCGCCGATCCGACAGCGAAGACGATGAAAATGTAGGGCGAAATACAACGGCGATATCAAATTAATTGACAGCGATGAAAATTTGGGATGCTGATTATTTAAGGACGATTTCGACGATCGCTGGGGGGTCGGACGATACGACTTTCGTAGTATTTGGTGAGTATATTATTGAATTTAGCCACTAGGGCATCAACCTGTTCGGGTAGTAGTCGGGGGTCGCGCCGTAATTGGCACCGTAGGTGAACACTTCGATGCTCGGCTAGCTCTTTAGCGGCTGGCGACATTTTGTTGTAATAGGCTGGCATATAGCAGACAATAAAAGCGGCCAAATTCGTCTAGATGGCGGTAGGCTTCTCTTTCTGCTTGGGCTCGAAGATCGATCACGTCTCGATTAGCAACTCTCGTTACGAAGCGGCGTCGAAAGTAGTTAAACGCCAAAAAGTTGCAATCGGGCGGCAGTGGTTTTGGTTTGAATATATTCGACGTTTCGGTTGGCATTTGTAGAAATTTTCGATTTTCCTCGGCCGCGTGAGTTTCTTTGGTTTGGGTTGGGCATAGAGGGGCCCGTACTTTTGGTTTTTTGGGCTGTGGCTTCAACGATTTCGTTGACGTCTTTTCTTCCAAGTTCCTTTTGGTCGATTCGCTCGAGGACGTAGGCAACTTTCTTTCCTGCAAAAGATTAGGCGAGATTTTTATAGCACTTTGTCTATCCTTCTTGTTCAGCAGACTAAAGGTGCATTTTGTAACTTCTTTCAGGGTTATTTTCACAGTATAGAGAACTTTTTCTTTTCTTTCTTCTGATTCCAGAGAAACAGACAGATTGTCTTCTGAAATCTCGTTTTCCTGTTCAGATTTTTCTCCCTCTTCTTCATCTTCAGTTGAACTTTCGCTGGTCGAATTTTGTGGCACAGTTTCTTTGTTTAGCTTGACTGAAATTATAGGTCTTATTTTTACTTCGCGTAAAGGGAAGTCGAAAATCGCGAGCGGTAACGGCTCCTTCTTTGGGGTTTGCTTTGACGTCATAATTCGTTCTTTGGACGTCAAGGTTTTGACTTCTTGAAAAAGCGAGTGGAATTCGCTTAGGCTAAAATAAGCATCGAAATGGGCAATAGCCTCTAAGGCGGCGTACATCAGAGCATTGGAGGGGAGAGGACGCTTGACCCATGCCAATCCTTTGCCTTGAAATCCCTTCTCAAGGTGGACGCCGAATAAATGATGAACTATCGCCGCTAAACTGTTCCCGGTGTGGCAAAAATCGAACGTCCTGTTGATCACGTGTTTGTAAAGGTCGGGCTTCATTTCACGAACATAGTCCATACTGCGGTTACTTTTCAGAAACAAATGTATCTGATTAGTATCGGCCCGAATTTTGACGTCTGTGAATCGAATGTCGACATTAGTCATTTGAATGCTGAAAAAGTATAATTTATCAATTTTTTGCTAATTTCCTTTTTATGTATGATTTGGGAAAATTTAATTCTTCTTCCCATAGGAAATATAGAATTCAGATACATGGGGGGAACAATAATTTCTTTGGAAAAATGAAAAAAATTGAAATTTATGATTTTTTGGAAAAAAATTGGGAACCTTTTGGGTTGTCACCTCAGCCTAAAATTCCAAAGAATTTTTCCTGAGGTCTGAAATATACAGAAAAATTTTACAAAACTAATACAAATACTACACAAATGCAATAAATATTACAAAAAATTGTACAACATATTTTAAAATGAGTACCTATGCACATGAGGTATATACAGTTTCTGTGCAAAATTGTGCAGCATTTCGTCTTGAGCAAAATTTCACAATGAAAATGATTGATTTGTGGTTCAAGTTGTAACTGTATGGGCCTATAGTATTTCAGATTTTTACGATTTGCTGATGAACAATATATCATATTGGACTGGAAAATTGTGAGCATACTGGCTTAACATATAACAATTTTTCGAGTAAAAAATTTAACAGCAAGAGCTTCATGTTGTCACGTTAACGAGAAAAGCCATGTCCCTTTAGGTGGAAACGTTGTTACCCAGTCACATTGATGGAAAAATCCATGTCATATTGATAGAAAAATATGACCATGTCACAGTGAGTGATGACCCTGTTGGGGGGCTTTTTCTGTTTCGGGAACCTAATCTGGCTAGAACTGGTTATAGGAGAAAACTATAGGTACCCTGGTGTTGCTCTGGTGTTACTACTGTAGAATAATGGACAACGCAGCCAGGTTAGGGGTGACAATCCCGATGTCCTGCTCAGTGTGAACAGGGACAAGGTCATCCATGAAATGACCCAACTCTGGGACCCGATTGTGAACCAAAAGATCCCTTCTTAGCCCAAACCCGTGGGGAAGGAGCCCTTATTAGCTGGGGAAAATTCAGGGAGGAAAAACTGACTTAGAAAGGGTTCCCCAAATTACCCTCAACAATAACCCAATGAGAAGACTCACCTAGTCCGGCTTCAACAACAAACAATTTGACAATGGGCGTTGGGGTCCCTGAGTTGACAGTTTGGCTGACAAACGGGTAGGGCAACTCTGACTGGATTCCTCAGCTGTTGAAACACTGGAGGCTGGGGGCGACTCTTATTCAAAACATAAAATGGGGCAAGGACCTGGCGCAATAGGCGACTGATGAAAGTTTATGCAAATTTAAGGAAGTGGATGGGACATTGAATAATAAAATATGCAAATTTAATAAAGGCGGCGCGGGGGCTAAAACAAGACAAAAATGGGGTAAACCCAAAAATGAGCACAAAACTAGAGTAACATGCCCTTTTAAGGACCTTGTCGACTACAGTACAGCCTGGGCGGAGCTCATGACGCCCAAGCTAACTTCTGCAGAAGAGAACAGTGCAGAAGATGCCTATGGTCACATAGACATTTTCCCAGCTCAAGTATGTTTAGCACTGAGGCCGACTTTAGTGCCTATGCTAAACATATACGAAGGTCTTTAGAAAAAACTTCATAACTAGTCGTTTTGGGTAACAAAAGTGACGCTAGTTTTATTGATAAGAGGGGCATGGAATCGTGACGTCCTTCCTTAATGTTCTCGGAAACCCTGTTGCACCTACTGTGAAATTATGATATCAACAAGTGAAGGCTTGGGTTTTTGGTATTTATTGTTAAATTAATTACAAATTTAAATGTATAAGGCGATAAACAGAATGGTGCAGGGGCCCGAAGGTAGAAAGGTTGACACAATAGAAAAGTCAAAACTCTGCAGTTGGTTGGGATGGAGGCAAATTCTGATGAGGGATTCAGCTGTTCCAATATCCTGCAAATGAATGGCAACGAAGGATTCGGCTGTTCTGATATCCTGTAAATGAAGGGCAACTCGTTTGCCACTAACCAGCAATCGTAAGGTGAGCAATTAAGCTATCGCCTAAGTCCAAAGATGAGCGATTAAACTATTGGGTAATTCAAAAAGCGAGCAATCCAACTATCGCGTAATTTCAACAACTCCAGAGAATCCAATGACTGACTCTTCTCCTTTTTCTCAGTCACACATCAATTTTGTTGGGGCGTGCTCAGCCCTGTTTGAGTCGTAATCCTAGCATGTAGTTCCACTAAGTGGAAGTGCCTATAAAGTACTGTAGCAGTGTAGCACCTGCTACTTCAACAGTTTTGCCAAAATTGTCGGTGGGTTCAAAAAATTGAACCCATTAGTGTATTTTTTGAGTGAAAGTGGTTTTTTGTTTTAGAGTGTGTCGACCTTTCCATTTCTTGCCTAGTACATACATTACGAGTGCAAAAATGGTCAAAACAAAGTACTTGAAAAATAAGTCTGGTTTCCACCTCAGAACTCAGATTAATGAAAACCAAAGAAAGAACTGATTGGTTACACAATTGTACATGATGAGAAAAACATGAGGGAAACTAATTGGTTACATAATTGTACATGACGAGAAAAATATGAGGGACATGAGGGACCTATGCAATAAATAAAATGTATGAAAATTTACATAAAAATTATCCAAATTTTTACAACTCCTTGACAGAATGCACCCAAAATAGCCATGAGCTCGTGGAGCTGGCTTGGAGGAAGTTTTTCGCCAGAGGGCATACTGCAGCCCACATACAAAGGAAACAAAAATAAACAAAATACAAAATACAGAACAAAAATGCATGTGCGAAATAATAAATGGAAACGAAATAAAAGTAAATGATTATGAAATAAAAAGTGACGAACAAAAGTAAAATATCAGCATGATGAGAATCACGTGACGTGGTAAAATTGATCAGCACGTGACAATGTAAGCGATTTTGACGAAGTTACTGATTTGTGTCACTCCTCAATTTGAAAGCATTTTATGAAAAACAAAGTATAAACAGTTACATCAGTGTGCGGTCAGCCATAATTTTAGGACTGCCCGTATACTACTTGGCATTTATAAGCACCACGCACGGATTTACATTTAGGCTGTTTTTTGTCGTAACTCATATGAATTATTTGATTTTTACTTTACTATCTGTCTATACAATGTCACAGTCAGTTCAACTATAGTCTGTTTTTTATAAAATGCTTCCAAATAGAAAAGTGACACAAACCAGTACTGTCGTCAAAATCGTTCACATAAAGTTCTTTTTGTAAAATTTTCCACTCGAAAAATTGCTAAAAATTAGGTCAGTATGCTTGCAAATTTCCAGTCCTACATAATATTTCGTTTGTCAGAAAATCGCAAAAATCTGAAATACTACTTGCTTTCCACTTTCATTATTTGGAAGCATTAAAAAAATCGGCGAAATTGTTCAAAAGAATTTCATTCATTGTTCAAAAGAATTTCATCCCTACTTAAAATTGGGACTGCACACGTAACGGTGCTCACAATTGTCATCTTATGCATTCTAAGCATCATCCTTGCAAAGATAGCGAACTTACTACTGTAGACCACACTTTTGCCAAGTCCAGTGCAAATGGTGCTTACTGGCAAATCAAATTAGTGTAACATTCCTCGAGTCATCTGTCTTCGAATTTACACCTGAGAATCTCCCCTCCCCTCCCGTTGGATCATGCAATGATTACGACTGAAACAATCTAAATCTTAATGAACCGTGTGTTAGAAACAATCCTTCAATTTTCGCGATTTTTTAATATTATATAAAACTAAATCGCCATAAAAACGGTATACTAAAAAGTCTGACTCGATATACAAAAAGTGGACATAAAACACAAACTCACGACATATAAGCATTGTTCTACGAAAAACTACAAAAACCCGTAAAGCGTCAATAAAAAAATTGTTTAGTGTACAGAAAAGCGTAGAAAAGTATATAGTTTGCAGTTCTCTGAATGAAATGGACAATGTCGGCCGCACAATGAAACATAGGACTGTGAAAAATATAAAATACACTATAATATACAAAAATCAATAAACAAAGGAATAATAAAAGATCTGATATTATACACAATACACTATAACTCTTATATATCACATTGATATTTTTTGCGATCTCGTAAGTCTGGCCGTTTTTGGTCGCTAAGGCATACATTTTATTTTCTTCCACTACTAATCTGTTAGTTATCTTTTTTCTTTTTCGGTACCTTGTCGCTATGGCTTTTCATATGAGCGTTGCGACTTTTGATTTTGTAGAAAATTCTTCGAAAGAATAAAAAAATTATACAAAATGCGAACAAAAAAATGGACACAAAATTACAAAAAGACAGAGAAACAGTACCTATATGTGAAAAAATAGAGAATAAAGATCAGAAACAGCAAAAAGAAAAAACCAAGTAAAATAACAAAAGAAACACAACGAAATAAACCTGAAACAAAGAATCTTCGACAGCATTTAGCTATTTGAAAGTTTAGAAAAAACACAAATATTAGAAACAAAACTACTTAAAATAAACGTAAAAAGCAAGACAAATATTCATATTGGAAATCAAAGCCAACAAAAAAATCGAAGAACTACAAAACATAGAATAGTGTGAAACAAAAAAAGAAGCTAACATTGAAAAAGAAAAAAGTTACCGATGAGGAAGAAAGAAAATTAAATAAATTAGAGAAAATAAAGATTTGAAGGAAGAATAAAGACATAAAAATAAAATGACATGGGTAAAAACTAAAAAATGACGGCAGAAAAGATGACAAACCTATAAAAATAAAACTTAAACATAAAACAAAATAAAAGAAAAAATGAAATGGAACAAAAGAAAATACGAGTAAGATGTGAAGGAGATAGGCAAAGTAAAGGTAGAACGAAAATATGAGATAAAAGGATAAGGAAAAAAATGAAATCACGAATAACAAAGTCGAATTCAGGAAAGACACAAAAAAATTAAAAGGTAAACGAGAAAAGGAAATCATTAAACATAAACAATGCAATATTTAATAGAACAATGGAAAACAACAAAACTAATGGAAAAACAAAAATTGTCGGACGAAGGGGGAACAGTTAAAACAAACGTGCAAATAAAAACTATCGGACGAAAGCGTATCAGTTCAAAACAATAGAGAAAACGAAAAAAAGATAAGGCGAAATGTGAATGTGAAGAGGATCAGCAAGAAAACCGAGAGAAACAAACCAGAGATTCGAAAACAGCCATACGTAGAAGTGACGAAATGTAAAAAATTAAGGATAGAAAGAGAAAGAAAACAGGAACTTGCAACACAAGATACAGAAAAATGCAGTAAACAAAAAAGTGGAAAAAACAAATGAACGGACAAAATGAGCAAAAAATCATTGAAAAAACAGCCGGAAAACAAAGAAAGATGAAATTTTAGGGGAGACTAACTTTCCGCACAATCGACAAGGAAAATATCCGTCCCGATTAGTATTTGTTCGTTTCGGCCGCGTTTGTTCGACAATTTCTTCAGCGGAAACGTCATTTATCTGTTGAAAAGATTGCAAAAGTTCCTACTATGTTCATATGGCAATTTCTGATATCAATTCAATACCTTAAAAGACGAAGAAAAATCGTCCGTCGTCAATAATGAATCTCGGTCGTCGTTTTCTTCGATAATGTTGGAAATCTTTTCGTTTTCCATTTTTATTTCCTGATCGTCCTCGTCGAAATTCAATCTCTTGTGTACAGTAACCGAAGGGCTTACTGTAGAGACAGGCGTGGCTCGATAAGTTAGTTCGTTGGTTCTATTGTAAGAAGAAATTTTTTAAAACAACTTCGATACACTACAGTCAGAAGCTTTCTGAAAACTGTTACGGAAGCAAATATTTTGGAGAAAATTTATATAGCATATTGCTTTGCAGTTAATTATATTTTTCTCCCTTTGGTCTACAGTAAAAGCAATGGTTTCATTAAACGTAAAATAAAAAACTCGGTGACTTGTTACATCCACATTCAATAAAAATAAACTGGTTCACTGTAGAAATTGCAATTACATAAAAGAAATAAAGAAAACACATTTTCATGAGCTTACACTGCCGAATTTTTTTTACAATTTGATCAGGACTCCACTGATTCTACTGAATTTTTTTATTTCTCGTTGTTAGACGACTACAGTAAAAAATACTAAACTTCTACTCCATGTGTGCAGCACGACATTTCTGAATGTTTGATCTACAGCAATAACATGAACTGAAATATAACTATGGCTTTTTCAATAAAACTGTTGTTTTGACATTCTACAAGGAATAGAAAATTTTATAACTTGTAGAATTCCATGAGGAATCTCCAATATAAAGAAATCAATTTTCTGAGTCTAGCTTTGATGATAAGAGAATCTGTCAGTGTTGTACATTAAATTTTCGAAGTAAAATTAATTGCGTCGAAAATTTAATGTACAACACTGACAGATCAATTAGCAATAGTAAGAAAATAAAAAAAAATTCCTATCTGAAAATAAAACATTTTTGGTAATGTAGTATCTCAGCACACATCTATTTTCAAACTTTTACGTCAACCCAAAGTAAATATGTCGAATGACTGATTATTATTATTACTGTTTTAATTAAACTACCGAAATAAGTTCATTGTTAAAACTCTTTTTTCATTTTTTGTTAAAAAATCACATCGAAAATCTACAGTATATGATGAAATTCTGTTGAGATTTTCTCATTCACGATAGGTTTACTATCTGCTCTTACAGCATCGGGAGATGTTTTTATCAATTATACTGTAAGAACTCAGTTTACGATTAGTTTTTGATTTTTACGATTATGACAGCACCCGGCTTTCTGCACAGTGCAGAGAAGCAAAAAAAAATTTCTGGACTGCGGTTTTCTCCTGTTACCACTGTTTTTTTCCCCGGGCCTTTTCCCCAAAAGAGGTGAAGGGGTCAAATTTTGTTTCCTCAATTTCCCGAAGTCGTTTTTCGCTTAAAAATGCTCATAGACGCTTTATTTATGTATTTTTGAGCTTTTTTAAATCTTCTGCTGTTTTTAGAGCCCTTAATTCATTAAAATTAAGGAAACATTTGAAATTTTTGAGTTTGATCGAAGTTTTATCTGCAAGCATTGTGGAACAAATTTTCCAGCAAACTATCCAAGAGCATAATAACCTTGAATTACATGAGAAATCGACGGTCAGATGATGAGTGAGAGCCCAAAAAAGATACAAATCTTTCCGGCGCTTGTCGCCGTAAAAATTTTTTGTGTATTGACATTTTGCGACGCTGGAAAATCACGTCTAATATACAAGCATTAGCATACATGCGCATAGGGTGGAGAGCCCGGGGATTAGCGCTAGGTCAGGGATTTATTTCCAGTCAATTTTGGCCAGCCAGTATTCAGCTGTACAATCAGTGGTTGCATACATGCACATGGTTGGGGATCCTAGGGTATAGAAAATGACCAAAATTGGTCCTTTAGTAATTTTTCTACTTTGAAATGAAAAAATATTGCCTTTTGTATCAATAAATACTCAACAAAGTTGTTTGCTGACATTAATCATAAACTGTGTTTTAAATTGATCTTTTTTGTAATCCAATCTTTTCAAAATGTTTGTTGCATTTTACTTTGTCAAATTTTTGGCCCATAGTAAACTTCTGCCAAATTCTTTAGGGTAGAGTAAATCCATACCCTGTCCATACCGTGTGTGCATGTATGAGTGGTTGCAAGTTTTTTGTGATTGTCTAATAAAGGGGTTATTGACAAATAACAGCCTGTTTATTAGACAACTCCATTATTGACAAATTGATATTCAAACTGAACATTAAAAGTGCCAGCCAGTAGAAATAACTGAACATCATGTTGGTATCCTAAATAAACTGTACTTTTATGAAATTAGGAAAATAATTTGCTACCCAACGATTTTAGGATTTATCCCCGGCCTGAAACTGGTACCATGCACATGTATGTCTACAAGCATTGTGGAACAAATTTTCTAACAAACTATCCAAGAGCATAATGACTTTGAAATACATGAGAAGTCCTTCATGATGACAAGTGAGAATCCAAAAAAGATATTAATCTTTCCGGCACGAGGGGCGGGAAAATTTTTTTGGGTATTGACATTCTGCGACGTTGGAAAATATATTTTCCGAACATTTAAAGAATTAGGTTCGAATTTTGTGTTCAAAAGTCGTAATTTATAGAATTTTATATTTGAAAAATTTTAAATACAGTAATTTATTCGCAAACTTTCATGAACTTGGCCGAAAAGATATGAGTAAGAAGAGTAGAAAATTCCGAAAACTACTTTCATGAAGCTTTTGAATTGATTTTTCGTTAAGGAATAATGGCTTCAAAAAGTTTAGACTTGGCGCATTGATCTTTCTCCAAAAATGTGTCGAGGGAAAAATGCGAATCTTCATTAAATATCAAGATAAAATATTTAAGATTACAAATTAAAACATGAGATATAATACGTTTAAGATGACGAAAACTATTAAAGATTAAATGATAAGTGAAAATAGACATGTTAGAAGCCGCGCCTGAGCTAGGAAATAAATAATAATGATTATTAAAGTTATAACCGGCGCGAAGCGTCGGAAAATTGTGAGATTATGAGCTTCTAAAATGCACCAAAATGCATCTTCTCTGCATCCAATGTGATCAAACACATGAATCAAAAAATTCTGCAAAAGTGCAGAAATCACAGAAAAAAAATTCTGCACGAAGCGTAAAAAGTCTGCACTGTGCAAAAAAACGCTGGTAGGAACATTCATCCGTGATGGATATTACAAATCTTTAGGAATACAGTATCCTAAAAAAACTGAATTCTACAATACGAAAGTTATTTGTTCGACTGTACGAATTTTCTATTTAACTAATTCTATTTATCAATCCGTTGCAATAAACTACACCATAATCATTTCATCAACCCACCTAAATTCCGGCGAATGGTCTTCTATTACTGAAACTATTTTGCTAACGTTATTTGTTGTACTGTAGTCGACGTCGTCCAAAGATTTTTCGCCCGTCGCCGCCGTAGTCGACGTCGGCGCGGCGGCGGCCGCTGCCGCACGTAAATTATAATAAGCACCGTTGTTGACATCCGAAAGATCGCGACGTCGTCGTAACGATTTTAGCCGACGATTTTCGTCCGAATAAATTTTCTTCCACGTGTAATAAAAAGCGACGCATTGTTTGACGGTTTTTGTACCAATCTCAACAATGAAAAAAATTTACGAAATGTCCGATTCAACAAAAATTTCGTTGCGTCAAAATAAGAAATTTATATTTCAATGGAAAATTCTAGATTTCCGTAGAAATCCTTCTTATATTATAGTCAAAAATCCGAAATAAGGATTTCAAATAGTAAGAAAACTGTTATAACTTATAAAGCAATTTCGCTCGGTCAATTTAGCACGATATGAAAAATTTGAAAGAAGTGACGTCACTGTCTTTTTCATACTTCGGTGTTAAAAACTTTTTCCAATGTATTTCAAAATAAGTTGCAAAATTTTAACTTTTGAATTGTAAAAATTATGCTAAATTTGCAGTGCAAAAACAGAGCCTATGAATTCTAAAACCCTTTCGATTTCAACTGAAGCTACATGTTCGAAAACGCGTACACATTGAACAAGAGTCAGTTTGAGATTATGGAAAGGATTCAGGATCCATAAATTTTAGAATAGAGAATTGAGTTGAACAGAACAATGAATTCCAACAAAGTTTTCCCCTACCTTCCGGGAAAATGAATTTTTCTTCCCCAATCAGTACTGGCATTGAAAAATTCCTTTTCAAATATACGATAATTTTAAAGTTTGAGGGCTCTCTTCCGAAAAGCAGTTTCTATCCTGATTTATCAGGGAAGGAAAAGCACAGAGGAGTATTAAAAAAACTTATATATTCACTCGCGAAATATTCTCATTTTTTTGTGCCTGAATTTCATAAAATCTTACAGTGGAAGCAACTAAGAAAAAATCTTTATCGTGTTTGAACAACGCGTCTTGGAATTGTTGAATTTCTTCGCACGACCAAGAATCGGAATCGACGTAAGTATAATTTCCGAAATTCGTATAAGCCGTCCTATGATCCATCAACAAAACGACACTTTTCTAAAATACAAATTCATTATTGATTGAAAATGTTTAGATTGGGAATAAGAAAAAGTTTCTTATACCTCCAAATCACCCCTAGTGCAATGCAGTAAGTGAAGAGCGTATTCTTTGTTGGGGGCTGAGCCAAAAATCGCGTTGCTGGAGGCAAATTCCATGTAAGCATTCACTGAAATATAAAAAAAATCAGGTTTAGAAATTTTAAAAAAAGCTTTGAATAAAAAATATAACTCTTAGAATGCTAAATCTAACAAAGAATTCAATTAACTAAAATTAATATTATGTTACGACGAATGAGTTTGAAAATTTACGTTATGAAAACTCGAGGAATACTGAAATTGTAGAAACTTTTGCGAGTTTGAGTATTCGTAGAAAGTTCAAAAGAAATAGCTTAATACCGAAGTAAATATATTTTTTTTCTCGCCAAAAATTGATATTTGCTATTACTTCCATTAAATTTAAAAAATATTTATTGTATTTTTCAGAATTTCAGTACGTTAGATTGAAGTCATTATTGAATAGAAGTAAAAAATCAATAACGATCATTTCCCAAAGATTTCTAGAAAGTGGTACCAAACATAAACAACGTAGGAAATGAGTTCTATTTTCAGACGCATATAGTTTATCTGATATCGTCGAACGAAAAATAATGAACGATAACTAAGAAAAATTTTGAGCAAGAACAGTAAATTTTTGAAAACAAAAAACAAAATACGTAAAGTAATGAATTGAAAACCATTGAACTTGTGCAAATTCTCTGAGAAATACAGAAAAATACTGTAAATTTTTAGAAAAAACAAAACCTATAATAAACCATGTATAGATAATGTAAATCTGTGCGGGAAAACAGATAAATTTAACATTGAAAAGATGAAAAATGTCTCATAGGAGTAAATCTACAAGTTAATAAAAAATAGGACATGAAATCAAGATTTCTTCCACACAGTGCGGACTTTTTTTGCCGTGCGGAAAAGTTTTTTCCGAACAGAACAGACATTTTTTGGGCGTTTCTACTGTTGACATAGATGAGAAGATGCATTTTGGTGCTATTCAGAAGATCAAAATCTCAAATTTTACGACGCTTCGCGCTGATAATGACAATAAATTATAATGTTCTCTAAAATTAGGCTGAGGCAAATCCAAAAAGGTTTAGTTTTATTTTTCAGTTATAAATGATTGCTTCCACGAATTTGATATTTCTCACCTCAGATTAGAGTGAGTAAAACACGATGATTTCTTGACAATTAGTGATAATTGGATTTTTAGTTTGCCGAAATTTGGAATTTTTTATCAATCCTCTCAATTCTCTCTTTCGCTGGGTTGGAATTTTTCAAACGTTTTCAACGGTAGCTTTTGCATTTATAAACGACGAAGATTAAAGACATCATTGTACTGTCGAAGAAAAACGGGAAATGTGAAACAAACATATGTAAAATCAGTTTAAATTGCTAGAAAAATAAGAAAAACATTTTTTCATTGATGAAAAATAAGAAAGAACCTCAAGAATAGAAGAAATTTACGTTCATCCTCGTCCCGATCTTCGGCGTAAAATGGATCGAACATCAAATCGGCCTTGTGTAAAGTATGATCGGCGTACCGGTCGAACGGTCTAACGTCGTCGTTGTCGCCTATCCAAGCTTGATACTTCGATCCGACATTGATATGGCTGCAAAGATATTGACGGAAAAAATTTACAAAAAGCGGACAAAATATACAATAATTTTGATTTTACGGATTTGTGTCTGTTTCGGGAATTTCCACGCCATTTTCCAAAGCAGTTCCGTCGTTGATGGATTGTCCACAATCGGACGAATCGATATTGGCGATCGTTTGACCAAAAATTGCTTCTTTTTGAGGAGTTGTGACTAGAAATAGATTCGTTATGAAGCGTTATCGTTTCTAAAAATAGCATTGCAGGTTGGTAGTTCTAAATTGCACAGAATGTGCGAATGCGTGCTCTTCTCAGGCTTTTTTTAGTCATTTTAGGGGCCTGCGCAACTAAAAATTTGGAAATGGCTCATAAAATTTTAGGTCTAGGAGTGACAAGGAAAAGAAGAATTTTTGTTCACTAAAGAGGTCAAAATCTCAATTTTTCCAACTTTTCTGTAACTATAATTTTAAATATGCATCGAACCTTATGTTTATTGAATAAGTTATCCTCAAATTGATTTTCCAGCGTATGAGAGTGTCAGAATTTTAAAAAATTATGTTTGTGTAGCACCGGAAAGATATAGGAAACAACAGAGGAATAATAATAGAAGCTGCATTTTCAAAAGCACGAAAGATGAGCAATCAGAATTTCAGAAGCATCGTCGTCGACTTATTTTGCCGTGTAAAACTCCATTTTCATAAATATTGAATGGAAGACTTTTATTCAAAACTCTAAAAATCCACTTTTTATATGCTTTTAGATGCAAGAAAAAATGACGCAGCAGTTCAGAAAGTTGATAAAAAATTGATCCAAATTTCTTTTCTAGCCACTCACCTTTTTTCCAAAATTCTCGCCTACAACGGGGCGAAATAGGCGCCGATTTGGCGCCACTGACACCGCCGCATGCCGCTAAGCTTATGCGCCAAAATAAACCCGAACCTTTGCGCATCGGGCTCAAAATGGGCGGCGGCGTATAAGGCGTAAAAAAGGACGTTAAATTTCCTACGTCCAAAAAACCGCCCGACGACGAAGACGACGAATGCGGGTCGACCTGCTAAAAAATTTGCGACTTAAAATGCAGAAAGTGGTCGAAAATTTTTGGGTAGTAGTCGACCGCCGCTACGCAAAATTTTGACTACAAAGTACAATTTACCCAAAGCCGGGGCGATCTCAATTGACTGTGAAATTTGTTGAACGTATTCGGGCCGGGGATGATCAACGGGGCCGGCCGGGCCGGCCGATGGTCGACGACGGGCGCGAATTTTTGCTTACGGAATCTGACCGGACTTATAGAAAGTTGCAATTGTCTACGAAAGGAAAATCGTCATACTGTTAACTATAGCAGACGCAAAATCGAGCCATAATGCAGGTGCAGAAAACTTTCTATCATTTTTTTAAATTTTATGAAGGTACGATTCCGATGACCTTAGCGAAAACTGCATTCGCATCAAAACACGGTCAATTTTAAAGGATACTGTAGCTTTATAAGACCCTAATACTAAACTTGAACAGACAATTTAGTTTCGATAAAAAACGTTGATTAACGAGTTTATGCGAATCAAATTTCCCGAATATTTTTTATATTAACGTACGCAGCGCAAACGATTTTTTCCATACTATTACAGCGAGCGTTTCGTATCAGAAAACATAACTTTTCCACATAAATTCTTGAACTTCCAGTTTTACTTCGTACTTTTCAGGGCAAAAATTGAACAAGCGCTCGTTAGCTCAAGAAGTGACGTTTTCAAAAATTGAGAATTCCGATCACATTATAGGCCGAAAATTCTGTAAGTGTCACTTCCTACAATGTTTTGCGAACGAATTGTATAAAATTGATCGAATGCTGTTTAATAAAAGAAAAATACGATAAAATAATATTTTCGAGAGTCAGAAATCGAAATTTACAACAGATTCGCATGTCTATTGAAGAACTTCACATTTTTATACTTTTCTATAAGGATAAGTGCCATAATAACATTACTAACAAATGAATTAAATGGAAAACTTTTCAATAATTTTTGAAAACTATTAGCAGATTTTGCCATACCCTGAAAAATTATGAATTTAAACGTTTGAAATTAAATTTTTTGGTATATAGATAACATCGAAGAATATCATTTGAAAATGTTATTGAAAGAAATATTCGGTAGATACAAAGTCACAGTAAACTTGCATAAGGAATTGAAAACTTCGCATGTTTATACTTTTTAAAACAGGATTAAGTGATGTGAAATTAATAACAACTTCAACTGAAAATTTTCCTAACAAGTTATTGCAGATTCTATAGTCTTCTGTAGAATAGTCAATACAAAAGTTCAGAATTGCATTTTTTGGTTTCTTTGCAAAAACTACGATAAAAAACTTACTTTTTCGCCAAAACCGAATTTAACAAAGCGAAAACGTTGTCAGGTTTTCCGCGACTTTTTCGCCTATTCCTACTCGTCGGTCGTGTTTTCGATTTTTGTATGTGTCTATGAAGATGATGGTGATTTTGAAGTTGCCTATCGTTATTCGTCGTAAGGTTCGCCTCCTCCAAATGATTATCTCGATTTTGACTAACGTTCGACGATGCGTTTTCAGCGATACCGAAAGCAGTCGCGTTTCCCCCACTTTGCTCATTATTAGCGTCGAAAGCTAGCGACATAAACTCCTCCGCGTCACTCGCTATTAGTTTAGGAGTACTTATAGAATGCGCTTCGTTATTATTAGTAACCAAATAATTATTATTAGCTCGATTATTTGTCGATGAAAAATTGAGCGAACCGGGAGCCGTCAAATGACGTTTCCGTTCGGGCGAAAAGTAATATTCGTCTTCGTCGTAAAATTGATTGGTCGAATCGCGTAAAAATTGATCCAACGGATTGTGGTGACCGTCGATGCTGCTATTCGTCGCCAAAGGGTCGAAATTACCGCCCATATTATTACTATTATTGTACAAATATTCCAATTCTTTGTTTATTAGTTCATCGTCGACGTCTTTGCATATATCCAAATCGATTAATTGATCCAAATTGTTGACGCCTGAATTAAAATTTAGGCCATTTTATCATTTTACCGTAACGCGAATTTATAGTTTGAGAAAAATTATGAAATTTCAGCGTGATGAGATTCAATAATTGGATGCAGAGCCAGAATTTAAAAATTTTGATGAATTTTACTCATGAACTCCCGACAGCATTAAAGAATAACGTTAAAAAAATTAAATTCTAATCAACTTATAAAAGTTAAAAATTCGAAATTATGGTTCAAAAAGCATCGAATTTTGCGAAAAGAAAGTTTGCTAAAAATTTAAAATTGAATCGGCTTCGCCGGACAACGAGTGAATTTGTTTACGTTTTTGCAAAAATATAAGATGTGTTTGTTGCTAGGAATCATATGTTTTGAAAAATGAACAAAAACGAACAGTAAAACATTTTCCTAAGAATGGAGGGAATTCGAGAAAATCACGTTTGATCTATATTCATAAATCAAAGGTCGAGATCGTAAACATCCGCAGAAATTTATAACCAAAATTTCGAAAATAAATTCGTTTGATTCTGTGTCTGGAATAACTGGCATTCCTTATAATGTTACGTCATATTTCTACGATTTTTTCTGATGAGAGTATCGAAAAATTCTAAAAGCTGACGTGCTTTATAACGCAGATTAATAACAAGCGAAAGTTCCGCAAGTGGAAACAAAACCGGAATTTAAAAGATCGACTGAATTTGTCGTTAAAAGTTTCGGATGAATCCAGAAAACTATACAAAAATATAAACCGACTCTGAAAATTCTCTAAAATGTTGGAAAATCAAAGAATTATGGACGACAAAATTTAAACCTGTCTTATTGGTGGAAGGCTTTTAAAAGACATTTAAGTAGCCTGAGTTCCTAAAAATTTGGAAATAGCTCTTAAAATTTTAGAGGAGCCATCTCGGCTCCTGAAATTTTGATTATTATATTTACATTTTAGTAAGTTATGGTTATTTTCATTCAATTTTAGATTTAAAGAGAAGCGTTTTCAGGGCTCTAAAATCAGGAAATACCGAAAATTTTCCGGCGTTTCTACTGTTTTTCCACAAGATTTTTTTTGGGGAAACAAATTTTCGAAAAAGGAGAAACGTGGGTGTTGGACATAGAAACCATGAAGTTTGGTGCATTAAAGAGGTCAACATAAAAATTTTTCAACTTTTTTGCAACTATAATTTTAAACATAGAGCAAAGTTTGAATTCATATGCATCATAGAAGTGATTTTCAGAAATTTCAGGTTAAACTTGAAGTTCTTCAAACTTACGAAAGTTTTTTTAAATTTGTATAATGATAAAGACATGCTTTTGTACAGAAAATTTTAACCTTATGTTAGAGATGTTCCTCGGATATTTTTTGAAATCCGCATATCCGGGTTTTTGGAGAGATCGGATATCCGGTCATATATATGTGAGAAAATTGACTTGGGTTCACTGCTTTTAAATTTTATGAAAACTAAGCTTCTAAAATGCTTTTTGATGTCATCATTGATGATGATCAATATTGAAAATTTTCTTATTTAAAATTGCCTTAGGTTAAAAATCATCAAGTGAGAAATAAATAAGAATAAAATCATCAGAAAAGTAGAATCAAACACTGAACGTTGAATATCAAGAGTTAGTGAACATTATTTATGGTGATTGTGTTAGTGATTGATAAATGGTACTTGACTCCCTGAGAGCCGAGCTCGAGCCAAATTCAAATTAATGTTTCTAACCAGCGCGCAGCACTGTAAAATGTAAAGATTTTGACTTTCTAAAAGTACCAGAACACATTTTTTTGTTCTTGACGGCAACTTTTTCTTTCACATTTGTGGAATAAGCTCAAAGTTTAAAAACGTCCAAAAAAGTTACACGTGTAAATGAGAAAAAATTGTGTCCGTGTTTGGTACGTCAAGTCGATTGTATCACAGTTTGGCGCCCGTCATAACTTGTATTTTATTGTGGTGGCTATGCTATGGTGGAAAAATTAATTTATGTTTTAAGGTCCATTACGTCCTATATATACCAATAGTAAAAATATATACCCCAGTAAATGCGGCATATCTCATTGAAATTGGCGATAAAAAATGTTGTCGTTTTATGCATTCGATTTCCAAGGGTTTGCGTTTCAAGAGATTCTGCAGATTGTTTGGTTTATTGTAGTCGTGCCCAAAAAATCACAATTTTCGTCAGAAGTTGATTTTTTAGTTTTTTTCCGGGCTTTTTTTATATTTCGCGCCCAGGGTGATAAGCATTAATCTTTCATGTCTGTAATTGTCAAAAAGCGCCCCAATTCTCTTCAGAACTCTTTTTATCGCATCAAATCATCTATTATAAATGTTATTTTGACATTTTTTTGACAAAGTATTACACTTTTTTACTTCTAGATGTCCAAACGAAAAGCATCAGAAGTGCTAGCCAATTAATCGATTTCCAGTCATTCAGAAAGGGGTGAGCCAGCAGATCCTCTTTCGTCAGATGATGGTGGAGATATTTTACTACCATTGAAAACACCTAAGCCGCCTTTACAACAAAGTCGGTCTGAAATTCGGCCATGTGGCAACAAAGGCGACCGGAAAACTATAAAATACTGCCGCGAGTGCTGCATGCCATTTTGCCTTGAGCATTCAAAGATAACATGCCCAGGTTGTTATGATTAGTATGTATTTTTTATAGAATTTTATGTCTATTATCGTTTATAGTGGATAAACAATAGTTTTCACGCAGTTTCTATGTGAAGGAGTATTTAGAAATATGAAAAAAAGGTATTAAGGTCGATTCGACCCCAATCCGGACGTTAAGGTAAAAAGGAAAAGTATTTAGTTACACAAGGTTTACAAAAATCTGCTGAAGTAAAGAGGGTAAATTATAAATGAAATTTGTATAACGTGATGGGTAAACTTAAAATCACTGATCCTTTTGTTCATCTCAGTTTCTTTGGATAAATTTTAGACGCGACCCAAGAAGTATATGAGACAACAAAATAGGAAATTAAAACTGAATGCACTAATCTACACCCGGCTTTTTTGATTTGAAAATCACAAGCCAACTGGCTCGCTGGCCTAAATTTTAAGGGGCCAAATATCTGTAATTGAAAAGCTTGTAACGCATTGCTGAATGTAATTAAATTATATTCAATCAGTCAATACGTGTTCAAAACATGATTGTTCAAATTAAAACTTTAGTCCCGGCCAGTGTTTTTTTACAAGCCCTTTTTACAAGTACAAAGATCGACCAAAAAATCCTTGCACGAAGAAATTTTTTACACAAAAAACCACGATTTTTTATGTATTTTTGTAAAACCTTCTTCCAGATGGCACTGCATATTATGTCCTTTATAATAGCACAAAAGTAAAAGGAAAATGCAGCTTTTGTTTATATTTCTGCTGTTGCCTGCTATCTTTCCGGCGCGCAGCGCCGGGGAAATTTTTAGATTCCGACATTCTACAGTGCTGGGAAATCAAATTGGCGATAACTTATTCAATAAACATGAGACATACCTGTAAGAGGTAAGATCATTTGGGGGGGGTAAACCCGAAATTTGGGGGGGGGGGCGTCGAAAAAGGTCGAAATTTCCCCAAAAAAGGCCAAACAAGGTACTTTTTTGCCAATTTTTTCTAATTTTTCCAAGTCTGGGAGGCGGTTGGGTAGGAGCAAAAATGGCTCCTAGACCTAAAATTTTAGGAGAAGTACGCAAAGACAGACATTTGAAAAATTTACTAGTATTAATTCTCTGAGTAATTCATTTCACCCAAGAGATGGCACTGTTAATACTATCAGCTGAAGAAAATCAAAATAAGAAACTTAAAATGAGCAGAAATTGTCGACCACAGGAAAGCATAAACCGAAAATAAAAACAGAAAAACTGCAAGTTTGCGAATAAAACCATAACACGTTTATCAGCTCTCAACTGTTTTACTTGATCACTTCGCATTTGGGCCATCTAAAAATTAGTTTGATTTGATTTTACTATCGCTTGTTCAACGTATCTACATGTAGTATAGTGGTTCATTTAGTGTATTTAGTGGTCAGACTTTCCTATTTTTATTCGTCATTTGTGTTAAGTTTTCCATAAAATGTTCGGATATCCGGATATTTTTTCATATCCGGATATCCGAAAATTCGGATATCCAACTATCCGGATATCTGACGAGCATCACGAATGTTTATTGAATAAGTTATCCTTAAACTGATTTTCCAGTATGTCACAAAAATTTCAAAAATTATCGTGTATAGTAGTGTGTTACTTACTTTTCAAGACAAGTATTTTGACATTCGTCGAAAAAATTCAAGAAGTTACACTTTTATGTGATATTCGTCGCTTTTCCTTGAAAATATTTCCGGGAAAGAAACAAATTAAATCAGATTTATATGATCTTTGTTGAAATTTCCAAAAAAAGAAGATCATGATTTTCAGGACGAAATTTTTTTTGAGATTTATGGATAAGATTTCAAATAGAAAAGTCGTTAACCTGTTATCGCCGGATGCCCTATTTGGCATACGCCCCCGGTGCCGCCCACTTGCTGCAAATTTACTAATTGTGGTTGACGGCTTTCCTCCAACAAAATTTGCGAATCGAAATACGACGATGACGTCGCCGCCGCCGATTGTTGACGATTTTCTAAATAGAACGGCGGAGTAGCGGCTATCGGATTATTCCGATTGACGTTGATGCCGGCCGTCGCCGCCGCGTAAGAACTGCTTGGACTATGGAAATGAGTGATAGAATTGGGCGACGATAGATCGGGCGCTTGACAAATCGATTGAAAATTGGAATAAGTATGAACTTGGTTTAAATCGACCGATAAGGTGGCGCTGTTGTTGCTATAAATTACGGCGCAAGAAGATCTTTGTTGACCCTGTAAAAAATAACAACGAGCGTTGAATAAGTCACAGAACTCGCAGAGTTTTTCGATAGATGGTCCCCAAGTGCAAATTCTAATTGTGCATTCGATAGCCCATAATAATATGAGTAATATTACACTGACCATTTTTCCTATAGGCCTTGTTTACATTTGAATTTGCAGAAGTGTGCTAAACAATTGAAAGTTAACTTATACTTTATCTCATGAGCTATAATATTAGTGTAACATAACTCGCATGTTTATGGCCTATCGAATGCATTATAACATGTAAATACGAATTTACACCTGAAGGCGTCATTAGACACTTCTCACTTTTTGATTACAAAATTGACGGATATGATTAGGATTTTTCAACTAGATGGAAAACTTGAATTCTTATATATTCTCTAACGCTATTTTCCCCCGGGCATGAGTCTCTTTTTGCATTTGCGAAATCGGTCAAATAAACTTTGTGCAAAAGACATTTTTTTCCATGAAAAGATAAAAAACTAATTCTGAAGGACACTTTCTTGCATTTATACTCAAGTCTATCCCAGTCAAAAAAGTTGCTCTTTCGGTTAAAGAAGAAAGATTTTCTTTCCAAAATCATGATTACAATTGGTTATAAGATAATACAAGCAAAACAAAAAAATACTTATTCTGCAATTTGCTTTGCATTTTACTCTTTTCACGCCCGTAAACGAGATAATTCCGAAGAATAATCCTTTGCGTAAAGGCCCTGCTTTACTTAGCCGGCCGGCACCGAGCCGACACTGATAGCAGCTCAAAACTGACTGCGGCTGCGGGCTGCTACACTTAAGGCCCTGTCATACTTCACCGCACGGCGCCACTGGTCCTATTCATAATAAAAAGCGGCGTCATCTTCCCAATCATTGTTGTACTTGCAACCTTTTTATTCAGAGAGCAAAATCCGAAAGTAAAAAAGTGGCGTCGCGCGTACCGCTTTTTGTATGAATAGAAAAAGCGGCGGCGCGCGATACCTCGCGATGAAGTATGACAGGGCCTTTAGTCTTCTACACGCCAACCGGCTCCGGTTTGTCAATTTTGACTTAATCAATATTTTTGAATCGGCGCTAATGCTATAACATATGATGCAAAAAATTATTAATCGCTAGACCTGGCTTTGACCAGCATTGAGGGACCGAAGATACAAATTTCTAAATCAAAAACCTTTTTTCGCGTTTTGTACATTTTCAAAAAATCAAAATGTTAAAAAATAGTAATAAAAATCACAAAAATGAATAATTAAAGAAAAGCGAATTCAATTTCTGCTTGCCAATCCAACAAATTGAACAAATCATTTTCAAAATTTCAGTCAAATTTTTTAAACACTTTCTAATTGAGTATTCATTTCTCATCAAATGTTTTGCTTTTACACTAGAAATTCCAGAACTCTTGATTTGTTGAAATGAGATTATTGAATGAATTTTCAATAATCTTTACACGATACATATAACGTGTGTTATGCAGTTGAAAAAGTTTTTTCGATAATTTTTCGGAGCTTTTTCTGAAAATCAAAACTCCCAAATTCTTCTGCATTTGAAAAAATTTATGAGAAGTTATTAGGCAAGCAATTGGATGAGAATTGAAAGACGTTTCAAAAAACTCGAATTTATCTGAAATTTACAGCATTTTACGACCAAAAGCATTCTACGTTAGTATTCAGTGTCATATTGAAAAAATCGTCAATCATCAAATTTTCTATCTATGAGGCATTCGACGTTCACATTCGAAATCAAAAAAAAATTCTGAGAAAAATAAGGATCGAACTCATTAATATTATATTCATCAGCTTAGTATTTAAACATTTTTCTGCTTGAAACAGAAGAATTTAGTTTTCGTCGGACGAAAATGAAACATTTGCAAATTTTTTCGATTCATTTCACACCATAGGGAGGGGTATGAGGGGGTAATACCCCTACCTAAAGTACTAAAAATTCATCACTGGGTGCCTGATTTTGAGGCAAAATGAAGTGTTTAGTGGTAATTTAGATACACTATCCCCGCAAATTTTCAAATTTACCCCTACCTGAAAAATCTGACCTTGGGGACCTTTGATTGATTTCCTTCCACGTACAATTTTGTTTTTTTCCAAATTTCCATTACTTACCGAGTGAATGTCTCTTATGTGCTGCGATAAAAGATCTGAACTCCTGAATAAACGTCCGCATTGGGCGCAAGGCACGTCTTCGGACACATTATTGCGGTTAATAATCGACGGATGAATTTCGTTATCGTTCGATTGATCGCCGCAAAACATATCGTTTCGGCTAGCGTCGAAAGATAAAGCTATAAAAAAGTAGGATTTCCTGGAATCAATGAGCCGAATTTTTCATTTAGGATTTCAAATTTAAACTGCATTTAGATATTTTGCACTTAAATTTAATTTGAATTTTTGAGTCATTAAAATTCATATATTATAAATTTAAATTTCACAAGTCTCTGCAGAGTTAAAGTAAACAGACTTAATAAATTATCATTTATTATGTAACCTCAATGCATGACCCTAAAATTTAAAGTACGTACGTAAATTTCAAAACTCCGTTTGTGGTTTGCTTTTCTTCGGTCCACGAATGTATGAACTACTATAATAAATTGTCACCGACGAGTACCCAAATTGAGCTCGCCTGCATTAATTGAGGTGTCTTCCGCTCGGCGCTTCTTATCATACCTGTAAGACCTCCGACCAGTTGGGGGTGGGGGGGTAAATCCGAAATTTTTTTTGGGGGGGGGGGGTAGGAAAAAGTCGAAATTTTTCCCAAAAAAGGCCGAAAAACATACACTTTTTGGCAAATTTTTTTAATTTTTTCCCAACTGGGGGGGGGGGTGGGGGTGAATGATTTTGGGTACTGGGTTGGCCAAGTTGGGGGGTCCCCCCCCAACCTCCCCCCAAGTACAGGTATGCTTCTTATGCCGGATAAAACAATAGTTTTTCCGATGTAGGTTGTCAGATGACACATTAAGATTCAGCATAAAGTTTTATAAATAATTTCCGAGATGAAATCCAAAATTTAGAAAAATGTGAACTTTTTTTTGGATTTCAACCGTCTACAAGTTCAGTATATTTTCCGTAAAATTTAATCAATTACGCATGGAACTTCAGTGCGTTGTGACTATTTTTCAGTCATAATTGACGCACAGTGCCAATTTTTCCACACTTTGATTATTTTTCATTTTTCATCGGTCCCCTGCCCTATATCAAATACAGCGTGAAAAACATTCAAATTTTTTTCTCAGTCAATAAACGCGTGAACGTCATTATGTAGACTTTAACATCCTGATTTCAGAAAAAAAATTCTCTCTTAATGTATTTATAATTCGTTAAACACTGGTCGAATTTAGGCGTTAGAATGTTCAATAGAAAGAAGTTCATGTTTTCCAGGTTTTATGCGTTAAAAACTGCAGTTAGAAGTCGATTGATCTGTCAGATTTTATTTTAAACAATTTTTCTATGTACTTGAGGACTTATATTCAAAGGTTTCAAAAAATGTACCCGTAGGGTCGATAATCGACGTCCGACCGCTGATCGTATCGATCGATTCTTGACTTTCCCTGGAATTTGTACTATTCGTGGTGGCGTTAATCGCGTGATTTCCACCCGATGTCGACGTCGTCGACGATAGGCATCCACCACCGCCCATAATTTGTTGATCGGCGGCCGACGACGGCGAACAAATCGACGACGTCGCGGCGCCGCCAGCGTTCGACGACGTTGAAGTTTTACTTATCACCTGAACGCTATGGTAATCGCCGCATTTGACCATTACTTTACCTTCATTGAAAAAAACGAAAAGAAAACTATACTTGTATTCTGGAAAATCCGGATAGTTGAAATAGGATTTTTATCAACAATGTTGAAATTTCGAGACTTTTCTGACAACAAATCGTTAAATTTAGATCTTAAAAGTTGTAGACGTTTCTATTGATTTTTATTCACAGATTCTTGTTCACTGTAATAAATCCTCCTTTGAATCTACTGGTTGCATCTGTGGAACCAAATTCTGAATTTTATCAACAACATTGAATTTTGCGACTTTTCTGATTCATAATATTCAGATTTGGAGAAACTATGATCAAATCAACTTTCCTAGACGACAAAGAATGTATAAAATGAAATGAGCTATTCCTTGATTTGGTAATTCTATAATTATATGACTGCAGACTTTTACGTTTCCAAAATCTCCCATTTTTTCACAAAGATGAATTTTTCTCTGAATCGATCGGTCGAATCAGAAGATGATTATGTTTTATTAACAAGACAAAATTTAGCAAATTTTTTTAGCTCAACGTTTTGAAAAAAGTTAACTTAGTACAGAGGTCCCCAAGGCCGAAAATTTAGGTAGGGGTAAAATCGTAAATTTTAAGGGTAGTACTTGAAATATGCCGTGACCTTTTTTTTGCTCTCAGCTTTTTGCTAAGGAGGGCGGAGTTTTAGTTTCTCGAACTTAAGAAAATGATTAATGCCCCTACTTTAGGCTTTTAGTCAAGAAACATTTAGTATTTCAACTCCATTTTCCAGCTCCCAATCATGCAACTTTAATGCACTAATTATACGTACAGAATAGTCACACTTTGAAGACTGTTGTGCTAATTGATTCCTGCACATCTCAAGAATTGGGCACAACATACGTTTGGAAACATTGTTTCAACCAGCATCTTCAGCAGTATGGGCTTGTCCCATCACTGATTAGGCTTGGAACAGTGCTTCCAATTGAAAGTCCTGATGCTGAATGTGGCTTTATTATTATTAATCCCATTAGACTATGAACTACGAGTTTGAAACCAAGTACCACTCCTGATCCACGTCAACAGACCTCACATGTCTCAACTCATAGCAGGAAAGTATGCCACAGCTTGGGTAACCATATGCGCACAGAAGACCCAACGCAGAAGCGGGGAAAAGGAAAGGAGAGCATGAAGAGGCAGAATTTTAAGAACATAATGTTTTTCTTCCCAAGGGGCGATTTTTTGATTAATCACATATAAATAAGTCATTATTTCATCTCCCAATTATATTTATAATGATTTCCTACAAGTAGTATATATTAATGTGCTGATATCCTTTCCTAAAAATCGCTATATGGCACAGAAGTTGCATACTTTCCCATTATATTTGCTCAGTAAATATGTCAAAAAGAGCAGTGAGTAATTCCTCAGAATCACACATTCTGCAATTTTTCTCGAATTAGTATAACCTACTGGGGAGAGGATGAAGTCTACCAAAATTTTTTGCTATAGTGAGCTGTTTTTATGGGGGTAGTAAATGAATTTCCAAATCTAAGACGGGGGTAATACCCCTCATACCCCCCCATGGGGTGCTCTGACTTAGTACATGATGTGGTAAAACTACATTTGCCCCAGTCGGGAAGATAAGAGTTGAAATTTCCAAAAGGAAAAAACTTCTGAGAAAAAAAATCCATGGATTGAAAGTTTGCGCACAAAATTTTCATAAAATATATACAAAGATTTTCAATTTATTCAGAACAAATTGTCTTCAATCTCTGTTTCAATGAAAATAAAGATGCAAATTGTAGCTCAATTTTTAAAAGTCACAGAATCTTTAAGCATTCGCACAACTTTAATCACAAGAATAATTTCTTGCTCAAAAATTGAAGGAGGTCGAGTTTTTGGTCAGGCATAATAAAATACCAGAATTTTCCTAGAAATAATCAATTTCATGATCACTTTACTCAAAGCTGAAACTTCTATCCAAGAAAACAAACTCAACAAGCCTTTTTACGGAAGCAATTACTTCTCAAAGTGTAGTATCATTTGCATTATAATTTCAAACAAGAAAACAGATTTAGAAACGTAGAAAAATCAAGGAAAATGTTATTACAAAAATCAAAATTACGGATCGAAAATTAAGACACCTTTGGCAATTAACGTAATCTGGTTTCCTTAAAGAAAAAAGTTATACGTCTTGCAGAAATTAGTTCATTGAATTTTATCTTTGACAAAAAAAATATTGATCGAATTCTCGGAAATTTTGAGCCAGGATTTTGATGTTAAATTTAAAAATTTAGATTCAGAAGAAGGATGAATATCACTAAAGTTTCCTGTCAAATGACAAATCATTGCACAAAAAACTCACCCCTACTGCTTTGAACTATGGCGTTTTTTATATTATGAGCGTGCTCCAAGTGCCGTCTGAGCGACCTGGCGTCGCAATACGATTTATCACAGCTCGAAGCGACGCAGGGGAAGGGTTTAACGGTTTTGTGGACGTTCAAGTGACCGTTTCTGCAAAATGGTGCTCGTAAAATTTGCGGATTTCTTCCGAATGTAGGACGACTTTTCACAAAAAATTTGAATTTTATGGAATTTTATTATCAGATTTATTCGCTCTAAAAACTCACAAATGATCCGGCCTTTTGAATGCTTTTTGGCAAATTTCGCATATAAATCGCCTCTCATCGCTGTGTATTAATTTATGTTTGAGCAAGGCGCTATTATTCGGAAAAGTTTTCGAACAATAAGGGCAATTGTGTTGGCGAGATGA
Source organism: Romanomermis culicivorax (assembly GCA_963922205.1). Lineage (NCBI taxonomy): Eukaryota > Metazoa > Nematoda > Enoplea > Mermithida > Mermithidae > Romanomermis > Romanomermis culicivorax. The sequence continues at coordinate 176,403 of CAWUHX010000325.1, forward strand.
AGCGTCGGGACCTGGATCTGAAAAAATTAGAAAAAATTCTACGCCTCTTATAAAACAAAATGGAGGGATAAATTTTTTGATTTTTTCTCGTTGCGATCGAAAAATATACTTTATTTTTCGCAGAAAAAAGAGGGGAAAAAAGAGTTGCGGAAAAATTTATCACTATAATAAATTATCATCACAATTTCTTGACATTATCTGTCAAATTTACAAACTGAGAAATCGATAAACTGAACTTTATGCAAATCATGTGAACAAAAAACATGATTCCGAACCCTTGTCATGCAAAACTACGTCATACGCTAATACACATGTATATACTATACAACGAATCCCAGATTATCAATTTTTTCCCGTGGAAAGCAGTAAAACGCGCGAGCGCAATATGAGACTTTAAGGGGTTAATAAAAACTTACTGATAGGGGGCCTTCCTCGACCGCGGAGCGGCGAAACGGGCCGACCGATGTAAACGTCCTCTGGAAAATGGTCAAAAAGTCAACTAACGAGATATCCTATTTCAAACAACAAAGTTTAACAGGAGGGAATAGTGGAAATTGTGATTCGAATCAGAATTCTTGTGGAAGCGATCTTTTTCACTTGTTTATCCCGCGTTTGTTGATGCATTATGAATTTTGAGTGAAAAAAAAGCTTTTTTTCAACTTGATAAGCTAACCAATTAATTTTCCATTTTGATATCGATTCACAGATTGGTAGGCAGTTTTACAAAAAAAACTTTTAGAAGATTGAGCCGAAGAACAAAAATAATTAGAAAAAACATTAACCATGAGGTGAAACGGCAGGTTATGCTCAGACGATGGTAAGCAGTTCATATTTCGTACGGGACAAATTAACACGAAAACGAATATTATCGAATAATCTTTTGAGAAACTTTCAGTTGAAAAACTCAAAATTCAAAAAATTAATATCTCAAGAAATACAAATTTTTACTTTAGAAATTGAAAAAAATGACTTTTCCCCACAAAAAATCCGGAAATACATTAATTTTTTTGCCGAGAGTTTGCTAAAAATATGATATCAATTTTTCCACGTGCAGACATAACTTTTGAAAATTTTTTGAGAAACAAGACATCTAGTAAATTTGCAATATTAATTCAGCTCCAAAATTGAAAACGAATGCCGAAATTTGTCGATAAAAGTAAATTTCTTTAATTGTTCTATTACGATAAGTACAATCGAAAAATCGCTAATTCATCATCACTAAAATTATAGATTTGAGTGATAATGCGAGAAAATAATTCAGAACTTTAGTAAAGAATCCAATAATTAGTGCAGAAAACTCTGTCAGGAAAAGTAAAATTTAATTGTGAAAAAAGTGAATTTTTCGAGTTAGATTTTAGAGTAAATTCTGTCATAATCATAAAATTTTTGAGTTCAGAAGTCAAATTTAGACCGAAAAATTTCAAAAATAATATAAACGCGCTCATTTTTATTTTTGATTCTTGAAACACAAAGAAATTAATTTTTTTCCGTGAGAAAAGTTCAATCTTTTAGAAACTCAATCTTAAATTTTCGACTTTTTTAAATTGATCTTTGCGCGAATTTTACCGTTTCCACCTATGTCCGACGAGCAACAGGGCACCGCCGTGTCGACGACGGACAATGTTTGCGGCGGCTGCACCGCGACGATTCCTTGCACTAAGTTATTCAACATCGGCAAACTGCTACCGCCGACGCCAACCGACGGCGAGAAAGCCTGCGACGCTTGAATTTGAGGTTGTTGAGTGGCGGCGGCGGCTGCGGCAACGATCGAATGTAAATTTTCGCACGACGATACTTTCTCTACGACACTTAATAAAGCGGGCGAAATTGTCGGCTTATATTCGTTGTACAAAATTCTATCCACGGAATGCGTGCCCGAAGCGTCTGCACAACAAGAAAAAGAAAGTTAACTCAATGAAAAACATTCACATGGTGTTGGGCAAAAATTGATCGAAAAATTTTGCTTACTATCGACGATATCGAAATTTTCGACAAATTTATTGGTGTTGTTGGACAAAATGTTGCCTCTTGTAACGACGGAAAATGAAGAATTTAAGCCGAAACTGGCGGCCGGAATAACTAACGAAGTAGACGCGGCTGCCACGTTGAGAAGATGCGCAGGCAACGGGCGTCCTTCCATGTCTAATTATAGGCGAAATTCTCAATGCATGAGCTTAATGGAAAAAACATCTTTATTCAAGCTTGCAGTAATGTTCTACTAAGCCGAAGTTCTACAAGTCTGACACAAGGTAGATTACCTGACATCGTTTGTTTAAGATTCAATCCGTCTGTTATCTGTATTCGGTTAGAAAATACAAATTTTTTGTTCCAACTTTTAATGAATGATGCTTGGAAGGACATTGAACCGTTTCAATATGTTTAAAAACGCATAAATACGACTTGCGTGCGGAAATTTTAAAACTAAAATATTAGTATGGGGAGACATTTTGAGCAGATGTATACAGGGTGTTCAGCGACCTGGAGAGGTCAGAGAAAAAAATTTGTACGTGGAAAACTTACATAATTATAATAATTTGCTCCTCGACATTTACTATGTAATGTTGATTGGCACGAAGCTGTTTGAGTAAAATTTTCAGTGCCTACATAGTTTTGGTTTCCGTACATTACACGTAAAAATGTCTTTCCGAACAGAAAGTTCTATAGCTTGTAGTAATCGACAGATGCATCGACCGATTATTAGGTTTTCTGATTTTTATTTTTGCATGTAAAATGAACGAATTTGTGCTCAGTTGCATAAAAATGAATTGCGTTCATCCTAAACCGATGTTTCGAAAAGTTTTTCTATTTGGCATGACTGTCTTTTGATTTAACTATGCAGTGTGTACAGTAAAATGCCACTCCATACAAAAGCCAAACTTGTATACCAACCTTCACCCAAAATGTTTGGAAATGTAAACGGGGTGTAGCCAATTGCGCCGATCCAATTTCGCTATGTGTTATATGCGCCATTGGCAACTGCGCCATTTTTCATATGCGCCGTCACTAAATGCGCATTGTTCATTTGCGCCATGATTTTTATTGGGCTAAAACAGCGTACGAAATGGAATAACGTGCACATGATACAATTACAAAGATCACCCAGACTGGGCAAAAACCTCCAGTATTGTGTGAGCCATACAGACACTAGTCACAAAGTCACAGAGTTGATCATCAATCTGCAAATTTTTCGGATTTTAAAAACATTCTGCATTATTAACATAAGGTGATAATCTACATATTGTAATCTTTTTCATGGAATTTTCAATATGTAAAAAGCTAAACCTGCTTACGCCTTTGATGGCTTCATTTATCGATCAGTTGCCGTATATGAAGAAAGGAGGAAATAGAGATGTATAAAGAAAGGCTGCTCTCGTAGAAATATTTCTTTTCCCACTTCAAAAATTATCATTACATGAATTTTCAGATTTCATCATTTTGACCCGTTCACTGAAGCAAAATTTAGAAAAATGTTTACTGCCCTGTTTCTGAAGATATTCGAGTTACACAGGACAGGACAATGAAAACTGACAAACATCGAAGAAAATAACGAAAATTAAACATGGTGAACAAAGTAGAAGTCTGAGGAAATGGAGACTGCGGAGAAATTTTGTATTTTTGTAAATTCCTGTCATGCATCATTGTTTTTAGGAAAGGTAAACACAAAGGCAGCGCATTCTCAAAAGGCGCATATGCAGTTGGCGCATTATACACATGGCGCAAATACATAGTGCGCATACAACAATGGCGCATTTGAAAATCGGCGCGATTGGCCAGGGCGCAAATGAAATAGGCTACAAACCGTAGGTTGTCTTGAGTGAATATAAGAGAAAAATACAAATTTTAAATGAAATATTAATGACAATTAAATGAACAGGCATGCTAACAGCCGCGCCTGAGCGAACTAATCAAACATAATAATTATTAAAGTTAGGAGATTCTGACCTCCTAGAATGCACCAAAAATTCATTTTTTAAATTTAGAACCCTGGGGCTTTTGGTAACAGGCTTTTTTGCTTTTAAAATCATGAGCCCAATGGCTCCTAGGCTAAATTTTTAGGAGCCAATATTAAATTCTGGGAACCAAAAATTTGTAAGTGAAGAATGTCGAAAAATAGACATGTAACACACTGGGGAATGTAAATATGTTGTATGATATTCACTTGATATTAAATGAATAAATAAATTAATAATTTTAAATAGATAAAAATAAACATGAACTTGACATTCATATTCATCGTATGATATTCAGTTGACACTTGTTTAAGAAAACTGCTGTTCAAAATTTTATTTCCAATCAGTGTTTTTCTGGTTGACGTCTTCCTACACGTGTACAAGGTCAGCCAGAAAATCCTTGTACAAAGAAAAAATTTTTGTAAGCAAAAAACCACTGTTTTCCGTGTATTTTTGCAGGAACCTTCTTCGAAGATAACACTTGAGTTTATATCCTTCTGGGGCAAAAGTATAGTGAGTTGAGGAATGCAGCTTATGTTCTTATTTTTCCCGTTCTCCTGTCTTTCCAGTGCGTAGCGCCAAAAAATTTTTTAGATTCTGGCATTCTAAAATGCTGGAAAATAAATTTAAGGAGAACTTATTCAATAAGCATCAGGTTCCCATTCCCGGTGCAAAACATATCCCTATCATTATACAAATTAAAAAACTCATATTTTTATATGTTTGAAAAACTTCGAGTTAAACATAAAATATCAAATGGTGAAAACATCACGATCAATCATCAGTAATTTCCGGAGCATGTGCTGAAACAGTTAATTTTCCGACGTTTTCAATGTCTAGAAATCAAAATCTTTCGCGCTAAGCGCTGAACAAGTAACTTTAGCTAGCGTTTTGATATTTCCCCCAAAACTCTGAAAGTCTGGAAATGACGCGAGGTAAATAAAATACAAGGGAAGTAACTTTTAATCATTTTTCTGATAAAACTACGCGAATTTATCAATTTTTGTTTTCATAATTCCACATTCGTTCACAAATTTTTAGTTTTGGCTTTCGAAATTCGAATTGGGCTGCAAAATTTTGATTATAGGAGCCAATTGGCACGTGGAGAAAAAAAATAAAACCCTGCTGAAGAGTTCTTTTTTCTGATTTTTGAACCTGTAGAACACTTATAATCTAAAATTGAATGAAAATAACTAGAATTCACTAAAATATAAATATGTAAATGAAAATTTTAGGCCAAAATGGCTCCTTAGATTTAAACTTAGTAGCCCAGGCTCCTAAAGTGACTAAAAAAAGCCTGTTTGGTACTCATACAGTTTGACGACCAGAGTGCCCCATGGGGAGGGGTATGAGGGGGGTATTACCCCACCTAAAGCAGGTTTTTTTCCGCACCAGTCGTTCCGCATCTTGCGGAAATCGGCCAGAAAAATTTCCGCACCACCGTTATAAACCACTAAAAACATTAAAAAATTTCCGTTCCGTGCGGAAAACTCGCAAAAAATTTTCCGCACGACCCCAATCCCTGACCCAAAGTCCTCAAAATCGATCACTGGCTGCCTAATTTTGAGTCAAAATGACGTATTTAGTCGACATTTGGCTACACTACCCCCGCACATTTTCAATTTTACCCCTATACCTGAAAAATCTGACCTTGGGGACCTCTGTTGACGACTCTGAATTTTTCAATTTTCAAGATGTAAAAGAAAGCATCAAGATTAGGCAACGCACGCGAGGTGTAGAAGTCGTCCTGTATTTTTTTAAAATTTTCTCTCCTCTGGCCCCGCAATTAAATTTTCCGACGGTGTAAGGATAAAAGTGTGGAATGAAGGTCTTACACAGTTCAAAACAAATATAAAAAATATAAATTTGCTAAAATATAAAAATTAATTATTCCTGCACTCCGCGCCGGACTAAGAAACAAATAAAATTCTATAAACCTAATCGGATTCACAGAAATGTTGATGACAGATTATATTCATGAAAATTCTACCGTTAATATGCTTTCAGCTCTTAACACCAATATATCATTCATCAGCTCAACTTGACTGATCTGGCTCGAATTTTCTCAATTCAGTCCCAATTTTTGCAGGTTACTGATTCCTAAAACTACTGCTTTTCCCCTAAATCGTGCTTTTCGGGAAAGAATTCAGAAAAAGAAAAAAGATTTAGGGCTCTTTCCCAATTTGGGGAAGAAAATTTTGGGGATCGGATACAGAAAAGATGCATTTTGGTGCAATTTAGAAGATTCGAATCTTGAAATTTTCCGGGGCTTCGTGCTGGCTATAACTTTAATACTTGAATTGACTTTGAAAACTCCTACTAGAGGAATACCCGATTTTTGGCGTGAAGCATTTATTGTTCCAATTTAAAAAAAGCGATTCCACATTGGTTGAAAATTACAGACCAATTTCTTTGTGCTGCATTTCATGCAAGGTCATGGATTATTAATTTTAATATGATGAAGTCGATCGAAAATCTGCATTTTTTATCATCTAAGCAGTATGTTTTTAGGAAATCTAAGTCGTGTGCACTTCAGTTGTTGCATAGTAGAAATGGTATTGTTCACTTGATTAGAAAGTACCTACTAATGGATGTTTATATTGATTTTCGTAAAGCTTTTGACACTGTATCTCGTGACATTCTCATTCAGTTGATGAAGATCTGTATCCCCACAGTCTGTTTTAATTGGGTTTCTTCTTTCTTGAAATCGTACCTAAAGAGTAAAAGTCAAGTGTGTCACCTCAAAGTCATTGCCACTAACTGGTGGAGTGCTCCATGGTAGTGTCATGGGACCTAGCCTATTTTTGGTCTAAAATGATTTGTGTAGACTGGATCTTAGTAGTGAATTGGTTCTTTTTGCAGATGATCTCAAAATTTTTAATCAATCAGTCAACTCAGTTGTTCTACAATCTGATCAAAACAAAATTGAAATTTGGTTCAAAGAAAATAGGTTCAGTATAGCATTCAATAAATGTAATGTTCTGCATCTTGGTAAAAACAATCCCTGTATAAATTGCTACATTGAATATTGATGACAGTGAAATACCAAGTATACAACACAAGTTACAGAGTTGGGTGTTACAATTACTGGAACGCTATCTAATTCTGCTCACTGTAACCATATTTTCAGGAAAGGTTCTTTCACTGCAAATTTGATTCGTAATTTCTCCAGTAGATATCAAAATACTCGCAGTGCTTATGTTAGACCTATATTAGAATAAGCCACAATAGTTTGGAATCCTAATCTCAAGCAAGATATCAAAAGAGTTGAGAAAGTTTAGCAGAGATTGACTAGGAGAATACTAGGTTATGATACTACTAGGGATGGGCCGGATCGACTTTTTTGATGATGGCGGATCCGGATCTTGAAAAGTTTAGTTCGGCGGATCCGGATCCAAAAAAATTTGGTTCAGCGGATCCGGATCTTGAGGGACAGATCCGAGCAGATCCGGATCGGTTCCAGATCTTTCAATAAGTATATGTATTATGTCTAATTTGTCTAAAATTGAGTTGTACGAATTTATATTCATTAGTGTCAATAAATTATTGATGTTTGACATGTTTGTTTATTGAAATAGTTCACATGTACTAATTTTCATTGATTAAATTGTATTCATGTTTAGATTAATATTGGTTTCATCAGAAAGGAAATTAATATAAATGGAAACTTTTTTTTCAGAAATTATGGATTCAAGTTCTTCTTTCACTAGCAGAGTGTGGGATTACTTCACAGTCTCCCCAGATGATGAAGAAAAAGCAAAGTGCAATGAATGTGGAATACAGCTATCCAGAAAAGGCCCTGGTACTGGATGTCAGAGAAAACATTTGGAGAGGAAACAACCAGCAATATTTAAGCAGTTCACGGCAAAAGAAAAAGAAGATAATGAAAATAAAAGTAACTGTAGAACAAATTGCCACTAGTTATGTTAAAGAATTAATTTTTGTGTTTTCCATTAAAGGTAGCCAAAAAAGTGACCCTAGTGATTCAAAAACCAAATTGAAGCTTGAACTTAAATCTCAAACATCTTTAGACAATTGTTTCCTGCAGAAAGTAAAATTAAATCAGCTGATTCAGAAAAAAATGAAGGCATTTGTTGTACTCTTTTTCAGAAAAAATTGCCCTCACATGATCCAAAATCAGTTCGCCTTGACTTCAAAATAGCATGAATGCTGGCAATTTGTGATTTGCCTTTTGAATTTGTGGAATCAATTGGATTTCAAGATTTAATGACTGAAGTAATAAGAATGTGTGAGTAGAGATTTTGAATATTGACAAATGTTTTTATATTTAGATTCATGAATATGAATTGAAAAAAAGCAAATTTTACAAAAAGACTTTGTTCATATACCATGACAAAATTCATGCAAAAATTGAAGAGAAAATCAAGGAAAATGATAATCATATTTCATTTACAACTGATATATGACCAAATTAAGTAGAAGCCCTTTTCAGGTTGTTTTAGAGTGAAAAAATTTTGGATTTTTTGGATACATTGATCTTATTTGTTTTTAGCTTGACAGCCCACATGATAACAGCTACTCATGAAAGGGAAAAGTACGTATTGCACGCACAGCCTCTTGGTTCAGAACGCCACACTGGGGCACATTTATCACAAGTATTTGACGAAATGTTGAACAAATGGAATGTAAATAAAAAAATTGTAAGTATTATTGGAACCTTTGATGAAATTTGATCCAAACTTCTATTATAGGTGCACGTAGTAGTCCGTGATTCTGGTTCTAATATTGTAAAAGCCCTTAATGATTTCAAGCTGAAAAATATCAGTTGTGCGGCTCATCAAATGAACTTGATAGTAACTCAAGGTCAGTCATTATAAACTTGAGATGAAAATGAGTTTTATTTCAATTACTACTTTTCTAGCATTGGATTTCCAGCAGTTGGTGAAGAATACCACTTCGACCTGCGGTCAAATTGCTGGTCATTTTCATTGTTCAGATAATGCTAGGAAAAAATTAGCCCAAATCCAAATGCATCTGAAGCCTAATCAGCCACGTTTAAGGCTTATCCAAGTTAGCAGATGAAGAATATTATTCATCTCACAAGATTACAGCTGTAATACCATGCTTCTAGGAAGTCCCTACACGGTGGAATTCAACCCTGGCCATGCTTTCAAGAATTCTAGAACTGAAAGAATTGTTGGTGCTCTTTGCAGCTGAAGAAGATATTACCGATTGGAATATAGCAACATCAACTCTTGAAAAAATTGTGGCTGCCTAGTTGCCTTTTCAAAATGCAACAGATAAGGTATGCTAATTTTGTCATATATATTTCTGTTATGTCATTTCATCATTCTAAATGAAAACCTTTCAGTTGAGCTCAAGTACTGCAACTGCAGCTGATGTTATTCCGACTGTATGCTGACTGAAAAATATGCTCCAAAATTTGGACAATCGAGGAATCAGTTCATTTGTTGAAGCTTTGCAGTCGAACATTGACATCAAATTTGGAAATCTCGAAACAATAGAGTAACTAGGAAATACAAATAATACAGTACTTTATAATCTAAGAATATATTTTCATTTTTCATAGAGAATTTACAATCGCTACTTTTATTGATCCCAGATACAAAGACAAATTTTTCGAAAAGCCTGGAATGATGTCAAATGGTACCGGTACTTTTATATAACATGTAATAAAAAGTAAATAAACATGTACTTTTATTCTTAACATAGTACACTAAACCTATACATAACATTAGTATTGAAAAACGAATCTGTATATTTTACATCGAAACTCAAAATGCCATTATAGATTGAGTTTATATCAAAAACCTTTCGAAAAGTAATAAATTCAAATTATTCGGAAAGATTCAAAAGATGATTAGTTTAACAATTTTGCATATGTAAACAAAAAAAAATACCGTACTTCTAGGTTTTAAAAAATAACATTTTAAAATTTTTTGTGCCAATGGCACAAAATATTTTTTCCAGCATAAAATCATACTGAAAACACTTAAAAAATTTTATGCCATAAGTTTGATAAAAACATAGGCACACTAATTTGCATTAAAATCGTGCCAAGCCAACTCTATTTTATCTAAGCACGTCAGTGCGATAAGAAAAGCTGATTGAGAAAGCAGTTTATACGATTCGAAAAGAAATTGTATGCTGTGAGAATTAGCATATTTTTACAGAATTTTCCCGGCGTTTTATATCTTTTCTTAATTTTAGACTACGAATTTCTTCTTAACATTGATGTAATTAAATTAAGTGTGTCTATAATTGCTCTCTCCTGAAAAAAACTAAGCCGAAGATGGCATCCTGGAAATTTTGGTTGAAAAATTGTGCCAACAATGTTAATTCCTCTGATTGATTCAAATCAAACATCAAAAATAAAAATTTCGGTTTCCAATCACACAGAATGGACAGTGGTATTCAGAGCACCCAATGGGGGTGGGGGTATGGGGTGGGTATTACCCCCCTCTTAGATTTGGAAATTCATTTACTACCCCCATAAAAACAGCTCACTAATAGCAAAAAATTTTGGTAGACCTCATCCTCTCCCCAGTAGGTTATAGTAATTCGAGAAAAATTGCACAATGTGTGATTCTGAGGAATTACTCACTGCTGTTTTTGACACATTTACTGAGCAAATCATAATGGGAAAGTATGCAACTTCTGTGCCATATAGCGATTTTTAGGAAAGGATATCAGCACATTAATATATACTACTTGTAGGAAATCATTATAAATATAATTGGGAGATGAAATAATGACTTGTATATGTGATTTATCGAAAAATCGCCTCTTGGGAAGTCTTCCTCTTCATGCTCTCCTTTCCTATTCCCGGTTTCCGCATTGGGTCTTCTGTGCACATATGATTACCCAAGCTGTGGCATACTTTCCTGCTATGAGGTGAGGCATGTGAGGTCTGTTGATGTGGATCAGGAGTGGTACTTGGTTTCAAACTCGTACGTAGGTCATAATGTAATGAGATTGATAATACTAAAGCCGCATTCAGCATCAGGACTTTCAATTGGAAGCACTGTTCCAAGCCTTAGCAGGATACTGCTGCAGATGCTGGTTCAAATAATGTTTCCAAAAGTATGTTGTGTCCGATTATTGAAATGTGCAGGAATCAGTTGGCTTGACAATCTTCAAAGTGTGACTATTCCCTACACATAATTAGTGCATTGAAGTTGCATGATTGGGAGCTGGAAAAGGGAGCTGAAATAGTAAATGTTTTTTGACTGTAAGGTTAGAGTACTGCAACAACTTCCCCCCCTCCTCTGCAAAAAAGTTGAAGGCAAAAAAAAAGGTCACGGCATATTTTAAGTACTACCCTTAAAATTTACGATTTTACCCCTACCTAAATTTTCGACCTTGCGGACCTCTGGTGGTATTCATTTTTCATTTATTGACAATCTCATAGTTTGTTGGAATCATATACAAATATACTATTCGAATACAATTCTCTCAAGTCAGGTTCTAACAAATAAAAGTATAAGGTAAAGTGGAGTGACTTTGATCAGGGGCGACTTTGATCAGAGCATGGCATTTGATAACTATTTGAGATCAGCGAGTCATTTTTGCTGTGTAGACAACGACGTACAAAGCAACTGATCTCAAATAGTTATCAAATGCCATGCTCTGATCAAAGTCGCCCCACTTCCATACCTGTGAGAGGTCCGACCAGTTGGGGGGGAGGTAAATCCGAAATTTTGGGGGGGGGGTCGAAAAAAGTCGAAATTTTTCCCAAAAAAAGACCAAAAAACATGCACTTTTTTGAAATTTTTTTTAATTTTTTCCAAACTAAGGGGGGTTGGGGGGTTGGGTATATGGTTGACCAAGTTGGGGGGGGGTCCCCCCAACCCCCCCCCCCCCCAAGTACAGGTATGCCCACTTTACCTTACTCTGCGATTTTTTTTGTGCACGGATATTTGTGCCAATTGGCACAAGAGGCCGAAAAAATTTGTGCCAAGGGCACAAAAAATTTTTTCTACCAGAAACATAGAGAAAACTGTGGAAAGGTTTTAGGCCAAAATTTTGATAAAAAGTTGATGTTTAACGCATTAATATTTTGTAAAATTCGTGCCCAACATATCCTTCAACTAACCATGTCAGTGAGATGAGAAAAAACTGTGCAAGTAGTTCACGACGACTCGAAAAGAAATGGAATGCTGAGAAAATTTAAATAACTGCAGAATTGTTCAGGAAGTTCAAATTGATTCAATTTTCGACTACGGATCTTGTCCTATTCAAGAACAATGTAAAGACTAGTATGAATAAAGTCGAAAATTGTGTAAATTTTCGGTCGGAACAATGTACCATTTACTAAGGATATTGAATTTTCTATTTGAATGAATCAAGCACAAAAAGTAAGAATTTCAGTTTTAAATCCGAATGTGACTGAATGAACAGAGAATATTCAGAATTTATTTCCATTTATCATTCATTGACAGCCTATTAACTTTGCTGCAACAATGCTGATACACTGTTCGAAAAAAACTCGTTCGCGCATGCTTGGGTCAAATGCGAGAAGATAATATTAGATTCATTGACAATGACTCGGTGCGAAGCGCCGTAAATTTTTTGCATTTTCCGTCCCTAAATCGTCTGAAAATCAAATTAATTTAATGTTTGAACAGCCAATAATTTTGAACAAAACCGCTCAAATTTTTTTGTGCCATTCCAAATTTTTTTGTGCCAAAAACAATGTTTTGGCACAAAAAGCCAAAAAAATTTGTGCCAATGGCAGAAAAAATTTTTTTCTACTAGAAAAAATAATTGAAAACTGCGGAAAAGTTTTAGGCCAGATTCAGAAGTTTGATAAAAAGTTAACGTTTAACGCATAAATTTTTTGTAAAAATCGTGCCCTACCTATTTTTTCAGCTAATCATTTCGGTGGGATAAGAAAAAACTGAGCAAGAAAATAGTTCACGACGACTCAGAAAGAAAAGGAATGCTGAGAAAATTTAAATAACTCTATAATTGTTCAGGAAATTCAACTTGACTCAAATTTTGACTACCAATATGAATATCTATATGTATAGGTATATATATATATATTTAACAACAATGTATGGACTAGAGAGAACAAAGTCGAAAACCTCACAGCAGGGGTTGTCTACGCAGCAAAAATGAATTGGTGATCTCAAATAGTCATCAAATGCAGTCACCCCACTTTATCTTATTGGTTGAATCGGCGCGAAGCGCCGGAAAATTTTGAGATTTTGACCCTTTCAAGTCCGCCAAAACGCATCTTTTCGGTTTTGAATTCCCCAAAATTTTTTCCTCAATGAGAACCATACACAAAATTTTTTTCCTCATTTCGAAATTTTCTTCCTCAAAACACCCCATTTGAGGAAAAAAATACACGGTGGTTAAAACCATCATTAGTACAGTATATTAACAACCCCGAGTTCAGCATTTATTTATAAAACTTCGAACATGAGCAGAAACAGGCACGACTATATCGATTCTTCGACTATTTCGATTGTTCGACATGATGCGAAATGCTAAAAATAGAATTGTCGTTTTGTGGCTTTACTCCGACTGTTTTTTTTCTTCGACTGTTGCCGAGATTGTGTGCCCTTCCCCCGACCATCCCTTTTCCTCTACCATCCCGTTTCCCCGACCATCCCTTTTCCCCGAGCATCCCTTTTTCCCGAATAATGCTAAAAATAAATACAAAAAATCTCCTTTCCCCGAGCATCCCTTTTCCCCGACCAGCCTTATTCCCCAACCATCCCTTTCGTCCCTTTTCCCCCACTAATGTTATAAAGTAAGTAAGAAAAATTTAAACTTGCCTGCCAGAGAATTTAAACTAAGCTACAGATTATTCTCTCACGGTACTACAAAACTTCAAGCCCACAGCAGGTATATAAAGCAAAGTGTCTGATTAGTCTTATTAATTCTTTTCTCATCAAAAAATGGAAGATTTTGGTCCTGCAACATTTATTCTTACCAAACATAGAAAATCGAATTTATTAAAATGGGAGAGTTTGGCTAATCCGAGTCATTTTTATCTTTTTCAAAAGAATAAATCTGTTGGATTAGTGGATGACTCTATCACAGATTGCTTCGAATGCCGAAATTGTGTCAAGCTTGGCGGTCAAAAAGAAAGAACAAGGGTCAAAAATGGTGGGCTTATCAGCAATCCAAAAGCTGGCCACAATCAACTTTGCACTCCAATTGATGCCATAGCCCTCGAAACTTTATCACTGTCCAGAGACATGATAAAATTGGCAGAAAATGGAACAAAACCAATTCACCCTTACAGGGAAGGATTGGCTGAAATACCAAATCGTTGTGCTGATCCAAATTTTCTCAATCAAGTGCAATTAGCTGTGCCTGCATTCCAGTCAATTTGCTCATCCTTGTATAGGTAAAATATCTTTGATCATGTAGTATAGTATGCAAATTTGCTTAGCATGCCTGTTTTAGGGCCAGTGCTATCAATTTGATTCCGATCCCTGATCTAAACAATCTGCAAATCGAATATCAGCTGACATTGATTGGAAGGGAAGCTCGAGCTCGAGATCCAAATGATTTAAATGCAAATGAACGTTTTATGTTGGCTGATGAAGGTGGCTTACTAATTTTCGCGTCCAATTTGGACTTGCAAATTTTGCAGGATTCCGAATATTGGATAGCAGATAGAACATTCGAAATGAGGCCAACAATATTCGCCCAAATTTACACTATCCATGCCTTTATTCAAAACAAAGGTAGGTAATAATATTCTTCTAATTAGATTAGTTTAAAGATTAGTCATATGAATTGTTGAGCTTTGATCAAGTTCATACACATACACAGGGCCGTGCTTAGGAATGTTCAAGCTGTGGGGGTGCACAGGGTCGCCAGAAAGTTGAGGTAAAGTGACCAAAAATTTATCTTTGAAGCCTTTTTGTACTAAAGTATGACAAAAATTAGATTTTTCAAAATTATTACATCGATTTACTGTTCAAAAAGGTAAAAAATTGGTCACTTTGTACTCGATTTGTTTTTATTTGCATCAAAAAGAACAAAGTGGCCTGCCATAGTGCAATGATTATGTGTACCAATTTTTTTCTGTGAAGGTGGTACAGTATTTTACATGTTGAAAAGTTTTGGGCCTCTAAAATCAATTTTTTTGCACAGGGCCCCTGCTAAAACTCCAAGCATGGCCCTGCACAATCATACATATGTTAATTTTTGACCTAGCTTTTGAGGTTATTATTTTCAAACAGCGACAAGTTGGACAATTTCTAATTACAGTATTAATTTAAAAAAATTAAGTACATATATATTTTTTGCTTATAGCCATCATCTGCTGTTATGGCTTGCTGCCGAATAAAAGCCGGCAAACATACAAAAAATTTTTCACAATTGTTTGGAATTCCATTATTCGAATTTATGGAGATCAAGGAAGAATTCGTCCGTTTATTTTGGATTTTTAAATGGCCATCCATTTGGCAGTCCAAAATGTTTTTCAAAATGTTACCACCAAAAGATGCCTATTCCATTTCGGCCAAAGTTTGATCAGAAATATTCAATGCCAGGGCTTGATGCCCCTGTACAAAGCCGAAAATTTTGATTCAGAAAAATGGATTCGTTTGATCAAATCATTGGCCTTCCTTCTACCAGATCTTGTTCTTGAAACATGGAAAAATTGGCTTCAAGATCCGCCTGCCAACCTTGATCAGCAAAATCAAATACGAGCTGGAGATTTTGTCAATTATGTTGAAGTATATCGTTTAAATTAGATGCTTTCAAAAAATCAACTTTTTCACATTTTAAGTTGTTTTTTGTCAAGTTTAGCATTTTTTTGTGTACGAATTTGTTTTTCAATCTTAAGAAAATCATCATTTTTAGACCACGTGGTTAAATGGAATTTGGCGCATTGATGTTTGGAATCACTTTGACAATCAGTGGCTGAAGGGTAATTTGGGCCCAAGGACAACAAATCATGCCGAAGGATGGCATAATCGATTAAATCACGATTTTGGCCACCCGCACCCAGCACTGAATTCTTTTTTACATTGGCTTCAGCAAACGTTGAATGTCAACAATATCCAGATGCATCAATTATTAGCTGGTAATTTTTCACATGTAAAATATTGCAACAAATATAATGCTTAAATTTCTTTTAGGGGCGGAACCCAGATGTCAACACCCCAGGTACGTTCCTGTGGATCAACAGCTTTCCATGGCCAAAGCAAATTTTGTTCAACAAAGAGCTTTAGTGATTGGCAGTGATTTGTATCAAATTTTGCCCGATATTCAATTATTTTTGCGATGTGTATCCTACTTGTTAGGATAAACACTATATTACTGTAATAATACTGATTTTTGCGTTTTTTGTAAGATTTAATGAACAATAAATCAATGTTTGAAGAACTCATTTTGGAACGACTTTAGATATGTGCCATGCTATGGAAAGTACAGACATTTTGCACAAATACAGAAAATACAGTTACAAAAGAAATTTTATGAAAAGCTTTGACCAAATTACTATGTAGCTTTAAAGTTTTGTAAAATGTTATGAATTATGCCATATTTTTTGGGGCATTCTGCGTATTACGTAATATGCAAATTTGGAGATAGTAATAGGTTACCTGTTGAAGCTATTGTCACGTAAATGGGTAAACGCGTTGCCATCGTAAACTGAAAATATTGACTAACTGTAGCAGGGTCCTTCCCACACTACTGGACTTAGTGGTTTAGGGTCCTTCCCACTACCACCAAACTCAGGGGTTTGAAGGGTCCTTCCCTTAAACCTCCCAATGCGTTTCAATGGGTTTTGGTCCGTGCACCAAAAACCCAATATGCGATTCTATTTTTCAATTTGTGCCGAGCACACGACTTTTCCCAATCGCTGTTCCACTTCCTAATGACCACTTTCTTGGGTCCTTCCCATGAAAACGATTGTCTACAGTAACCTTTACCGTTAGACTAGGGCGTGGTCAGCATCTATCCCAGAACCTTTCTAGGTAGATCGCCCATGCATATGCCTCCGTGCAGGCATAAAACGCATTTGCATATTTGCACAACCTTTGTGCAAATTGCATCACCTGTTGCACAACGTGCATATCTCTTCACATCTGTCCATTAGTCTTTGTTGAGTGGGTCCATCGTAATGATGGCCCCATAGTGTGCAGGATCGTTAATAACCATCCCTTGCACATGTTTTTGGGTTAATTTTTGGATTATCGTCAGAATATTGAGGTCGCCCAGACGAAAATGTACAAAAGAAGACGAGAAAAACAAAACAGCTATGAAAATGTTCGTCTGGAAAACGTTCCAGAATTGAGAACAAAAACACGAAATAATTACAGTATGCTTGCTGAATTTTGCGAAAAAATTATATACAGTAAATCTTACACCTCGTGACACTATCAAACTTTTATTCTTATTCTGATTTACTCTGCAACGAAATAACAATGCGCATCTTTTTTCATGAAACACCCTGTATGTAGTTGCTTTCTTGATTAAGAAATTTTAAACGAAAAACATGTGCCATAAATATCAATACTCGGGGAATCGGGATTATTATAAAAATAGAGTCGTCCGAGAAACTTTGCATTGCTTGGGGAATCGGGAATTTAAAGCATTGGTCGGGAAAAAGGGATGGTCGGGGAAAAAGGATGGTCGGGGAAAGGGGATGGTCGGGGAATGGGGATGGTCGGGAAATGGAGATACAACCGTTACCGATTGTCCGACTTCTTCGATTGTCCAACTACATTAATGCCACGTTTTTTCGACCGTCCCGATTGTTCGACTATCTCGACTCTCCGTCTGTTTGATAACATGTACTGCAGTGACTAAATTGACTCAGGGGCTAAAATATTACAGTTGACCGAAATGAAAGGGTAGCTACAATTACTCTCACGCGTAAAAACGGTGAGTGCAGAGGCTCGATTGACACGATGGCTAAAGTGATACAGTGGCTGAATCAAAACAAGCAATAGACATTTTTGAGGCGCCATTGTTAATTTTTGCTCAACAATCTTATTTTTTCAATTGATCCACTTGAGCAAGTCATGATGTAGATATTCCGCTGCTAATTTCAGCAAAAAAGTATTTTTTTAACTATTCAAAATATTTAAAATTCATCAAACGCTCGTCGAAATTGTGTCATGGTCTTGATTTTATGCAGTGGACGATCGCACAGTTATCATAGAGAATGGTACAATAGATGAAAACACAAATCGGTGTTGTAAATCATAATATTCCCATGAGTTTTTATTAAATTTATGAATTATCATATCATTCTGTAAATCTTTTCATGCATATTTTTTCGTTACCGTTATTCCACTTCCACAGTGAACTGTAGTCAAAAAATTCTGAGGAACTAAGATCAAAATTCAACTGGGAGAAAAATGGACAGAATAAATACTGACGTCAGCATTTTTAAATTCGATGGCTCTTATAATAACGATTTTTTACAAAAATAGAGGACTACTGAATAAAACATATGATTTTTCGCTCAATTTCGTTTACTGAGCTTTCAAACTGTTGCTCGTTCTCTGTACGCAGGAAAAAAGTCTCCACGCGGATCATTGAAGAAAGGCATGCCTTCCGACGAACGTCATTTTGAAAATAATTTATAAATGTGCATTGTATAAGAAAAAACTACAGTAACCTCGTTGAAACTTTTCTAGCTGAACCCGGACGCGAGTATCAAGAATTCCAGTTCAGACATATGTATGTATACATATGCAAATATATAGAAATGGTTTCCATTATGAAAGATATAGTAAGTATCGAACTTGATTCTTCGTTTCTCTAACTAGGATATGTGAAGCAAAGGAAAAAATTGAAAATATGAAGCTGGTTTGTGTGCCAAAAGCTCTCAGAGTTTCGATCGATTATTCTCGCGGTTAATGAAAAAATCTGGGGCACCCACCTTCCCCTCCCTCTTTCTCTCTCTCTCTCTCTCTCTCATCAACCACATTTTCAAAGGCTTACTTCCAAAAGCGGCCATAGTTGGAGCATGTGCCTGCTGCAGCAGAAGAGATGAGATGCAAATCTTTGCTTGGAAGCCCATTTTCTATTGTTCCTGTCAGATATGGAAAATTTCTTGTCATTTTATTCATAACATTGATGTAAAGATATTTTCGTTTGCTTCTACACTGGATTGCCACCTCAGGTATTGCCGTATACGGTGTATCTCGAAAGTTGACAAGCAAGTATAGCATGCTTAAGTTTACTGTAATAGAAGAATGTCCAATCAAAAGTTCGAAGTTGTTGCTGCTCAATCACACACTACATGCTGCATTATGCACTTTATTCTGTAACTGCGACTATGAGATTTCCTATCTTGTGATACAAAAGACAAGAAGAAAGGTGAATAAAAAAAGGACAGGGGGAAAAATAAAATGATACAAACACATTTGAAAAAGAGGACAACGGAAAAATCGAGCAGACTCAAACAATTCGTTTCCCTTATCAAACAAAATTCTGCGTTATATTTTTTCTATTGGAATAAATTTTTTATCCTCCGAAAAATCTATCCAGCGTGTTTCTAAGATTATGGAAAAAATTCATTATCGACTTGCCGACTTGATATGTTCAAATATTGTTCGACTTTTAGATTGAGTGAGAATTTTTTCCATTTACATTAACTGATGCTTCATCTCCTTCTTCATGAGATGATATAAGCCATCAATTCTTGTTGAAGAAGACACATGTTTCCGCATTATCTAGATCTTCCTCTATGGCTCGGGAAGAAGGGGGGCTCGCTGAGGACGGAGAAAATTTATAAAATCTACAGTGACAACATCTACAGTGATCTACATCTATGAAAAAAGGGGGTTTCTCTTGTAGGCTTCAGCATCAGCAACAAACGCTAATAAAACAGGGTGAAAATTTTGTTGCCGCCTTTGCCGTCGCCCTTTAGCTTTGATCAATTTCTGAACTTGCTCGACATATTAGCCGACTTTTACTGTGTCTATGTGTATATGTTCTTGGCACTCGATAATAGAATGAAACCTTCGCCTTGTGGAATAAATTGCGTTGCTCATTAGCATCGTTCGAGTGGGACGAGCGTTCAGCAAAAAATTTGATTTTTATTTCTGACAGTGTTGTAGGATTAGGTTTTTGTTCGATAAAATTCCCGCAAAATTTATTTAAAATGGATACAGTTGGTGGGTCATGTCAAAAAATTATTTTTTGACGTTTATCGGTTGCCAGTGAGCCTATCAGGGTAGCAAGTTGGCAATTAGACGCGGTTACTGCGAAAATCTGAATGCCACTGACTGGTCACGATGAAAGCCTGATATTGTGTATCCTGATTGATGATTTTCACGAAAAAACTGCTACATGTTGTCGTGGCTTCATACTGAACGATGAGGTTGTGTAATCTAGATAATGTGATTTGCACTGAGAACGTGCGACTCACTAGGCATGATGAAGTCCTGACACTGTATGATGAATTTCACAAAGAATCTATCATTGGTCGTGATCACGTGATAAAACTATGATACTGTGCAGCATGAATTATGAAATTCCCAAACAACCTACAACGTAATAGTTACGATGGAATCCTGAACTCACTTTCATCAGTTGGCTGTGTCGACTATTTCAAAATAAATGATGAGAAGCTAATGTGGTGCAACTTCGATGATATATCTCACAAGGACAAATGACAGCTACATAATGAAACCGTAGTGTTGCTATGATGATTTTCACAAAGAGGCCGCTACTATTTATGACTTCATTTCCAACTTTCAGGTGAGGTCACAATAACTTCGAAATGAAATTTTCAACTTCCCGCATGGGACATGCAGAATTTCTTTATCGCTTGTCCGATCAATATTCAGTTTTTAAATTCTATCTATCATATGGTCAAACGACTTATCCGTCGTAGTAAAAGAATTCTTTCTAATGTTGAAATATCGGCTTCTACGTTTCTGTAAGAAAGTTTAGAAATAGTCGATTGAGATGCGACAACATCATTTTGAAACTGAGGACATGGTACCTGAAAAGTCAAATCTGCTGAAAATTATTTCAGTCATCTTGGTGACGCCGAAAGCCCCCAAGCATTTTGTTAACTGCAATTTTGAGCTCACACGAGCAACAACGTAGGATTTTTTGTTTCACTCGTCCCACCAATGGTGAATTCTGTTGGCTGTTTTTTCATTTTTTCATCTCGTATTTTTTTCTGATTTCTTCTGGTACTTTTTATTTCTTTCAGCGACTCGTATTTCCACGTTTTTTTTGTTCGCTTTTTTCCTTTTATATTTCGTAATTTATTTTTTTATCTCTCCTTTTCAGATTTGCTTTTCTGCCTTTTCCTTTTATAATTTTCTCTCCTACTCCTAAGATTTTTTCTTCTTTCTCTATGTTATATTTTTCGTTTCTTCTTATACTTACTATTTTTTTCTATCATTTTTGTTTCCTAGTTTTTCCTATATTTTATTTTATTCGCTTTCTCTATCGTTTTTGCTCTTGTTTCCTCAATGTTCATATTTTTGCAACTTTTGCTTTTTTCCTTCTCCGCTTTTCTTTTTTCTTTGTTCTCTGTTCAGTATTTTTATTTTTTCTTTCTTGTTTATCCTGTCACTACTTTCTGTTTTTTTCCCTTTTCACTTCATTTTTCGTTTTTCTTTCCGTTACGTTCATATTATCTGTCTTTTGAGACTTCTTTGCTACTTTTCTCCTTGATCTTCCTTTTTTCTCTTTTCTTAAATTTCTTCATTTTCAACCACCTTTTTTGTTCTTTGTTTCTGTTTACATCTTTTTTTATTTTTCATCTATTTCGAGAGAGTTCGTTTCAATGTCCCAAATCTATCTAATTCTGATAAAAACATGAAATTTTCGTGTCACTTGTTCGATCAATTGTCAAGTTTCTGTTCTATGACTCAATATTATGGACAAAAAAGTCACTCGGAACCATAATTTAGTTTTTCGTTCTAAGGTGCTTTGTAGTTGAAGAACTCTTACTGATGTTACCGTTCAAACTTCTGAATATTAGCAGTGAAATCAATGCAATCCAACCCAAACTTTGAACCCACAAAACTCCATCGAAAATGAAGATGTAGAGATTAATAACGTTTTTGAACAGGTCTCATAAAAATCTATCGATTGGTAACTGACTCTTTACGTTTTGAACCGAATCAATTTGCCCGCCAAAATAGGGTGTCTTTAAGCAAGCGCAAATCTGCTGAAATTTTAGCATCTCTAAAAAATTTCATTTGAGATTTCTTGTATGGCCAAAAGCCCTTTGAATTTGATTAGAACTAGTTCTTTGTTCGCTGTCAGATTCAAAAGTGAATTTTTTTGTATCACCTGTTTGTCCAATGATCATATTTTCGTTTTTTAAGATTATGGCCAACAAAATTTGCCCGAAACTTGAGTGCACTGTCGTCGTAAAGCGTATTTTTGGATAGCTTTTGTTAGCGTCCAAAGTCCCTAGATATCAGCAAGTAAAATGACGGGAATGCAATCCAACCTTTGAACTCTTATAACTCTATCAAAAAAAGATCCAATAATTTAAATTCTACTTCCGTATAGATCTAATCAAGATCCATCGATTAGTTCCTGATTCTCCACGTTTTGAAGCAAATTTGATCTGAGCCCTTAGCACAGGGTGCCTGATACTTTAATTCTACCGAAAATTCATTATCTTTATTTCCTTGAAAAACGGATGTGAGACTTCTGGGATGGTCACAACCATCTGATTTCTGAACTGACAGAGCCTTTTGTACCGCTTGTCCAATAATGGTCAAATTTTTCCAAGGTTATGGACGGCAAAAGACACCCCAAATTGGAGACCAGCCGTTCGTCGTCGTCCCGCCACAGCAGCTGTAGTTTAGGTTGCCGGGAAGGATTCCTGAAAATACCGTGCCAAAGCTTATGGGACGCCGAAAAACGTCACCGATTCGACGACGCGACCGCGGTCGACGGTCTGGAAGGCCTCCTACTCGTTAGTCCCGTTTCATTGATGTTCGACCCCATTTTGATGAGTCATCAGATGAAAGACGAGAAAACGGACGACGGACGATCGAAAGAGACAGATAAAAGTCACGAAGCTTTGACCGTTCATTTGGACATGATAGGAACTATGGCTTTGTATATGAAGCATGAAGAGTTGGATAAAAAGAAGCAAATTTTGGACGTACAGAAAAGTATAGATGTGAGAAAACTGTTTTTCTATTCCACCCAAAAGCAAACAAATTTAATAAACAATAAATAAAATCCACCTAGAAAAGAAAAGAAAAGAAAAGAAAAGAAAAGAAAAGAAAAGAAAAGAAAAGAAAAGAAAAGAAAAGAAAAGAAAAGAAAAGAAAAGAAAAGAAAAGAAAAGAAAAGAAAAGAAAAGAAAAGAAAAGAAAAGAAAAGAAAAGAAAAGAAAAGAAAAGAAAAGAAAAGAAAAGAAAAGAAAAGAAAAGAAAAGAAAAGAAAAGAAAAGAAAAGAAAAGAAAAGAAAAGAAAAGAAAAGAAAAGAAAAGAAAAGAAAAGAAAAGAAAAGAAAAGAAAAGAAAAGAAAAGAAAAGAAAAGAAAAGAAAAGAAAAGAAAAGAAAAGAAAAGAAAAGAAAAGAAAAGAAAAGAAAAGAAAAGAAAAGAAAAGAAAAGAAAAGAAAAGAAAAGAAAAGAAAAGAAAAGAAAAGAAAAGAAAAGAAAAGAAAAGAAAAGAAAAGAAAAGAAAAGAAAAGAAAAGAAAAGAAAAGAAAAGAAAAGAAAAGAAAAGAAAAGAAAAGAAAAGAAAAGAAAAGAAAAGAAAAGAAAAGAAAAGAAAAGAAAAGAAAAGAAAAGAAAAGAAAAGAAAAGAAAAGAAAAGAAAAGAAAAGAAAAGAAAAGAAAAGAAAAGAAAAGAAAAGAAAAGAAAAGAAAAGAAAAGAAAAGAAAAGAAAAGAAAAGAAATGACGCAGAGCGAGCGAGAAGAGATCAGAGAGGAAAAATAATGGAAATTGAAAAGGAGAATAAAGACAACAGAAAATAAAAAGAGGTGGTGAAGCAGAAATAAATGTGCAGACAGGAGTAAACCGAAAATTCCCAAAAAGGAAGAAAAGAGGAATCAAGAGAAACTGAACGGAAAGGAGAATGAAGATTATAAACGGAAATTACATTTTTTCCGAAAAATCTTTTTTACATGTAATAATTATAGGAGGATACTTTACCCGAAATGAACGCCATGCCTGCCAAACAAGTAAGGTATAGGGCTACCAAATCTCAAGATTCAGAATATATCGGCGGTGGCGATTCAACGACGACGCCCAAAACGTCGCGGTTCCAAAATTTTCGATCTTCGCTACGCGAAAAAGCCGGCACCATAATACACGGCACGCAATCGCTGGGCAATACAGTAATACACGGGACGCAAAGTTTGGGTAGTACAGTAATCCAAGGTACACAAACGTTGGGAAATACAGTAATCCAAGGCACGCAAACTTTGGGCAATACAGTAATACAAGGAACGCAGACTTTAGGGAGTACGGTAATCCAAGGCACGCAAAGTATAGGCAATACCGTTATCAAAGGTACGCAAAATATTGGCAATACGGTACGGCAAGAAAATTTGGGCGAATCGTTCATACAGGGTACGCAAAATTTGGGCGGCACCATAATCCAGGGTACCCAAGCCATAGGCACTTCGTTGTTGACCGGAACCCAAAACGTAGGTGATTCTTTGCTGCACGGGACGCAAGCCGTCGGTCGCACATTGTCTAGCAACGCCCGAAAAATACCAAAAAATTTGTTGAACGCCCAACAAACGTTGGACGAATTTTTCGAACAAAAAGAATTCGCGGCAACAAAATTCGAACAAATGCAAGAAAAACGGTCGAAAAGACGAGCGGCTTTGGTCGAACATTTGATTTGTAGAACGAATGAAATTAGGATGAAAGTAAGTGGATAGAAGCTGCTTTCATGTTGGTTAGTCTCGGAATGAAGAAATTCGTAGTTGTGTATGACTATAGCCCATTTAATTTGAAACTAGTTTATTAGAAAATGCCCCGATGGGGCAGAAAAAAAGGAAAATATACTTGCTTGAATAGTTGCCAAGCTAGAAAAAGAAGCGGACTAGATTTTTGAGAACTTGGGTTTAAGTTGGACAAAATTCACTTTCGTTATATTGGATTTTCATTCTTTCTAAAAAAATTTTTCCATGTCTGTGAAAAAGTATATTCTGCAGCATCGTGCATTTTGTCCTTCTTCTGGCATCAACTACAGTAAAATTTTTCTATAGAAAATTATACGCACATGACTTCAATTGTAAAAAATTGTAAACCAATAGCATTCTAACTCCCGACCGATTCAAAACTTCTGCCTCTCACACTAGCTGAAAAATGGTAGGGTAGGCACATTATAGTCATAATCTCGACCTCGAGCTCGTTATAGTCCCGATGACATTCAAATTATACCGAACTTGAGATCAAACTGAGTAGCCTTTTTGTTCGAGATCATCTTGAGCTCGAGCTTAGACCTGTTTAGTGCGACTGGGCGTGGGTTACTTACGGAGTGAATTCTATACGATATGTTATACAAAATGAGTGAATTAAACATATCTTTCACAATCGATTTAGTTCTTAGAAGACTTTGTGTTGTAGCTTTTTTCTAAAAAAGCTGAGTGGGTTTTCATCTGCCACTTTCTCACACTTGATTCCTTTTGTTGACACCAAATTCAGTAAAAAATGTTTCACACAGTTGGAAGCAAGCATGTGTGAGAGGGGACGTGGGGGTACAAACTTCCACAAGGGTTTTGAATCTGGAAAATTTGTTATGCAAAAAATTTTTTGGTCAACTTTTTTTGAATTTTTCGTCTCAAAAAACGCCAAAAAAACCGAGGTCCACCCCTGTACCCTCCTAAAAATTTCAGAGATGCTCATGCTTGGTTGGAAAGTGTGTTGATGCACTCAGCTGCAGAATATACTTTTTCACAAACATGGAAAATTTTTTTTGAGAAAGAATAAATATCCAATATAACGAAAGTGAATTCTTTCTAACTTTAACCCAAGTTCTCAAAAATCTAGTCCACTTCTTTTTCTACCATGGCAACTGTCGAAGCAAGTATATTCTCCTTTTTTCTGTCCCGTCGGGGCATTTTCTAATAAACTAGTCTACCTCATTTTAGTGGGCCTCAGCCATGCATGATAACCTTCGTAGAAGCAAATTGAAGTTTTGAATTTGGTCGCTCTCACATTAAAGAAACAATAAAAAACAATCTTAAAGCTACGAATTCACACTTTCGGTAAAAGTAAAAGATGTGTAAACTGCATAGAACTACAGAGAACAATCAATCAGTAAGTTCAGTAACGCGTAAGCATGGGAGCTTCTCTATTGCTGGATTAGTAGCAGCTTGACCCCAAAATGGAATGCGGAACACCAAAATTCTACACTAGCCCATAGTTGTGCACATCAATTCTTTTTGATTTGAAAATTCCAAAACTACTTCCGAAGTTTAACTGCTAAAAGACTTCAACCTCCACAAATTCTGAACATTGCTGACATCAAGCTGTAAAATATGTCTTCTCTATGCGGTCCTTGGTATGCCCTATGCATCATGTTTGACGTCACTGAAATTCGGAACACTAAACTGCTGATGTATTTCGTATTTGTATGCAGCTTCAATTCTACCTACTTTCTACAGCTAGTTATGATCAAGAGTACAACTGCAGAAAACTTCACATCTGATCTAAAAAATATGATGCATGCTGCTGATATCAAATTGTACATATATGTAAGTATTTCGTTAGGTCTAAATAATTAGACGTCTTGGTCGGCAAGTACATTTATTGAAAAACACAGCAGTTTGATTCCAATGAAATTTTGAGCACGAAATTCTGCAATAATTCATAGTTGTGTACGATGGTGGTTTTTTTCACTCTAGAACTTCATAACTGCCCTGCAAATCCTTAACTTTTCAGTAATTGCTGACGCCAAACTGTAAATGTGCCTTCTGTGGAGTTCTTTTAGTAATCCAAATAACTTATGTAACAACGTAGTGAAAAATGCATTTCTCGGTAGATCAGCTTCATCTCGACGTCAGTAAAATTCGGAAAAGGCAAATGCTACTGTTATCGGAGCCATTTTTCGTACTCAAACTGCATAACCAGTTCTAGATAAAGTGTAACTATAAAAAGTTTTAATTTCTATGAACGACTTCGTAGTCATCTCCTTAATCTCAATATGCTGCAAAAAACTTCTGTCATAAAAAAAAACTTTATGAAGCAGTGCCAAAAAATGATTTCCATTTTCGGGGCTACTTTTTATGCTAATGTTTTTTTTTTGAAAATTCGTCGCCCCTCTGCGTGTTTAATTTTTCGAACTTTTAGATGCTTCGAACCACTGATAACGAATAAGTTTCTTTTATTTCTTTTATCATCATTCACTCAAGAAATCATCAATATGCTTTGGCAAAAACCCGGTTAAAACCGGTTCCAAAGTTATACTGTTTTGTAATCATTGATATTTTTTCGTTGTTGATGATAAACTTATAATTGACGTTTTTTGTTTAGTCGAAAACTCTCTTATCATCACGTTTCTTGTTTTTTCTTTATTTGGCCCGGTATTTTAGGTTTATAAGAAAACATCTGAACTGTGGTTCTATTTGGCGCGGTATTAGTCCAATCACGGCTGACAAATTTGCCTACCTAGAGCAGAAATTTTCTAAACTTTATTACACTTTGTATATCTAATTATAGATAATTCCAGTGTAAATTTGTCATAAACATAGAGATGAGGATACCATTGAAGGTGAATTTTGATTCACATCAGAAACTAACCTTGTTGACCCAACGGAACAATGCGCTAATGAGCCCATACATTCTTGTTTGTTTTTGTTCACGGGAGAACTATTATAAGATTTTATGCTTATCTGACCAGAACTATTGCAAGATTTTATGCTTATCTGACCGATTTCCGTAAAGCACATTCCTGTGAAATTTGCCAACCAGCCTTTCGTGACCTGAATTATGCATTTGACCACTACAGTTTTGTGACTTCTCAAATAACACTAGTGTGCTCTCCAACATCCAAGGACCTTGTTGTGGCCCATGCTGAGCCATATAGTCATATGACAAATCTTGTATGTCTTCGTTACCATTGCTTTGTTGCTCCCTACCACTCTGTTACTTGCCACTGAACAAATTTCACGTACCCTGACCGAATTATGGAGTAGGAGGTTGGCTGCAATTGCGCTCAAGGCCTTATGGGTTTACTTCTTTGTGCGATGAGGGCATCAGCGCCGATGGTGCTGGTCCTCTAGTTCGATACCTGGCTGCACTGAACCTTTCCAAATCCATATTAACTTTATTTTTTTTGTTCTTAAATTTGTGTGTTCCAGCGGACTTCTCTACTTACGAGTGAAGGTTTCTAAATATAAATTCCGAGATTGAACAAGACTGCATTGGCCGCTATATCGATCATTTCAAAATGAATGCAGGATAGTTGTTTTTGATACAACTAACTAATGTCAAAAAAGTGCATCAAGTGATGAAAGACTGACTTTATACTGCTATGAAATAATAACCTATCAAACTTCATCAAAATTTAGAATTGCATATTGCAAAAAATATTAGCGGTACATGATTAGTCACGCGAGCATTATTAGCGCTTTCAAGATGAATTATTGAATGCATGTTTTGGTTCAGTGATTGCTGAGGTCGAGTTTTGGCAAAATTTCCATTGTTCACTAAATAGATGCAATTCTTGGTGTAAACAAAATTTACGGGTAAAAATTACTGGTTTAACACTACTTAGCTATTGAATAGATGTATCATATCGCAATCTATACCTGGACATTTTCCCTCATTGGTACATTTTCTAATGAGCGGATTACCGGGGTTAGTACCACGAAATAAGTAGTATGAGAGCCCAGCTCAAACGAAGGCTGTCGGGTTGGTTCACATATGGTTCCGCTGTGCCGCACTCAGCTAGCAGTGACCGTATCTGCTGAGATTTTAGCAAAAGATTCTTCACTCCTCTTTTTCCCAGCCTGCGCTCAACAGTCCTCACTTTTACCTGAAAACTTGGCTGAGTTTCGGTTTCGGTTTCCGGTTTCATCAAAGAGACTTAAGATGCGTTTATACTTCAACGGATCTCCATCACAGATCCGTGACGGATACCCAACTAGCCAATCAGCATTCATCATCTAACCACGCCTTTTTTTAACGGATGTCTAGACCATCCGTTTACTTGACGGATGGATATTGTTATTGTGGATATTGTTATTGACTTTTAAGTATTTTTTTAAACTTTGTTTTTAGCCGCCATTCCACTTCTGTTTACTAAAACTAATTTAATTTTGACCAAATTTAAAATCATTTTTTATGATAATGATGATGTTTACTAGTCGAAAACAAAAGAAAGGAAATACAAAAATCCAGAGAGTATTACGGTGAAACAATAAAAACATTTTCAAGACCGAACAAAAGTAAAAAGAAAATAGATAAAGATAGCGACAAAAAATTATCCAGAAATTCGACTAGGTTAAAAAACGGAAATAAAACAGAACGAAAGTTTCAACGTAATGTAAGTTCGAAATGAACAAACTACAGTAAAGACAAGTTCGATTAGTCTAGGAAGCGCAGTTTACAAAGTGTAACGAACTAACGCGCTCCCCTATAGAATTTGGAAAAATCGATTTTCGTAATTTTGTTCGATTGCGGACTAGAAGAATTGATAGTATCTGAAGGAAGGTTATTCCATATATTGATATACTTGTTACAAGAATCACATAATCTCAAAAAATGCCTCCGAAATGTGTTGCTCATCGTGTTTAAAATAAAAGTTCTCCAATATTTTAACGAAATTTAAATCGCCAGAAATAATTTTACGCGACGATGAATAACATTAGTTTAGACAAAATGATTTAATAAAATCAGAATCTAAAAAAACAAAAAATTTATTTCAAGACTGCCTTTCATACAATAACTCCCGACCACCACTCCTAAACTGAATTTTAACATTGATTTTCACTAAACGGACTACATTTACAGCATATCGTGGTATTTAAAACGAGTTTCAATCAAATTTGGGGCAGATATCCGTTTAAAAGCAGAACAAAACGAAGTAGGTAAACTGTCCATCATGAACGACCACGAGTAGCTGAGTTTTCCCATTGAATTTCACTAAACAAACATTTAAACAACATGTTGAGGCTTTTAGAACAAGTTTCAATCGAATTTGGGGCAGATATCAGTTCAAAAACGGAAGAAAACTGGCTAGGCAACTGTCCGTTACGGACGAAAAATAACGAATGTTTAGAAAATTTTCGAAATATCCGGGATATAATTTCCGTCACGGAGCCGTGACGGATCCTTGACGGTTCTTTGCGTTTTTACTTTGACGGAATCACGTGACTATTTTGATTGGTTTCAGAGATCCGTGACGGATATCCGTCAAACTATAAACGCACCTTTAAGCTCCAGCTGAGAGCTGCAGCTCTAGCTGTACCTTAACTAAATGTTATATCATTGCCGTCACATCAATCCTTACCAGACGGTTTGGGTAGTTGATTCTCTTTTCTTTTTCAGGCTCAATCTTCAGATGCGTTTTTCCTTGAAAATAAAAGTTTGAAGCGCAACAAATCG
The DNA here is from genome assembly GCA_963922205.1 of Romanomermis culicivorax. Taxonomy (NCBI): domain Eukaryota; kingdom Metazoa; phylum Nematoda; class Enoplea; order Mermithida; family Mermithidae; genus Romanomermis; species Romanomermis culicivorax. The sequence continues at coordinate 206,831 of CAWUHX010000325.1, forward strand.
CCAGAAAAATCGCCGCAAAATTCCGATTTTGACGAATATTGCTCAACCGATTCCTTTTTACTCAATAATTTAACGTTGACTGATTCATCGAATAACATTTTTTATTTATACATAAAGGTGAACGTTTGCGAACAACGAAATTCTTTCTCATCATCGACTGACGAAGCGTTCGAACAAGACGAAAAGCAACAACAGCGAGAAGAACAAATAGAAATGAGTATAGCAAAAAATAAACAGAAACCGCGGCGTAGTTTAAGCGAAAGTTACGGCAAAATTAAGGAATATTTATTCCGCTCGCGCGACAGCAGTATTTCACGAGATTTGTTTAGCTTCTTGGCGCAATATTGGCCGAAGAGATCCTCTTCGACAGCATCGATGACAGTTGTTGATAGTTCCGACAAAAATTTTTGCTCAAGCACCAGTGATGGATCAAGTGAGAATAAAAAACCTTCGGCATCCATCAATATCCACAATTGATTAATTTTATTTTTGCAATCTAAGATCTGAAATTTCTCGCAAAAAATTCGTTTCCCTCTTTATTGTCTGAATAGAATTTTTCTGCGGTGCCTAGCACAGTGAGCTATAAGGCGGTTCACGTAACGGTCCACATAAAAGCCTGCAGTACCTTAGCTAATCAACCAAGAGTGTTCGGATTTTTAAATGAAACAGCTCATCTACTCGAGTTTCTCACTTGAAAATTTGATATCTGTAGCTACAGTATACCTCGAGCTGTACTCATTCAAAGTGAACCTATGAATTTTACTCTATTTTCCAAAAGTAGGTAATCAACAAAATTCGGCTCTTAAATTGTGAGCGCTTCAACAGCGATGAAAACTGGATCGGTTGGACACTTAACGTCTACTTTATAAAGACATAAATTCATTTCAAAAAGTACTGTTTTCACAGAAAATATCAGCAATTTTCTCGAATTTTCAATAATTCCTTGAGTGATCGGAAACGTTGTTCCAAAATAAATTAGAATGAAATTTTCATAGATAAGAACCTCTTGCCTTGTTTTTCAGATACGCTAGTCTTTCAGCATTCCCTACATATTCAAGCACATGACGTCTGAGTGAAACTATACGTTTGATATTCAACTATTACTTTGACATTGACTTTTATCGATAATGAAGTCATAGTGCATGGCCAGCAAGGCTAATTTCTTTTTGACGCAGCTGAAATATTGCTAAAATTGGTCAAACATGCCTTTATCATCTTAACAAAAATATCAATCGTCGCAGTGTAACTTTTTGATTCTTGATGTCCACTAGTTGACATTATTTTTCGCACAGTAGTCCTTGTCAAACTACAGGTTCTATACCGAGTGAAACTGACATTAACTTCATGATGCTCGAAAAATCCTGCTCAGTGTCCAACGAAGCGAATGATGCTGCATCGTTGATTCCCAGTGTGTCAAATTTGTCATCCGCTCCGAAAAATAAAAATCTTCCGGATCACTATTTGCAAGAATATGCTATAATCGTGGATGAAAAAATTCTAAAAAATCGCCGTCCATTTTTTCGCCGAACGAATAGCGAAAATTTACCATTCGCCGCCGATTTTGAAATCATTTTCGACGAAGAAGTTGGCCGTCTATGCGAGAAAAAATGGGAAATTTCGACTATTGGCGACATTTTGGAACAACTGAGGTTTGCCGAAATGCAAGCATTCGATGATGAAACCGGCTATTTACCGTTGGGTGCTGAACAGTCGAAAATTTTAACGGAGGATATGATCAGGCAATTGTCTCTTCATTTGCCGGCCAGAGCTCAAGGATACAGTTGGATCCTGGTGAGTAATGAATATTTGTTTTGCTTTTGTATGTTTAAAAATAATATTGTCTGTTAACGAATGTTATTTTTATGGAATCTCAACATCTTACCAAATTCTATATTTTGTTATCAGTCGATCCATATACATGTTTCAAGGTAATTTCTTTTTATTGTTCACTTCTATCTCTTTTGTGCTGTGATCCTTTCATTCATTTATTGTTCTTTGATTCCATAGGTGGAATGATGTTCCTTTGTGCCAGTTCAATTGATCCACTTATCAACTCTTTCATTGATACTTATTTTTAATGTTGCTAATTTATTCACCTATGTGAATGTAATCATCCATTCTAATGTATCTATACTATTGATTCATTGGTTCATGCAATTTCTATTTATTTATTCTATTATTTACTTTCTAATTTTCTATTTATCAACTCATTCATTTACATATTTATTCAAGCTTAGAAGTCACACAGTATCCGCGATATCGATTATTAATAACTTTCATGGAGCACAGGGTCTTGGGCGGAGCGTTAGTTAGCGGTATTTTATTGAGTGTGCTCGTCGGTTGTCCAAAACTTAATGATGAATTCATTGAAGGAAAAAATTCAAATTTATTTCGTTTGAAAGTCCAAACAATTAGTTCAAAAATATTTTGTGGTCCGTAAGGGCATAAAACTCTTATTTATGGCCCGAAGCGTCAAAGAAATTGATATTCCCTCGAGTATTTTTTCGTTGGAAAGTGCCTATTTTCTATCAAAAAGCGAATTCTTCGGAAAATGTTCGAGAATGAATGAATGAACTATGTATGGCTATAGATGTGTGATCGACGATTTCTGGGTGAGGAATTTTAATACGGCACTTCCTCCAAATTAAATGTATTACCACGATCACGTTACAAAAGTTTTTAATGTGTGTGTGTGTGAGAATATCCATTCATTTGTTCATTTGTACATTTGCGTATGTTCCATCAACATATTTATCATTTATTTATTTATTTAGACCTTTATTTATTTGTTCATCGATTCATTCTGATCGGCATTCGTTTATTCTATATAGCTTTTCACTGCTTCATTTGTTCGTTGATTCACTCGTTAGATTTATTCATTCCTCACTCGATTTCCTCATAGATTTTATCGGTTTATCCATTGAGATAATTCATTATTTAACTCATTTATCGGTTTTATTCATCTGCATTCTGGCGGTATATGTTCTCTTAATTAATTACTTTAGAACCAAAAACGGCGATCGATACTGACTTTCATAACTATCGAATGGATGAAGCCTTTTTAATGCAGATTACTGCAGAAAAATTCCATATTTGTCTTTGCTGTAAAGGCTTAGTTTTACACTCCTAGCCCTTATGGTTTTGGCATTAACAGAAATTTTGTAAAAGTGATTATTTTTCACGAAAGAAAAATTGTGAAATCAAAGTAAAAATTTTTCTATTGTGAAAAAGATTTTGTAAAGTTGTTTAAAAACAAGAATACACTTATAATCGCCCAGATTTGTAATTTACACGTAATTTAAAGTCATAATCAAGAGCTTTTGCTTTGAAATTGGTTGAGGTGCAAATAGAATATATTAATCAGTTTAAAAAAACAATTAAAATTAACGGTGAAACATAAAGGTGGACATTTTGAAACGGCTGTGTTGTAGTTTTAAGCTGTTATATGATTCTCATGATTGTATCTATTTTACTTTTTTCTGTTATAGAACATGTTGATTTTGGTCAATTTATTTTTTGTTATTTGCAAAAAAATCGACTTCTACTATTTCTGATTCTAGACAGTCAAAATTTGAGAAATCTAACTGGAGCCTTGCATTTTTATGCCAGTTGTTCATCTATCGACGGCAGCAAACCGCATTAAACAAGCGTCATTTATTTGAAAACTATGGAAGTCAGCACCGGTCGCCTTTTTCATCTCATCCTGTCTTGTTTTCATGCAGTTTCATTTCTCTGCAATTATCTGGTACCGAGACTTTAGAGCGCGGGACAATAGAGCGCGGACATTAGAGCGCAGGGATATTAGAGCGCGATCATTAGAGCGCAGAGACATTAGAGCGCAGGACAATAGAGCACAGGGACATTAGAGCGCAGGACAATAGAGCGCAGGACAATACAGCGCAAGGACAATAGAGCGCAGGACAATAGAGTGCGGACGTTAGAGCGCGGACATTAGAGCGTAGGACAATGCAGTGGCGGATGCAGGGAGTAGGGGTGACTGCGCCTGGTATACTCATGTTCCAAAAATAAAAGTTATCAAAATAATGTTTAAACACAAATTATTAGAAATCTGCAAACTTAATCAAATACTGCAGCCAAAATTTACTTTTTCCAATTTTTTTCTTCTATAATCTATCATGTATTTTCTTGCTAGTTGCCCCATTGTTTCTTTTTTTTGTTTCGTTTTTTGAAAAGATTTAAAGAAAAAATAAGCAAAAAAACAAAAAATATATCAATGCAATTAATTTAACAAAAATATGAGAATTGTAAAAAAAATTTCCGCGTCTCCCACGAAACAAATTCCTGCGTCGGCCAATGGGACATAGAGCGCAGGATAATAACGCATAGGCGCAATAGAGCCAAGGACATTAGAGCGCAAGACGATAGAGCACAGAAAAATCAGATCAGAGCAAAATAAAAAAAACTGAAAATGAAATATTTTGAAAAATGACTACATTTCAGCTCAAAAATGCTTTCTTTAAATTTTTTCGTTTTTCTAAAGAAGTTTAGGTCAAAGAATTTTTCTACCATGCAGTATTTTCCCCAATTTTTTGTTCTTTTTTTCCTTTTTCTTCTTTCACTTTTCTTAATTTTTCCTGTCCCCTATTTTTTAATTATTTTTTTCCTTTTTTTATTTATCTTTTTTCTCTTTGTATTCATTTTCTCGTGTTTTTCTCTTTCCTTTTTTATATCTCATTGTTCGTCTACTTTCTCATTACTCATACCTTTTTGCATTCTCTTATTCAGCCGCTCACATGCAATTTAGCTCTAATCCATAATCGCACACATATTTTTATTGATTTATTGCTTGCCAACCTTTGGACCTTTGAATAAAATTGTGTCATTTTCTTATTCTCGAATTCATCTTGAATCTTTAATTTGCATTCAGAATCACACGCAGTTTTTTGTCAGCCTTTGAAAACCTTGTCAACTTCTGAAATAAAGCTGCTTGCATAGTACTCCTTTTTCATGTTCAAAAACAATTTTAAAATTCGCGTTCATTCAGACCACGGAACGTTGGTTAATTTTTTCGAACCAACAGATGCGCTCTAATGTCCCCGCGCTCTATTGTCTGTCCCCTAGTGTCCTGCGCTCTATTGTCCCTGCGCTCTATTGCCCGTGCGCTCTATTGTCCTGCGCTCTAATGTCCGCGCTCTAATGTCCCTGCGCTCTGCTGTCCCTGCGCTCTATTGTCCCTACGCTCTATTGTCCTGCGCTCTAATGTCCGCGCTCTAATGTCCCTGAACTCTAATGTCCCAGTGCTCTAGTGTCCCTGCGCTCTAATGTCCTGTGCTCTATTGTCCTGCGCTCTACTGTACCTGCGCTCTATTGTCCTGCGCTCTAATGTCCCTGGGCTCTATTGTCCTGCGCTCTATTGTCCTGCGCTCTATTGTCCTGCGCTCTATTGTCCTGCGCTCTATTGTCCTGCGCTCTAATGTCTCTGCGCTCCAATGTCCGCGCTCTATTGTCCCGCGCTGTAATCTTCGGTCACGCCCAATGAAATGTTTCTGCAACGGGGGCCTAGTCCCATCCATGGAATTGTGGGGCTATTGGAGGGGAAAAGTGTGTTTGACCAATCGGTTAAGTCAAGCCACCCATAATGACTTTTCAAACAAACAAATACTCATTTTGGTTCAGAGTACCTCGTTGGTCGTCAATCGATAAATCTGCCCGACGTTACTTTTGGATTTCATGAGACTGAAAAAATTAGTGATTTTTTTGGATTTTACAAGCCCGAAAAAATGTATCCTATTATGCATGGAATGAGAGATAGTAAGTTTGATAATATTTTTGTTGACATCTCCCAGATTACCTTACGGTGAAGGTATGTCCGGCTCTGATGTCTTGATACGGGTTTCGAGTAAATAATGCCCCTATTTGGTTCTGACAAAAGTTTTCTTAAGGCTATCTATCCATAGTCACTTTCTAGGCTTATTCCACAGAACAACATGGCTTCGGCTTGAGCACCCTTTACCGCAACATGTCCCTATTCAACGATCTATCTCCAACTCTTCTGGTCATCCGCGACAAAAATCAAAAGATTTTTGGCGCCATCGTCAGCTGTCCTCTGAAATTGTCAGACGCGTTTTACGGCAGCGGCGAATCCTTGCTTTTCACATTCGTCACGGCCGACGACCAGATCGGCGCCGCAGCCGTCTCCGCGAGCTCACCATTCCAAACCAACCCAAAGTTGACCATTTTCCATTGGACAGGTTGCAACCGTTTCGTGGCCAAAGGCGACAAGGACGGGCTGGCCTTGGGTTCCGGGCAAGGGTCGTTCGGAATTTTTTTGGACGACGATTTAAATCGCGGTCGAACGCGTCATTGCGAAACGTTCAACAATCGACCATTGACGGACGAAAATTTTTTCGTCGCCGATTTGGAAGCTTTCGTTTTTGGTATCGACGAATAAGAAAAAATCTTTGTTTGCGGTTTCGATGTGAGGTTCTACTCACGAAGTTGATGGGTGAAATTTAACGTTCAACTGCCAAATCGAACGAAAACTTAATATACTCCAGAATTTTGAATTGATGCGAATATATGCATGGACTTATTGATAATTGCTTTTCCTGCTTTCAGATTCAACTGAGTTGATCAAGGCCGCAAAAAATGCATCATTGCTTACGTGATAATTAATTAAGATATTAACTCCCAGTCACCGTGGAAACCCATTTCCAGAAGCTTCACGATATTTTCAGCTCAGTGAAAATTAAAATGTTCTCTTTTTGACGGGTGCTAGCGGGCCCCTTGCCGTTGTAAAGATGGAAATTTTTATTTTACGAATAGATGGTTGCTAAGAGACACGTAGCCATTGTGGAATGACAGAAAAATTTCTACTTTTTTATTCAAACAAAAGAGAAGCTTTTGTTTAGATTGACTGATAAACATCTCACAATGATCAAGTTAATGCATGTTGCTTTTCAATCCAATCATCGCGTATTATACAAGGGTGATAAAAAGACGACCCATCTAAAATGATATTCCACACTAACCAGAGCAGATCTGAAGATCTGGTCTGATAACAAAATTATCCTAGTATTGTCAGTCAGTCTCCCAGACTAGTTGACACGGCTCAAGGCAAAGCAATGCATTTTTGTGATTTTTTGAAAACTTTTTTTTACACATAGCAGAAGAATCGAAAAAATCTAAGGCAATATTCATCTGGAAGCCCTGCTCTTAAACAAAAATTTTGAATGAAATCATTATTTCTGAAGATTTGATTTTAATTTATCTTTAAAAAATTTTGGATCCTTCTACAATGAAAATTTTTGTAAGCTGAGATTTCGCTTATATTTATTGAAAAACATGGTTTCAAATGACGTGCAACTATATTCATTTTTGACGAAATTAGGAGTGTCGGATTTTTGTTGACTTATTCCAGATTTTCTTTGTCGCTCGTGTATAGTAAACATTGTGCATGTGCATCACTGCCAGGCGGCCATTATACGCATTTTTTTAAACTTTCATTCTTCCATAATCTACATCATTCGTTCTTTAGTGTGGACACAATACTTGTGGGACTTCCTTCAACCATGTGTCTCAAATGGAGATTGAAGAATTGTTTGCAAATTACCAACAAATTGTAATATGATTCCATGAAAATTCACCCATTAATTCCTTAGCTCTGCGATCCAGTGTGGATGTCCTAGAACTCACCTGTTCATTATTGTTGTTATATGTGGATAATTTATACACAATTACTTTACCGTGGAGTCTTCATTGTCTTTTTCATTGAGGAATAAAATGATTAGTGTATGGTTTGGACACCACATAGCTTTTCATATTTTTAACTTTTGAAACTTTGACAATACCTGTTTTAATCGATTTTGACAAAATCAAAATGAAAAGGTGGCGGAACTGGTGAGAACCGATATTTTTAATAAAAAACAATGGTTCCAGGCTCAGTTCCGGTTCTAAATTTTCGAATTATCCAGTTCTAATGGAACGATCTCGACTGGTCAATGTTAGTCCTTGTTCTGGTTCCAGTTAACTGCTGCATCTCTAATATTGATGAGATAATCCGGAAAAGTGCTGGCGTAAATGCGTCAGCGCGACACAGTCCGGTCAATTTATTCTCGAATGAGGCTGGGAATATAACATTATCCGAGAAATCCGAGTAGCCAATAAATTCAATCATGCACCGGAATATTTTTTCTTCAACGTGTTCCAATACTTATATACATAATTTATTATTTGCATAAACATCTTACCTTGCTCTGCAGCTGATTTGAAAAGAGACTATAGGTGGGTGTCAAAAAATCGTCTTCAGCTTCTGAGTTTCCGAATTCCTAGTAGTACTGGCGTCTTTAGTGCAAGTCCCAATATCAATGATTTACGGTAAAATTAACCCTGAATTTGTTTCAATTTGGTTAATATTGCTTCAAATTCACATTTAAGAATAAATCTTGTGGAGCTCAAAACTCACAATAATAATTTGATAGATTGATCACTCCATGCCGTGAGTACCAGGAATTGAAGTATTACTACACTTAATCACGTATCAGTTCCTATCTATTTGCACTATTGATGATTAGCTTGTTACATACTCACACAAGACAAAGATTTATAAAATTGAACATCCCATCCTTGGAGTAACTCGACTATGAGCATGACTATAGTTATTCCGAATCAGGCGTCAGTGATTTTTGGATCAATTGACGCTTCATTTGTAAAATACTCACAAACTGCCATGACTACAGTTCTTTAGATTGTGACCCATTCCATCGAATGTCCCCATTTAGCGAAAATCCCGATTTAGCGAATATCCCGATTTAGCAAATAATGTTAAAATAAAATAAAAAATAAATCCCGATTTAGCGAATGCCCTGATTTAGCGAATGGTCTCATTCTCGATTCGGCGAACATTTACAAGAGTAGACGATACAATTTTTACACAGTTATGAGTTTATTACGTGGTATGCAAATTAGGTATTGATGTTTCCCGTCAAAACTTATCCCACGATTGGGAAGAGCCTAGCCTAGGCTTAAGCCCAAGTCCAAGCCAAACCTAAGCTAATAAAATCATGTATTGTTTTGTCGAATAAAATTAGTAAATGCAATGTTTTTGCTTTTTTTTATTTTCACAGTAATGCACAAGAAATACTCTATTGTTTGCCCAGCATTGATTTTTTTGTTAAAAGGCCCCGTCAAAAATTTATATTGTAGTAGACATTTGTTCAAAAGTGAATAAAATATCACTTTGATAAGTCACCCTGTGCCATCATTTTCACATATTGTTGTCGCTGAAACGGGATTCTCACAGAAACAAGGATGACGAATTTTTTATCCATTGCTCGCTGAATCGGGATTTATGATTATGATTCGCTGAGTCAGGATAATCGCTAAATTGGAATATTCGCTGTATCAAGATATTCGCTAATGGGGACATTTGCTGAATGGGGACTATACCGTTGTTTGAGTCGGAATGAAAGGAAATGCTTTACATGTCAAGAGCGAAAATATACAGAATAAAAGATCCGGGCATTACAGAAGAAAAAACTAACAGAATGCTGAAGATGAAAATTTTACGACTCAATAAAATACCGTCACAAATTTATTGCGATTGAAAAGATTATAAACAGAACAAAGACCAAAGTAAGACCAAAGTTGATACAAGATGAATGATATAATAACGAGAGTTCAATTAGTGTGGAAAGTACAGGTTATAAATTGAGAGAGACCAAGGCACTCACGAGATTTTGAGAACTCAATTTTGCAAATTTTAAACAGGATGAATTGTCTAGTTATAAACTGTTCCGAATATTAAGGTAACGGTTTGAAAAATCGTAGTCTCAAATCAGTTCTAGATTTACCGGTGCATAGTTTGTAACCATGTTGTCTTTGTCTATTGTCCATAACAGATTTCCCTGTAAAAGTTTTGAACACCAGTGCAAGTGCAACGTAAAGTCACCGAATTTCTATGCGTTCTTCTCTTGAATTCCCAGGCATTAATCATAAGTCCGTCTTGATCTATAGCCAAAAAGTCTTTCAGTGAATTTCCTTTGAACAATCTCGTTCTTCTGATGTGGATTCCAAATTGTTGAACAGCATTCAAATATAGGCTTTATAAGCTTTAATCAAATTTTGGTCATCTTTTGAAGTAAATGAACGTATAGTCTGTTTTTTATAAAATGCTTCCAAATGGAAAAGTGACACAAATCAGTATCATTGTCAAAATCGTCTACACAGAGCTCCTACTATAAAATTTTTCACTCGTAAAATTGTTACAGGTCAGGTCAGTATGCTGACAAATTTTCAGTCCTATATGGTATACCGTTTATTAGAAAATTGTGAAAATCTGAAATAATACTTGCTTTCCACTTTCATTATTCAGAAGCATTTCAAGAAAAACAGACTATAGTAATGGTACCGATATAACCTTTAAGGTATACATTTTGTGGTATTGTGGGTACAATTAATGCATTACTTATAAGTTGGCATTGTCCCACCTCCAAAGATTATTTGGTTTACATTACCCAACCGTGAACATAAGCTATGCAAATTTTTATTTAGGTGACATGCTTAGAAAAATGTGTATCTTGCGGAAAAATTATATCAAGCGCGTCACTTTTACAGTAATTTTATATGCTCCTCCTTTTGCCTCATTTTGACCTCCTTTGATATTTATCGGAAATAATCTGAAATCGAAAGAAATTCACAATCAATCTTGCATTCTGTAAACCGTTTCAAACTAATAACTATACCTTTTTTGCAACAGGTCCCAAAGATGTTCATTTTGTTAAATTTTCTTGTTACTTCTATTCTTCATTTTACTTTTGTAGTTCTTTATCAAATTCAAAACTTTGCCTTCTTTGCGATCAAGGCGTGCATTGCTGCACTCAATAAGCTGCTCTACTGCAGTCAAAAAACATTGTGGTGCATCTATTTCAGCACCTTGATATATTTGTAAATAAAAAATGCATAGTAGTCACAAAAAATTCTTTGAAAGACAAAAAGCGGAACGATATGAACATATACACAAACGTTATACAAGAATCATCCATTTTCCTTGCCTTTTGTTTATATTCTGTTGCTTTTCCTGCTGTTGCTTTTTCATCAAATCTGGACTGATGATTATTGGCGGTTTTCGTGATTTGTTAATATCGGCCAAATTCTTTGCATTGACAAGAAGCATCTCTTTAAGCCTGCATCAAATCGATCTTGAAACGTTTGCCATTTTTCGGGTCGTAATAGCCAATCGATTAAATGTCTAGGCCGTTTCCTGTTTGGTCACCGATTTTCAAAAAATGATTGCAAAACTCGCATATCTGTGGCCATATTGGGGGTGTGCGCGGGACCGAAAAACATGTCCGCTTCCCGCCCACATCGCCTTAAACCAATCCTGCTCCTGTCCCGCTCCCGCCACTGGCCGGGTCTTCCCGTCCCGCGTGAATCCATCTATTCAGACTTTTCATATAACATGATTTATATTAGAATATACTTCGTAAGGTCGACTGTGAATGAGAACTACATGGATATAAACATTTATTTTCTGCACCCGGCTTTCTGCACAGTGCAGAAAAGCGAAAAAAAGTTTTTGCACTGCGGTTTTCTCCTGGAACCACTGTTTTTTCCCGTGCCTTTTCCCCAAATAGAGAAAAGTGTCAAATTTTTTTCCCATTTTCCTGAAGTCGTTTTTCGCTCAAAAATGTTCATAGACTCTTTATTTGTGCTTTTTGAGCTTTTTTAAATCTTTTGATATTTTTAGAGCCGTTAATTCATTGAAATTGAGCAAAAAATTGAAATTTTTGAGTTTGATCGATGTCTAATCTATAAGCATTGTGGAACAAGTTTTCCGGCAAACTATCCAAAAGCATAATGACTTCATGATGACAAGTGAGAGCCCAAAAAAGATATTAATCTTTCCGGCGTTTTTGGGTATTGACATTGCGACGCTGGACAATCAATTTTCCGAACATTTAGTTCAAGAATTAGATTCGAATTTTGTGTTCAGAAGTCGCAATTTCCTGAATTTTATCATTTGAAAAATTTCAAAACCATTAATTCATTCATAAACTCTCGTGAACTTAACCGAAAAGAAGAGTAGAAATTTCAAAAAACTACTTCCATGAAGTTTTTGAATCGATTTTACGTTAAGAAGGGAATAATCGCTACAAAAAGTTTAGAGACTTGACGCATTGATCTTTCTCAAAAAATAAGTGGAAAAATGAGAATCTTCATTAAATATCAAGATAAGATATTGAAGATTACCAGTTGAAACATGAGATAATATGCTTAAGATGATGAAAATTATTATAGATTAGGTGATTAGTGAAGGTAGACATGCTGAAAGCCGCGCCTGAGCTAATTAATACATAATAATGACTATTTTATGATTATTACCTTGTAAAATGCACCAAAATGCATCTTTTCTGTATCCGATCGCCAAAATTTTTTACTCTTTTCTGAATTCTTTTTCCCCAAAAAGCACAGTTTAAGAAAAAACAGTATCTGGTACAACATAATAATAGTTATTATAGGGAAAAAGCAAAAATGTGTAATTCAACGTTAAATTTTGACGAATTTATAGTTTTTTGACTAGAGATTTTAAAGTCTTAAAATAAAAATAACTGATTTTAAAAGTTCAGAATCAATGACTGACACATTATAGAAAAGTGTATATGATCAAACACATCACTCAAAAAATTCTGGACCAGTGCAGAAATCACAAAAAAATCTTTAAGCTACTAGTTGAAAAAATTTGCAGGAGGAATGTCTTTTTAGGGGAAAAGTGGTAAATGCCGGCAGGAAGAAATTCACCAATCCCACCCGCTCCCGTTCTGCTTTCAAAAAAGTCATCCCATTCCCACCCATATCCCACTGCGAGAATGTGGAAAGAGTGGGCAGGTAGTGGGAATGGGATCTCGCGCTTTTTTACTAATTCAATTATTCTTCTTTCCAGATTCCTTTTCATTTTTTCATATTTTTCTTCTTTTTTCCCAATTTTTTCTCTATGTTTTTTGATTTTACCATATTTTGATTTTACCATATTGGTTATTTCTTTTTTATGTATCTTCTATTTCCTCCAGATTATTAGTATCACTAAGAAATTGTGTACACATAGAAAATATGGGTCATGCGCAGGTTGAAAGACTTGAGTTATGGAGGCCAAGTCAGTTCCGTTTTGATTGTCCATATAAAAAAGATATATGTTCAAATTGATGGAGAGAATCTATCTAATTGATTGCAAAAACTTACCAGAAAACAAAGATCCATCTTGTTACCTGTTCAACCCATTATAAGATTTTGGGCATTTTACTCACTTGGTGTCCCTAAATTTACCCAACTCCTATTCACTTCTGACACTCGCTACTCACACTCTCAATTTCCAACTAATAGAAGCCGAGAACACTCTGCCAACCATGATTTTTCAGCTTCTCACAGCTACAATAATTTACATTCTGATAATCACTCTGATTTCCGCTACTGGAACAATCACACACTGTGATCCAAAACGCCATTCATCTATTCCATCTACTGATCATTTGTGTGAAGCTCATAAAAGCAACACACACATGACTGCAGAGTGTTAATGGCTAAAGAGAGTAAATCTCCAAACTGAGCCACCATCAACTTGTCTCCTACACTGGCAGCAGATATGAAAACTGTTACAACCCCAATTTCGGTTATGATATCAGAATCAACCCAAATTGGAGAAATAACAGAAGCAGCTACAGTAATAGAGGAAACTCTTACTATCCTGGCAGTCATGACTCATACTATAATACACGTATGGATCATGAGGCTGAAGGTTGTAAAGCTGTTACTTTTCCAATATAATTCAGCCAATTTCCCCAGAGAATATCTCACTTACCCCTATGGTAGTGCCCTCACCAATCCCTGACCTACTTTTCCCATCAACAATTGACATGTAATGGAGACAATTTCTTAACTTTTACCAGCACCCCTGTCCCCAAGAATTGCTTCTAATGGCATTTCTGAGTTAAAAATAGTTCCAAATAATGTTACCCAATCTCCCTCTACTAATATAATTCAGATTACCCCTGAAATTTATCCCTCTGATAATTCCACCCTATTTTCCCACGGCATTATTATTTGAGACACAGAAGACTTCTCAGGTCAAGATTCTTCAAATACAATATGCCAGTTCAGTTATTTTACAACTGACACTAACGATTATCACAAGAACTATGCCCCTACCAATGCTTTTCTCCTCCCCATCGAAATCATTGCAAATGCTCTCATTGATACTAGTGCATAGCATTCTGTATTATTGCCTGGTTGGGTAAAACAAGCCTTTGATAAATCGATAACCCCTTCTTTTCTGTGGTCACTTACTTGTTACAGATGGAGCTGTACTCAAAGCCCATGGCCCGATTCTGTTTACTCTGGAATCAAGCTTTGGAGAGCATCTCATGAAATGTGTCATTCTTGATGATGATGCTGGTGAAATTGCATCATTGGCACTGATTTTCTGGCACACCCTCATGTCAATGCTGTCTTAAACTTCAAAAAGGATACATAGAGATAGCCCACAAATAAAGACCTCTTAGCATAGTTGCTAAACCTTTTAAACCTTCCCCCCCAAACCTATCTCTACTCTTACGAGCCCTGAACAACTGATTATGGAAGAAATTCCAATCGAGAATTAGTCTAGTGATTACAAATCATCTGAAACTGATGATCAAGTTCAAGAGATTGAAGCTGAATCCTCTGACAAACCAGTTCAAATTAACCCTAATACTGTCATTGATTCTGATTAGTAGTTAGTAGTTATTAGTAGATAAATTAGTAGTCACTGAACTTGCTGAACCCATTTTCATAGTTGCTTCCACTACTGAAAAAAATTAACCTTACTTCCACCACTGGGTTTAATTTCATTTTTTCCTCAAACTGATGCATCCATTCCCAATGTAACAGTTCAATCCACCCCCAACACCTCCAATAGAGAAGGATACCCCATGGAGATCTCTGTTATCAACATTCTTAATGGTACCTGCCGCTCCTTTTTGTCAATATCACATGAAAATGTATCAAAAACGACACATGAAGCAAGTAGTTGCTATAGTTAATCACTCTTAGGAAAAGTTGCCCACCAGCTCGTAAGCAAGTCCTCTCACTCACGTTGCTGCTGCATCAGGTGAATTGGCTAATCACCAGCCTGTTGCTCTAGACCACTCCCTACCCAATACTTCGGATTCTCAAAAACTTGACATTGCTCTTCAAAAAATAACCCAAAACACAAAACACTTTTGTAACTCCAACTCAGATGGCTGAAGCAATCAAAATGCTCAAACAGTATTGCAATGTCTTTAGCTTACTTGGTGACTCCCCTACTTTCACTTAAGAACTCACTGTCAATATAGATACTGACAATGCTAAACCCATCTCTAGACATTACTTTTGTGCCCCAATGGAGCAATGCCCCCATCCTCAGATCTCATATTTATGAAATGCCGAATAAAGACTTTATTGAACCCTTACAATGTCCAAGGGTTGCTCCTCTTTTTCTTGTTAAAAATAAGGGTGGTTCTTGGCGACCCATGATCAACTATGGAGGTATAAACAAAGGTACATCCAGTAATTGGTTTCTAATTCCACAAATTCATGATTACCTGCATGGGATGGGAAGAACAAAGTTTTCCAAAACTTTCGATCTCAAAGTTGATACCGGCAAGTTCCCCTCGATAATGCATCAAGAGATAAACTCACCTTTATCCATCAGGAAGGACTTTTTTGCTATAAAGCCCTACCCTTTGGCTTTAAAAAATGTCCCCACAGAATTCCAATGCCTCATGGGAAGAATCCTTCTCCCCCACATCTCGAAAATTTGTTTGGTTTACATTGACAATATTATCCTTTTTTCTAAAACCTTTGAGGAGCATTTGGAACACCTCCACATGATCCTTGGAGCCCATAGAAGCACTAATTTCACTCTTTGACCTGACAAATGTGATTTTTACTCCTCCCAAAGTTAAATTCTCAGGACACCTAATTAAATCTGGTGGCATTTCTGCTGGTCGTTATAAGGTTAAAGCAATTTGTGACTATCAATTTCTGAGTGCCAAAAAGCAAATGCAAGGCTTTTTTGGCGTTTTACAATGGTGAAAGATATTTATCAGTAAACTCACTACTCTATCTGCTCCCCTTTATGACCCTGTCTGAAAAGACGCGATAACACTATAACTCATATCAAAAGACAATCATTCAAAAGTATGAAAACTGCCCTAACCTCCACACATTTGCTGCACTACCCGGTTGACTATGGTAAAGCTCAATTTATCATCCAAACTGACACCAGCATTACAGCAGTTGGTGCAGTTTTGTATCAAGAATCGGGTGATGATAAGTGGATTATGACTCTATAATAGCTGAGTCCTAACTGATGCAGAAACCTGCTACAGTACTACTAAGCGAGAAGGCTTGTCCATTGTACACAGTTTCTGTATGTACCACCACAATGTCTATGGACAGCCTGTCATAGTACGCACTGACCACAAACCCTTACAATGGTTAAAAAATGAAAAACACAGAAATACCCAACTGCAATGCCTTGCTATAAGCTTGCAAGATTATAACTATGAGGTAGAGTATGTCAGAGGAAAAGATAAAGCCTGCCCGTTTATGTGACATCTGAATGTCCATTTATACTCCATTGATGGCAAATTAGCAGCAGGAATACTTGAGCTGCAAGAATTTACACTAATCCATATAGATCGACTATTGTGTCATCAGTCTTAGTGTTGACATGAATTAGGAGCAAAGAATATTGCATGGTAGTTAAACTGAATTCAAAGACTTTTGGAATGTCTGGTAATGGAGACACACAGTCTGTCCTGCTTGATGTTTCTAAAAACGGAATCGGAAAACGAATACGTATTGTGTCATATTTTTCAAGTTTCTGTCAAGTCATATGTTGACGGGGTAAATTAGCGATCCAACTATAGTCTGTTTTTTATAAAATGCTTCCTAATAGAAAAGTGACACAAATCAGTACTGTCATCAAAATCGTTTACATAAAGTTCTTACTGCAAAATTTTTCACTCGAAAATTTGGTAAAGGTTAGGTCAGTATGCTCACAAATTTCTAGTCGTACATAATATATTGTTTATTAGAAAATCGCAAAAATCTGCAATACTACTTGCTTTCCACTTTCATTATTTGGAAGCATTTCAAGAAAAGCAGACTATAAGCCAGTCTTCAATATTTTTGGTGCAAAAAATTTTACATTGAGACGCTCCACTCAGACAATTTGGAATGTAGTATTCATTCAAGTCGTTTTAAAATCACAAACATTTTCAAACAATCAAACAATACTTGACAATCTTGGATTACAGTTATAGTTTTATCACACAGAAAATAATCAAATATAGTTTCGACTCTTCTTTACAAGGGGGTTTACGTGATAACTGTGTTTCCGTTCAAAAAAGAATAAAGTATAACTTTTTATCATGAAATTTTCCCACTTTTTTTATTTCGTTACTTTCACTGAGGTAATTATTATTTTTATTCAATACCTGATCTTCTTCATGAGATTTTTAAAGTATAGTTTTTGAAGTCAGCTACCAGCGTCAGAAAGCTCAGAAATTTGAGCATACAGTAATAGGCTTCGTAGCGCCAAAATTGTCTGATACTATGTGTCACATAGGCCCGTATGACAGAACGTTGGTTAAGTTAATCATCGGTTAGAGATAACCCTTGGTTACAGAACCCATGGTTAAATCACTGGTGGTCTACTCCCAAGTGAGCGACTCCCCATTGGGCGAATTCCCAAGTGTGGAAATTAGCAATCGAGCGATTCCCATGTAAGCGATTCCCAATTGAACGAATTCCCAGCTGAGCGAATTCCCAATCGAGCGATTCCCATGTGAGCGATTCCCAATTGGGTGAATTCCCAATTGGGCGACTCTAAACGAGTGATAAGAGAATGTAATAACACTTTCTTCACATTTTCCTTCTTTCCCTTAAATTTTTCTTTGTATGTATTTCATTTTTTCAGTTTTCTGTGTCTATTGCTTATGCTTTCGTTTATGTATTTTTTTGCGTTTTTATCTTTTGTCTTTCCTTTCTTTCATTTTTTTTATCTTGCCATCCACTTTTTTCTTTTTTTACTCATTCGAAACAATACATTAAAAGTTGACATTTTTAATGAGCATTGTCTCCTAAATAATTCTTATACAATTCGGCACCCTCTATTTCCTATTTAATGTCATTCTTTGTGATTTTTTCTTCATTTTCATCTACTTTTCATCTTAGTTTTTTTGCTTTTACTTCTCTATCTTTATCTTTTTCTATTTTTCTGATTTTTTCTTTTTTTGTTATTTTTTCACATTATTTTTTCCCTTCTTCCTTGCTGCTTTCTCTATCTTGCTTCTTCTTTCTTGTCATTTTTTCATATCTTTCTCTCTTTTTCTAAAGCTTTTCCATCTATTTTTACTTGCTCTTAATGTCCTCATTTTTGTTGACGTTTCCTTTCTTTTGATGCTCTCTTTCTTCCATCATTCTTTAGTTTATATTTTTTATGAAGATTTTCATACTTACAACGATGAAAGACTCGAGCATGCCAACAGACAAAAAATTAAAACGTAAAAACATACATAAACGAAAACATAAGCAATAGACACAGAAAAGTAAAGAAAAAAGAATGGCATACAAAGAAAAATATAAGGTGAAGAAGGAAAATATGAAGAAAATGTTATTACATTCTCGATCGCTCGTTTGGAATCACCCAATTGGGAATTCACTCATTTGGGAATTGCTCAATTGGGCATCGCTCACTTACGAATCGCTCACTTGGGAATCGTCCACTTGGGAATCGCCCAGTTGGGAATCGCTCGCATGAGAATACACCTCTCTGGTAGACTAACCAGAGTTTCAGATGACAGAAAGCCGGTTAACCTCCATGTAGCAAACTTATGGTAAGTCCATTTAACCTGTAGTTATTAAACACGTCGTTTTTTTCGCATGCTGAGAAGTTAAATGTGCCGTAAACATAGGATTATGAATGCCGATAAAAGCTAGAGATCGATTTTTATCGATCGATCGTCATCTAACAACTTGACTTGATTTATAATATCGATCGCCTCCATCATTGAAGACTGTTCAGTCATGACCTAATTAAAGATTTAACCCTGCTACTAACAGGGTTACAATCTCCAGTTAATCGGCCGTTTTTAACCTCCGGTTATTTTTAACCGTTCTTTTGTATAGTTTAAGTTACCTGACGATTTAGCCTGATTTGACCATAAGTTAGGCTTAACTAGCATTCTGTCATACGGGCCTTAATTGTGTTTCATTGGGTTGGTGAGGGTGAGATCAGAAAAAAAACCATCTAAACTCAACCAAGCTTAAGCACCAATAACGTGAACCTAGGGTATAGACGAGCCCTCAGCAGGTTTAGAGATTGACCGCTGCTAGGCTTTAAAAATCTCTACTGCAGTCCACAACTATTTGTAAATGCAAGTTGTTCTCGCAGTTCCATTTTTGACAGACTGTCTACTTATTTTTTTCATCTGGGACTATAGTCTGCATTAATTTCGAAATGGCAGATGTAGCGAAAGTTCGAATGAAAAGTTACGATTCTCATTGACTATTTCAGAAATTTTTCTTGTCTTTTGTGAGATCACAATAATGAGTTGTTTGACCTTTAATCTGTCAGCAACTGTCAAAATTTCTAATCACTGCATCTGTCATGTCAAAATAAATCAATAAATGGTGTTCTGTAGAAATAGATCTGTCTCATCAAAAGTTTCACCGATGACCACGAAAAGTAACAAGCTGAAAATTTAGGGCGACTCATCCTTTGGATTATAATGTTAGTATAGTTGTCCTAAAGCAGAATTTTACGCTCTATTCCAACTTAGCGTCCGTCCTAACTTGGCGTCTGTCCTAACTTGGCATCCAATGCTATAATAGAAGCTAAATATAGAAATCTTAACTTGGCGTCCATCCTAACTTGGCGTCCGTCTCAACTTGGCGTCCAGTGTTGAAGGAAAAAAATCCTAACTTGACATCTGTCCTAACTTAGCGTCTATTCCCAACTTGGCGTCCAATGTATCGTAAAATCAAAGTCAACTTAATTCTTCCATTTCTCCATGTTTTTGGTCTTCGAGTTTATCTGTATTTATTCTTTTTCTTTAACTTTATTACATTTTATTTTTCTTTTTCTCCTCTGAGACTCTAAAAAATGAAGAAAAAAAATTAAACAGAAAAAGAATAATAAGAAAAATAAACAAAAAAAGATGAAAATACCATAAATGGAAAAATAAGCTACCACACTGGAGAAACAAGTTGGGCCGCGGCCCTTTCCAACCAAGTACCATGAGAATAACCTGGTAATTAAGTAGCAAGACAGGAGTCAAAAATCAACCATAATTAAGCAAGGAACTTATTTGCCACATTCCTTTCAGCTATGACAATAACAGTAAAAAAACTGATAAAAATGTGCGGAGCTCCAGATCACTTTTATCCATATCTCTGCCAGAGCAACGGAGCAGCAAAGCAGCTCAGAACTCTGGGATTATGGAGCTGAGAGTTGATCCCTAGTTTATCACAAAGTATTTTGAATTTGTCGTTTAGTCATGTTCCTCCCTTCCTTCATTCTGTTCTCCTGTCTTGTTCGGGCCCTACCTTTTACATCCTCTTTCAAGGGAAAAATTTTAAACGAATAATCAAAAAATAAATGAAAATATGTTATGAGAAATGAGGTAAAGAAAGAAAGAAGTAAGAAGAAAATGTGAATTGATTGCGACGATTTATGGGACGATCTCTTTGCTTCTCCAAAATCGCCCGTGAGAACAGCGCAATGGATTAACTATGTTTAAAAACTCAAATTCAAATGAACATTTTTACAGGACGGGAAGTCTGTAAGATATTGAGAACATAGATAATTTATTCAGTTTTTGAAATTCTCGGAACGTACGAGTTTGCATGCAAAAATGCAATGTTTCTTTGTGAAACAGTGTGCTTTCTTCATGGGAAAGCTGTTTCTATATATAGAAAAATATGAGTAAAATTTACGCATATTGAATAACTCCTACACAACTGTAATGATATATGTGTATTACTCGCAAATGCATGTTTTTCAATAATCAATTAAAAGTGAATTTGGGTTGATTTTGATCCAAAGCATATAATACGCCAAGTTGGGATGGACGTCAAGTTAAAAGATAGAATGGCCGCCAACATGGGACTAATACGTCAAGTTAGGACGAACGCTAAGTTAGGATGGACGCCAAGTTCGGACACAATCGAATTTTAGCCCCGTTTTGGGCCGCACGCAAAGCTTTTATGATGTCACAAAGGAGCATTCGGATCATCAAGGAAGCACAGAAAACAACAATGTTAAAAACGTATCAAGCTACCCACTGTTTGATGCAGAGAAACTGGTTCAAGATTTTCTTTTCAGCAATACTATGAGCCTAAAAATGTCAATGATCATCCAATGACATAGATTTGGGGCGGCTTGTTTTTGTATTTATTTGTATATATGCACCCACCACCACAATGTCTCTAAACTTGTTCACTGTACGTGTGTGCATTATTGAAAATGTATTTGTATGGATTATTTATTTCACTCACACTGTACGGCAATGCCAACAACCACCAAAAGCGCGACCTACAAAATAAAAAATGGCAAAATTCCGCAACGCAATATATACAATTTTGAGAATTTCGTGATTTGAAAAAATTTGCTTTGGACGGAAAATTTGAATGAATCTTTTTTTCGAGGCGTTACTTTTTGTCTTTCCCGTTTTCGTCTCTTTCTAGCAGATATTTTTTCGGCATCAGTGCCCGAGATGTTATTACATAATATTTTCGCTGACTTTTTTATGTTCATGCTCCGTCTCTGTTTCCCATTAAGTTTACGGATAATCCATTTCTAAGGTTACAAAATTTGTAATTTCTATCATGTGATCTTTGCGATATTTTTTATGATAATTTTAGAGAAATACGGCTCCACGATTCTTAAATTTATTGCTAGTCTGATAGCTTGAAATTTAATCAAATCCAATTCAATTCGTATTTTCTGGCAAATTAAGGTCGATTTCATCACCTACCCTACCTAGAATTCTGAGTTCAATATAACTACATTCATTGAAATTTTGTCACGTATTTGATTTTGTTGAATAGCAAACTTTGACTCGGGTAATTTTTAGTTTTAGATGGTTATTCTTTCACAGCTGCTTCCGGATTGATGTCAGAGGTGATTTTGAAGCTTTCAGAGATTTTTCTTGGGGCTCACACTTCGCTTTATTGATGTGGATGTTGATTATAATCCAAAAGCTCTTTGAACATGCAGAGATTATGGAAAAATAAGCAATGGTTGGTTCATTATATTTTCGATATTATTTTGTATCTTTCTTACATCGAAACCACGGGCCGGTTTCATCAAAGCGACTTAAGCTCCAGCTGAGCTGCAGCTTAAGCTGCAGCTTAACTCTATATGTTATACCATTGTCGTTAAGGTGCAGCTCAGCTGGAGCTTAAGTCGCTTTGATGAAACCGGCCCCACGTCTTTCACAATTTCTATTCAATATTGTGGTAAAATGATATTGTGGAAGAGTCGGAGATTCTTACATCAGCTTAACAACAATTGTTTCTTCATAAAACGCCAACAGGCTGAAAAATATCCCTAAAGTTTTTTTATACATGGAAGTTTCATTCTCAAATTTTACGTTCAAAAAGTATTTAAAGGGTTTTGAATCGACTCGCAAATTTTCAATCCTATGTAAAATGCAGTTTAACAGAAAATAGTGAGTATGAAATAGTACTTGTTTGCTCATATTATTTACGAGCATTTCGAGAAAAACTAACTATTTGCTACAGCAGATGATTACATCTTGTGAGTAATAAATGCTCTTGCTTATACTCTTCTAAATAACGAAAATTTGAGTAAACAGATTCTTACAGTTTTATGGAAACTTGAATCTTGAAGTCTTGAAATTTGGAAAAATTTTGAAATTTGGCCAACTATAGTCTGTTTTTCTTGAAATGCTCCTAAATAATGAAAGTGGAAAGCAAGTAGTATTTCGGATTTTCACGATTTGCTGATAAACAATATATCATATAGACCTGGAAACTTGTGACTATACCGACCTAACTTTCAACAATTTTTCGGGTGAAAAATTTTACAATAAGAGCTCTATGTAAACGATTTCGACGACAGTATTGATTTGTGTCACTTCTATTTGAAAGCATGTTATAAAAAACAAACTATAGTCCTATGAAACCTAATCACGTGATCTAGGGTAATATTATTTTTATCTCATTCCCTTCCTCAGGACTTCTTCAATGAGTATCGAGGAATGAGCAAGTGATTAAGAGAAAGAATGCGCTGATTATGGTTCTGAATGGCATGCCAATTACTGTAGTCGAGATTATATATTGAGTCGAGATTATATATATTGTTATATATTGAGGAGGTACTGCAATATATCGTTTTTCCTGATCATTTTCGGACATTGTGGAATTTTAACATTTTCAATACAAATTAGATGAGCATGATGCTGATTTTCTTGCAGTAACCACATTTCTAAGACGGTTACAACAAATTTTCTGGCACTCCGTCCCTGAAAACAAACTTTGTAGTTGATCTTGCTGACTTTACATACCGCACTTGAAGCTTTTTCGATGAAATGTGTTGATTCCTTTTTAAGGAAATTTATAATTTTTTCCTCATCCGAAATGGATCATTCCGCAAGTAGTAAATCTTACGCCCGCAAATGTTGGCGTTTCGCCAGAAAAATTCAATGGACCAATTTGGATTGTTTGGAAAGGCCTTTGAGCCGTTTTTTCGAACACTACGGTCGTTTGGTGAGCCGGCACCCATGGCCTTTTATTTTATTCCCAATTTTAGTGTCGTGTGGTTTGTCCATCGGTTTTTTGCACAAAAACGAATTGACGGACGCCACGTATTTGTACACGCCAAGCGGATCGGCTTCGAAATTCGAACGCCAATCCATACACGAAAAATGGCCAATGGTTAACGGCAATTATATACCGGGTAAATCGGTGACGTCGTTGAGGGAATGCCAGTCGATCGTTAGCGCCAGGGACGGCGGAAACGTTTTGAGATCGGAAATCGCTTTGGCCATAAATCGGCTCAATTTATTTATCATCGATCGGATAAAGGTACCATTTTTTGTTTTGTGGCACAGTGAATGCTACAGATCTAGAAATGGAATCGGAAAATTTTATTGGGTGTGGACAAGTTAGATTGCGACCAGCAAGTGTTTGTGACTTTATGGCTCACAAAATGTTTTGAGTCAAAAGGCAGCGAATCATAAATTAGATCGCGTTGAGATCTATCCAAAAATTTGACTGAAGACTGCGTTTAAAGTTTTGTTGAACTCCAACAGATTATGCCTTTTTTTTAATTTTATGTCTGGCGCCTTCCATAACTGAAACGCTAACGGAAAAATTGTTTCAACAAAATTTAGAGTTTTAGTTAAATTTTCGTTTGAAGTGAATTTTACCACATTTCGGAATCTGATTAATATATGGAAAAAACTGGTAAAATAATTCGAGCGATGTTTTTAACGATCTATCGATTGACATACAATATGCCTAGCTTTAATGCCCCAAAAGTTTTTGCCCAAAACTTTTTCCATGTCTGCAACAGAGTGTCTCAAAAGTAGCAACATTGATCGTCGACTTCTTCATCAAAAATTTTTTGAATTGCTTGAATATTGATCAAATCCTAGATTTTCATATGGCTATGACAATGAAAGATGCATTATAGAATTTAGCAGGTCTAGAATTGGATCCAAAATTTGCCGATAAGTTTCGGGGGAAGACCTGCTATCCGGCATCCTAGCGTCTATAAGCTTCGAAATCGGAATCAGAGTCAATATAGTCTCTTGTTCTTGAAATTCTTATAAATAATAACAGTCGGAAGCCATCAGTATTTTTTACTTTTACGAATTTCTGCCAAACTATACGTGACGTACGACTGGAGATTTGTAAGCAAGATCAGCTTACCGTAAAGAATTATTTGA
The DNA here is from genome assembly GCA_963922205.1 of Romanomermis culicivorax. Classification (NCBI taxonomy): domain Eukaryota; kingdom Metazoa; phylum Nematoda; class Enoplea; order Mermithida; family Mermithidae; genus Romanomermis; species Romanomermis culicivorax. The sequence goes on from CAWUHX010000325.1 coordinate 231,790, forward strand.
TAAAATAATTATGTCGGAAAAGCTTCTTGTAAATGAACCATTTCGACTGACGGCAGTGCTTATTACCATTTCCCGATTTACAAGCATTTCATAAAAAATAACAGATTAGTACGGAACTTGTAACATTTTTCGTTTTGGACAGAATCAACCGTCCAAAAAATGTGAAAAAGCAGACGTCGTTAAACACTATCACATGGAAATTTTATAGCTCCGTCAAAAATGAAGATTGTCTCCTCAAACTTCAAATTTGACTCTTGTTTTTTCAATTTGACTCAAAATTTAAAACAAAATTAGAGAATTGTTTCTCTATGAAAAGTTGAAGTCGAAGACACATTTTCAGAGAAAATAGTTTTGCCATGATGATCAACAGGATTGCAGTTATATTCTATTTTTCATGAAATGCTTCTATGGGTAATAAAACAAAAAGAAAGCACTACTTCATACTTTTACCATTTCCTGTTGGTGAACAAATTGAGCCTAGTCAACTATGACAACATTTGAGTAAAAAATCATACCTGTAGTTTAGTATAATTATTTTGATTACCGGACTAACTTGATATTTGTTAATTTACAAGCATCAAGGCGCTAAAAGATTAGTGTTTTCACGAGGAAGTAAGTGCAGTCAAAATAATCTCTATTTTCATAAAGAGCACATTTTGTTCTGAATTTTAAATGTACGTAATCTGGTTGTATAATAATTTGATCCCGAAGAGTAAACGCTTTAAACAATGATTGAATTACTCCAGTTGTTTTTAAGTTGCTGCTTTATATGAAAAGCTGCACGCATTAATGAGGAATCAGAGTCAGCATTTCAAGCAAAGACTATAAATCAAAAATCCTTAAATTGAATTATGACCAAAGTTTAAATAGCCAAAACTGTTCCAGATCATTTACAACAACAAAACCTACTCCTATCGCGACTTATGCCTTTTGACTAATGACAATACGTGCAGTACAAATCCGCAAGTCAGCTTAGCGGGCACGTTCTACAGTAACCCAGCACCGGATTTATTCAATTTTACGTTCCCGATGGCCAAATTCGGCACACAACCCGTCTATTTGGGCAGTTCATTGGGCGGCGTCGAAGTCAACTCGACGACCAAGAAGGTTCAATTGGCCAAAGCTTGGTTGCTATTGTACCAATTGCAATTTACGCCCGATAATTACAGCTATTTGAGCGGTGAGTATACAGTATATTTTGTTATCATGAGAATGACTGTACACCGTGACGGTAATAAAGTAGTATAGCCCTCATTATTGCACTGTGCGAAGATTTGTATCTGCATCGCCACTGTGTGTGAAGAGATAAGGCAGGAACATGTTATTGTGGACTTATTTTCATGATTAATACTGCAAAACAACACAATGTATATGATGGTTTTACTGTTGGATGATCGTTTGGTAATTTTCAAGTGTTGTGTAATGGCGTACTTTGTTAAGATCATCCTGTATGGGTATCACCACTGAAGCATTCTCTTTTATGCGCCAGTCACGCACCCTATTTTATGTAAGTGTCATTATGCAAAGGTTATCTTAAAAAGGAAGTGCAGTAGGCGTATTAAGGTTCCATTTGGGCCTAATAGTGATAGAATATTCTACAATCTTAAACTACGAATACGGAAATTTCATCGCTCAAAATGAACTATACTCGTAGATCCGTGATGAAGTTGAGCGAATTCGAACTACTGTACACTGAAGAGTGATTAAAATTTTTTCGATTCAATTCCCTATTATGGAGTGAACTGTGAGGCTTATCGCTACATCTATTTTGTCTTTAAAAACGTTCTAAAAAAATATTATGTGTGAACTTCCAAACTTATGGACAAAAAATTAAAGTCTTCAATGAAACTAAACTTGCGTAGAAGCGTTAGCCATCAAGCCATCTGATATCAAAATCACCTCCTCTAATACCGAGTTGTATCCATCTCAACATAGGTTTGTTTTTTGGAATTCTGGGGATGAAATCTCACGTTGAGAGTGTTTGACCTCAACCAGACAGACACTTGCCCCATCTCAATTGCGACTTTGCAGTGTGATGATTTTTTTATTTCAGAACACAATTACTTGGGCATGAATCTCGTTGAAATACATCTAAAAGCATGATTTAAACAATGTTTCTTTTTTGACAGAGTTATGAGTAGTAAAAGTTCGATTAATATTTGGTTCACTTTCAGCAGATTGTCCAGGCTATTGATCTATTCACTTGAACCTATTGTCCACGTATAATTCAGCTTGAACTTTTATTTCATGAGACACAAAGACGAGCTATTGATTTGATTCATTATTTTAATGAGTCGCATTATTTCAATTCATGTTTCATGAAGACTGTTTCATTATTTTCTCTATCTTGCGTTCTTTTACCTTCTGCCTTTTACTGCCTTGGCTTTTGGGAGTTTTATGGGTTCCGCTTTTTTACTTTTAGTCGTCCTGACCACCACGTGTTTTATCGTTTTGATTTGTCTCTTTGTGATGGTTTTCGTAGATTTCACCACTTTCGCCGGTATCTTCTTCTTTTTTTCCGTTTTCGTTACCTTAGTTTTCTTCGTTGTCGTCTTTTTCATTTTCTTTGGTGATGTTTTCGCAGTTTTACTATGTATCGTTTTAGTCGTTTTCATTTTGTTTGGTTTCGTGATTTTAATTTGTATCGTTTTTGTTGGGTTCGGAGCTTTAGTTAATGGCTTCGTAATTTTCGATATTATGGTCCGCAGTACAGGCGCCCTTGTCATGGCATTCACGTCGATTATATCATCAGGTTTGGTTGAGGATTCGTCTATGTGTACCGTTGTCGATGTATCGGGCTGAGTCGCTGTATCAGGCAAGTCAGTGGTCAGCTGATCGTCTGTATTCGACTGTATCGTTCCGGCTATCGCGGCAGGAATGTTGATACCATATTCGTCGTATTCGGCACCTGGTATACCGAGCCCAAAGAACTGTGGACTTCGCTTGTGGCGTGCGTATGGAAGTAATGCGGGCTTCTTTTTTTCTGGTGAGAATAGCCCCGATTTAGATCTTCGCAATAGTGCGCTATGCAAAAAGAATAAAGAATGATGTATGTTCATGAGTACGTTATTCATCTTTGCGGAATCATCTGCCTCATCCCTTGGACAATGTGGGAGTTCAGTGTGATGCTGGTGCGTTCCCTCTGCAAAGTAGTTGGCACTAAAGCCTACTCTCACCAGCTTCGCCTATCCACACCGCCACTATTACTACCTTTTACGAACCACTTTGCCTCAGATGAGGCAGTTAGTAGTCCGTCTGCCCTGGTGGTCCATGGTTCGAGCCTCTCATCAAGCATTACGCGTCTGTAGCACGGACACCTTGATTTGAGTAAACAAAATTGCAAACCAGGGTTGTGCATCAATAGCCTCACTTTGTCTTTGTCCACTTGCACTGCACAAGTAAAGTACAACTACACAGGTACACAACTTTCTATCAATTAAGAAATGAAGCTTTTGTATATAGTAATGAGTTGTTCACAGCTAACTACATGTTAGCTTTTTGGACATCAACTGACGCCATGTCAACTATTCCAGATTTGAGCATGCAGAATTTCCATATTGTTCTTGAATATCAGCATAACTTGAATAGTGATAGAAAGTATAGTTTTGTTTATCTATTACATTATTAAATTCGATGAACCGATGAACCATGGTTTATCCAGAGGAATTATTCTCTTGCGGTAATTTTCTCGACTAGGATCAAGTCTTCAAATTTTGACAAGTTTAACTTTTCAGGCAAGCCCATACTCATGTGTCACATCTGAACTCTTGACAATAGATTTCTTTACACAAATTTGCGTGATTTTTGCTTTTTATGATCGTTGATTTTACATTATTGCATTACTTTTTTACATAATAGCATGATTTCCTTAATTTGCAATTTGTTTCTTATCACGATAATCTTACTGATTTGAAAAAGTCGATCATTTTCTAAGTGCGTTGGAAACTATGACAGTCGAAACATTCTTTGGGAGAATCGATATACATAGTCAAAATTTTCTTGGACGATCTACACGAACCCATTATCATCCATTTCTCTCAAAACAAAATCGTGATGTGGCTTTTTTTGCTCCGCCGGTCTACGTCGGAAATACAATCACATTTTACATCATTCATGTAGATGACACGTCTGCTTTGTAGACGGAGGGCCGTTGATAATTGATCGTTATATGTTGATTAGGGTATACAGCATTGACATCCACTTTATACAATTTTCACAACTACAGATTTTGTCAGAAGATGTACACAATTTCAAGTCACACTTTCGAAAATGTTTCATGAAGATCTATAAATTGATGTCCAATGAACTGAATTCAGGGTCTATATATTCTGAAAACTGGTATGGGTCATCCAATTATCCAACACAAGGTTAAACTCACAAATTTCCGGCGGAAATCGACATTGTAAAACAAACGAATGAGTACAGTTCCATAATTTCGCAAGAAAATTCAGATGATATGATAGAGGTAATTAGGATTTGGATCGATAAATCTAAAAATTTCCAACCGTCCGTAGCTACGTTCAAAAGGAATTTAGTGTACGAAAGACGTAAGAATGAAGACGATTTGTTGAATCATCTGGATTGTTATTCAGTTAATAAAACGTATACTTAGATTCCAAGGTGTAGACATGCATTTTTAGGAGCAATAATAAGACTAAACCCTAGAAAAACATCTAACTCATTAAGTTCTGTATGTTTCCGGGTGCCAAGGCTGGAATTTCCCATCTTGGTTGTTAGAATTTCCGGAAAATGTCATGTATTCTGCATTCACTGGCGCAAAGTTCGGTGTTAGGCTGTCGTCTTATTGGACTCGGAAGTTGTGAGCGTACTCAGCTAATTTTTCAATTCGTAAGCATTTTATGACAAACATGCTGTAGTTATTTTGATGTAAAGTGACGTCCAATATCATATACGTTCCTGAGGGACCGTGTTTTCCCCAGTGGGCATTTTCTACCCTAAAATTTGCATAAATTTATTATATATTTGTATAAGCGCCCGTCTCACTTTGGTGTTCATCTCAGATCCTACTTTGGCGCCGAAGCTTATGATACGTGCTTGTCTACTTAGGTCCAGAAGTTCACGTTCGTATAGTCTGTTTTTTTATAAAATGCTTCCAAACTGAAAAGTGACACAAATCAGTACTGTCGTAAAAATCTTTTACATACAGCTTTCCCGTGAAATTTTTCACCCGAAAAACTGTTAAATGTTAGGCCAGTATCCTCACAAGTTTCCAGTCCTATATGATATATTGTTCATCAGGAAGTGGTGAAAATGTGAAATACTACTTGCTTTCCACATTCATTACTTAGAAGCATTTCAAAAAATACAGACTATACGTATACGGATGAGTATACGTAACGTATGATCCATACCTTCGGATTATACGTACTCTCCAAAAGTAGCGAAAGTCCTACTTTTACGTGATAACCACCAAAAAGATAGCCACACCGGAATAATTACTTCTCAATTTTTTGACCCTTTTTGACCTTTTTGAAAGTAAACCATTTTTTGGTGCAATTAATTTTTATTACTTTTATAAATCGAACTTTAATTCAAACGACTAAATTAAACAAACGATTAAATTAAAAAAACAATTTAAATTTATGTTTTAGAAAGCAAATTGAAATAAAGATTAAAAATTTTCTCAATAAAATCTAAAAATTTGAATTTAAAATTTAAAAAAATTCGAATTAAATTTAAAAACGTTGAATTTTACATTTAAAAAAATTTGAATTAAAAATTTAAAAACTTTGAAATTAAAATTAAAAAAAATTTAGCTTTAAATTTCAAATTTAACTATAAAATTTAAAAAAAAAATTGAATTTAAAATCTAAAAATTTTGAATTTAAAATTTTAAGATGTTGAATTTGAAATTTAAAAAATTTGAATTTGAAATTTAAAAAATTTGAATTTAAAGTTTAAAAAATTTGAATTTAAAATTCAAAAAATTAATTTATAATTTTAAAAAATTAATTAAAATTATTTTATTTATAAAAAACTATTATAAAATTTGAAAAACTGAAATTTTCTTAAATTGAAAAAATAATATTTCTAAAACAAAATTATTTTTTTTAAATTTGAACAATATTTAAGAACTTAAATTCATAAAAATAGGAATTGAATAGGGCTTTCTGCTAATTGCCCAATATTCCATAGAATCACCGACTGTCGCCGATTAAATCCTAGGAATCGGCGACGAAAATCCTACGATTTTTTATTTCCGAATTGGGCTCAAGTATATTACTTACGTACGTACGGCGAACTTGGGCTTACGCCTAACGCCGAAATTTGTCGTGCCAAATATGATTTCCTTCATTGTCGTGCTGGTCTAGAAAAGTCGGAGACTTTCGTTGTTCTTCTGTTTGAAATTGAGCCTCACGATAATTTTTGTACTTAGTCATGTGCGGATAATTGTGTCTTACTTAAATAAATGATAAAGGTGATGAGACGGGTGAGACATCCAAGAAAGATCATTACTAAACAATGCGATCCGAAGTGAGGCGGACGCCAAAGTGAGACTGTACTTGTTCGTGATACGTGCTTTATCCTGGCTAACGTGCTTTATCCTAGCCGAAAACTAATGCGTTCGCTGAGTTGACCGCCTATCAAGCCATTGTTTATTCCAGCCACGCTGTGCATTAATATTTTATGGTACAGTTTCACCCTGGCGCCCGTCGCGCTTCGACGCTCAATGTTACAGGCGCCAAAGTGACACTGTTGCCTTAAGTTGGCGCCTTTCTCACTTTGACGTCCGTCTCATTTTGTTGGGATTGTTCAGTAATGATATTTCTGGAATGTCTTACTTTGGCGCTCGTCTCACTTTGGCGCTCGTCTCACTTTGGCGAACGTCTCGTTTTGGCGGCCCATAATGTACTCCGCTATTTGAACACTCATTCTAATCATTTGTTCACGTAAGAGGCGATTGCTACATTATTATACTGTAATACTAAACTCTATTTGAACACTACCTATACTAATAAGTACAGTAAGGCTCGATTTCAAACAAAAAAACGAAACTCTTCACATTTTTTGGACCAGCACGACGTTGAAGAAACTTGGATATTTCGGTTTGCCTGTGATTAAAGGCACTGCCATACTTCACCGCGGGACTAAGCATTAGGGACGAAGCGCGTAGCCCTCTTTTGACTGGTCAAAATTTTTGAGATGTCGAAAATGCCTTATATGCGTTTTAAAAGGGAAATATGAAAATTTTCCAGCGCTCTCGCGGATTTTCAAATCAGGCATTATTTGAAAATGAAGTTTCTGTCGGCTATAAGTCATGTTTTTTGCCGTGTGGCTTTTCTCCAAATCCCGGAAGAAGAACCTTTTTGGGTTGATGGGTTTTTTTGGGTTGGAAAATTGGGCATTTCCGGGTTTTTGGGTTTTTTAAGAAAAAAATTTTCATTTTGTTCTCAAGAGTACAAGTTTCTTCCTGATTTAACAATCAAATTGAGAGTTGAGCTAATTTTAGGGCTAAATTTTATAAGTCGGTTGTCGGCCTTCAGCCTGATTATTGCATATGAGTTGTTTGTTAATTTTGAGCATGGATTTCTGTGACTAGTGAGTAGACATATATGTTTCCTTTAAAATTTTCCTTAGGCTTAGGCTTAGGGTACAGCAGCTGCGCCCCAAGGGTGCAGCGCTGTTGAGGCTCTTTCAAATGAAGTTGTTAGTTAAAATAGTACAACCAATAATACGCACATACTGTAGAGTAAATGATGTGTTTGCGTGAGGGGGTGGGACCCGATTTTCAACCAATCAGAAGAGGGCTATGCGCCTCGTCCCTAATGTTTAGTCACCGCGGGACGCCGCGCAACGCAGCTTTTTCACTTTCGGATTTTGCTCCCTGAATAAGAAGGTTCTCGAAAAATTTGCAAGCACTTTTGTTTTTTATCGTTTTTGGAGCTATTAATTGCACTTGGCTTACTTATTGCTAAGACAACATCAGGCCGTGGAAACGTGTTTACACCTACTTTGCATATTGATAATTTTTCCACATTCATATCTCCATTTCAAATTATGTAATCACAATACAACCTATAGTGCTTGTGAATAAAAAAGGGGAAGGAAGCATCATTTTATATTTACATGTTTTCCTGGGTCTGCTCAACTAATATTCACGAATTTTCTGCGCCAAAAATACTAAAGTAAACGTTTGTGTAAACGACTTTGAGGGCGATCTATTTCCTTGTCCTTTTTTCAATTTACAAACATTTTATAAAGACGAACTATACATATTTCCAATCCGCCTGGAAATCTGTTTCTAGAAACGTCATTAATGATACCTCTGGGGGAAAAATACAGGAAAAAGTTTACTGGGAAAATTTCTGAGTGCATGGCCAAAACTTATCAATCATGGATTTTTCAGAACGTAGGATGAATTTTTCCAGAATGTAGCATGCATGCACGTGGAGGAGGGTTTGGGGGTATAAACCCCCCAGCAGATCCAACCCCACAGAAATGATTGAGAAGATGAGGAACGAAAAAATGATCAAGGTCATCATAAGAATGAAAATGATACCATAGTTAAACGATCTCTCTAAACGAAGCATACCTGATTCAAAGAAGTAACTTCTAAAAATGCTGTCCAAGCAAATAATTTCACATATTTGACTAATATAGGTTGAAAAATATGCTGCTAGGATGTTAGAAGATCTTTCTTTTCTTTAGAACGAACGAAAAAAATTTCTATCCCACCCCCTGAACTGGCTGAGTTCCCACATAATTTCTGTGCTGTTCATGTATGATAGGCATGATAAAATAATATCTGAAAAGTGTCATAATTCAGAATTCATTTAAAAAATATGATTGAACTGCATGTACAGATGTTATAGTATGCATCAATATGTTATAGCAATAATATATTACGCGCGGCGCCGCAAAAATTAGAAAAAAATCTATTCATACTTCCCTGGCGGAACCGGGTGGTGACGCGCGGTGCGGTACCTCGCGGTGAAGTATGACGGGGCCTTAATACAGCGGAAGATTTTCATGTATTAGAACACATCGCCTGTATACCTGAACATACTATGCGCCGAAGTGAGACGGTGCCTAAGTGAAACGACGCTAGAGTAAGACACACTTGCGTGCCAAACCGAGACGGGAGCCTAGTTGCGACACAATTTTTTTATAACTGTTTTTTGACAATGTCAAAATTACCCACAATAAACAACTTCGTGATATGGTACGTATCGAAGTGCATAGGACATGGTTCATGATATTTTATACTTTCAGACGATGTTTATTTCATTTGTGTACGAGCCTCTTCATAGTTTTAGCCACCTTAGTCTTTGTGACTTTTGTGCTGTATATAGCTTTATTTTGTCTTTGTACCGTTGTAGTTTGTGTTGGCCTTGGCTGCATCATTTTTGGCTGCGTCATCTTTGGCTGCGTCATCTTTGGCTGCATCATCTTTGGCTGCATCATCTTTGGCTGCATCATCTTTGGCTGCATCGTCTTTGGCTGCTGCGGCATCACTTGCCTTATTCCCACTAGCTTGATTGGTTTAATGGTTTTCATCGGAATTGTAGTTTTTTTCACTGGCTGCGTTTTCTTGGGTGGCTTGGTAGTGGTTGTCACAGTAGTAGTAGTGGTAGTAGTCGATTCCGTCGTTTCGACTTCGTCTGGCGCGATTGTTGTACTAGCGACATCGAGCAATAGGACTCCGCGAGTTTGTGCATCAGTGTCCACAGTGGTATCCAATGGCACGGCATTGAGCTCCTGTAGTGTCATCAAAGATTCACTTATATCTGGCGCGGCTACTTGCTCCACCTCGATTTCCGTTGCGTCTGTCTTATCCTGCTCTTGTGGACTCCATTGAACAGTTTCCCGTGAGATTTTAGTATCTTGAACACTTGAAAATTCTTGGTGATGGGGCTGAATAGATTCACCTCTCCTGAAAAGGTTGCTTTGCTGCAAAATATCTTCACTTGCTTCATAATCAGATATAGATGGGATGCCCCGAAAGACAAGCCGCCTAAAAGTGCTATCCTACAGTAACACCAGATTTGAAATCTAGTCTTATGCGTATAATATAAAAATTGCTCTAGTATTTTTCAGAATTCTATGCATGCTCGAAAATCATAGCCTTATTGGTACAGTTAGGCGAGACCATTTTGATTTTTTCATGAATTATTTTACGACAAGTTCAAACTAATCAACAAATTTCGTGGACAAGTATTGTCGCAGAGTCCAATTCCAAAAAAACTTACACAGGATGGAACCATAACATGAAAAATTTCATTTCTACTTGATCTTCCGCGCAGTTCTCAATAAAAAGTGTTGAAAATTTTAGAAAATTTTTCTGAAAATCTTACTCTTGCCAATGATACCAAAGTTGGCAGTTTTAGCACAGAAATCGGACACTCAAGCTGTTCTGTTTTCATTGATGTTAAAGCTCTTGTACAGTAACCTACATCTTAATTGATTATCTAACTGTTGATTACCTAACTTAAAAAGAAATATTAAAAAGCAATGCTTTACCGTAGTCGAGTACAGCACATGCTATATAGCCATGCTATGAAAAGCCTAAATAAGGTTATTAATGTTGATGTATTGCAGTCTTTTAAGGTGAACCGTTCATTAGGCGACCATTTACTCACATAGATATACACATAGACACTCTAAAATGTCGAACGTCCAATTTTTGGTATCAGGGGTCGGTTTCTCAAAGATGACGAATTTGATTCGGCAGCGAATCTAACAATTCGTCGACGAAATTTTTGACCTCCGCTGTCGAATTATTTTTTTGGGGTTCACGAAGAAAGATTCGTTGCCGAGGTTTCGCTGCTGAATCTTTCGATTCATTGACGAAACTTTTCCAATTCTTAGACGAAAAGTGGTGTTGAGTTTCACAAAGCTTCCTAAATATTTTTCTGTTTAAATTTTCATTTCCTCCCTAAGAACTGCCGAATCTTCACTTTTACTGTGTAAAGTATAAGAAAACGAAAAAGCAACTTTTTAATTATAATCTTATTATTAACATAAATTACTCATTAACATAAATTATTTATTAAAATGAATATTATTGGTTTATTTATAAATTCAATTTATTAATTTGATTATTTATTATTTATTAATTTTTTGTTAATTTTTAATTAATCGATTAATTTTTAATTAATTTATTAATTTGATTATTTATTATTTATTAATTTTTTGTTAATTTTTAATTAATTTATTAACTTTTAATTAATTTATTAATTTTTAATTAATTTATTAATTTTTAATTAATTTATTAATTTTTAATTAATTTATTAATTTTTAATTAATTTATTAATTTTTAATTATTTATTAATTTTTAATTAATTTATTAATTTTTAATTAATTTATTAATTTATTAATTTATTAATCAAATTAATTTATTAAAATAAATATTAACATAGACATGTTTTTGCCATGAACAAGAAATTAGCAAAAAAGGATTTGCCAAAAATTAAATAAATCAGCTGATTCTGACCAGTCTTGGTATTCTGCTCAGCCAGACTACAGAGACAAATAACATATTACTATGCTGCCTTAACAAGAGTACTGCATATCATAATTTATCAATTTGCGGACAACGCCAATTCGTTGACGAATTCCTTGCCGAGGTTTCGTCAACGAATTGAAAACGGCTCGGAAGCTTTGTGAAACCCAAAAAACAAGGTTGCCGAAACCTCGACAAGGAATTGAAAATATTCGCTGACGAATCACATTCGACGACGAATTATTCGTCAACTTTGAGAAACCGGCCCCAGATGAGCACCATCTTCGAACATTGTCTTGATATAGCAATCTCGTAAGAAACTGTTAAGAATGGCCTCCGAGCTCCTAGACGCGCAAAGTTAACTCACGTGATACTCCAGCAAGTATAAACAATATACAGCGCTTGGAATAGAAGCATAATAAATTATTCTGTCAATTGGTCAAACTAGAGGACAAGAAAATTTGTTATCGAAGATGACAATTATTGGAACACCTTTAGATTTCTGCAGATGGTTAAACTTGGATCTGGTATTTGTGCAATGCATACTTGTGCACAATTGAGATTTGGACAGCTGTCTAAATGATGTTCACATTTTATTGACTTTTTCTATGACTTCTTTAGAATGAATGAAAGTCACCAGCAACAAAATTACTGTGACCTACAGAGTTTTAGCAGAAGTTAATTAACTTATGAGTTCATGCTTTCTGACATATTTCTTGAAATGTTTGTAAATGATAAAACTGGAAGCAAGCACTATTTCATATTTTCACAGTTTTCGGCTGAACCGTATTGCTTTTGTCATTTTTTGATTTGCAAGCGTTGTACACAAAGGAGAATGTAGGACAAAGTTTTCTTTATCAGGATCAACATTAAAATGTGGTACTGGGAGACATTTGTGAACATGGAGTGGTGTGCTTTTTGTGCTATTTAACAGCTGAATGATATTCCACTTGAAAATGACTTTCCATATACATACAGTAATGTTCTATTCTTTTCTGTCAGTACTCTGTAGAAAGGTTATTGAACGACGTTAGAAGTTTATCACCTGTAGTAATACTGTTAAAATTTTGGCATTCATGTGAACATCATGTAATTGGGGGAAGTGCCATAAGAATCTTCGGTCATGTGGTGACGCCAAAAATTTTCCATCCAATCTTTGGACTAGGCTAAAAAATCTCTTGTGTCATTGTAAAAAAAGTCGGTCAATATGTGGAGATTTTTTGCAGAAAATGGCAATACACAGAAAAGGTTTGAGACATAGATAAAAATCGATTTTTTAGATCAGCATTGTATACTTTTTTAAAACCATTTTTCATACGTTTTAGCCGAAAATTTGAATTTCTTCAACTCACCAGATTACCGATTCAACCCATGAAAAATTTTGATTGACCCCCTGACTTCCGAGTTCCGCTGCGTGTATGTTTATTGGATGACGCGCACATCAAATCTTCAAAAAAGTAAATTATTCATCCTTCCTCTCTGTGGTTTAGTTGCCTTGGTTTTCCTTGGCTTCGTGGTCTTTGTTGGTCTTGTAGGTTTCGGACGCTTGGTCTTGATAATTTTAGCACGATTCGGTATTGTTGGTTTAAGCTTCTTCGTGGGCTTTGTCCGCTTCGTAAACTTCAGTTTAATAGGCTTTGTGAGTCCCGCCTTTTTGGTTGTTGTCCTGGGCTCGATTGTAATTTCAACGTCAACAGCTTCTGTCGTGGTTTCGGACGTTGTCTCAAATGTCTGTGTCAGGGTTGATGTATCTAGCCTCACATTGACGCTCGCCTCATTGTTCGATCCACCACGCGATGATGTTCCAGCTGCATTTGGCTCTGAAGTCTCATCGGTTTGAGGAAGGGCTTCTAAGGCGTTCGTTGATTCCGGTATATCCATTAAAGCATTATCCTCATCTTGAGGATTTCGCTTGTGGCGAACGTCGAGATTTGATGGAAAATCAACTTCACTGCTTTCGTGAATGATTCGCTGATGTCGTTTTTCGTCCGACGTAGGGTTCATGCTGTTAAAAACAAATTAACTTTTAATAATGCACATCGAATTAGCACTCTGGTGGAGTTGGATCAATTTACGCTTTCGAGTCCGCACACTCTTTCGTTTTTTCTCGAGTAGGAAAAATTTTGCACCAAAAAGTCTTCTGCAAAAACCTATTTCAAAAGCTCTATGTCGACTGTTTTAGGGCACACTGACTGATGACTTTATAAAAACTACTTTATAACCTTAAAAACTGAATTTTTTGCTATATTTCTTTACGGGAGAGAAAGCAGTAAAAATAAATAGTATACGTATCGGCAAATAATAACATACGAATAGAAAAAATGAGAAAGAGAGAAAAAAGTTCACGGGTTGGGCTCGAGTATGCGCTCCTTCTTCAGCCGGCCGCGTCTTTTGTGGCAGAACTTACAATGCCATATCGAGAATTGATACGAAGCGCATAAATAAGAGAAAGTACATCATTTGTTAAAGAATTAAATTTTTCGACTGGTCTTGCTCTGCTGTATACTGTTTCTATTCTAATGTTAGATATTTTTTCACCTGTGCAAGTGTTTTTCATTGTTGGGACTGTATTACAGAATTTTTGAAGATAGCTTCAAGTTACAAAGCAATAAATGAAAGGCTTCTTGACGCCTCGCATCCGGCATCTACAGGCAGAATACCGATTGGCATCAATATTCCACCCATAGGACTAAAAATTTTACCGGATCATCAGCATTCATGTGTGTCCTCAAAAACATTCATGTGTCAACGATTTCGTATGTCTTCCACGACGACGTACGAAATCGATCGAACAGGAAACTCAAAGTGCTCCTTACTTGTTATTGTACATTCTACTGCTATCTCAAGCATTTTTTGGTCTGCTGTCGTAGGAGATTTTTCGTATTGTCCTAAAATAGTGAATAAACTATTTTAACCAGCAGTTCCAACCTTTCCTTGAGTTTTAGGTGCAGAATTTATTGAAGGGTGGGCTCCGGGTTTTTTTTCGTGGATAGTCGACCTGAAAACAAGAAGGCCCTTCCTTTACTTTGCTAGGTTGCTTCCTTTCATCAACTACAGCCTGTTTTGCATAAACCGAAATTGAAAAAATGAGGAACATTACTGAGCGTTTACACCAAGCTTTTACTGTAGGATATTTCACTCAAAAATGACTGTTAGTTTAGTCATCTCACACATTTGCAGTCCAATTTGACGTGAGATTTAGCATAAAATCAAAAAGATAATATGAAATAGTAGGTGCTTTCCAGTTTTATTTAGGAGCATTGCAAAAAAGCAAATTTAGTCTCTGGTCTTCAGTTGGATTGTACTTCTGCGCTACAACGGTTAGAATTGCGATAAAGGCTGTAAAGGCCTAGATTCCGTGCCGGAAAAATAGACTTCTATTGAAATGATCTTGGTAAGACGGATATCGATTTCGTAATTCTTCATTTCACACCCGAATTTTGATGTCATATGGATTTGATTGTGATGACATCTCTGTGATCATTAAGACAAGTTCTATGTAAGTAGTTTCGACTTCGTTGAAGTGAATCGAATTTTTAAGCCCGTCACTTACTTCAGATTACTTATTTCCTGACGAATTGAAGCGTTTTAGCATGGGGAGTTTTTAGTCTGACAATTGAGTAATTCATGAAATTGACACTGTCTATAGTCCTTTTTATTATCACTATTCTAAATTTGATTTTTTCAATTATGTTGTTAGCATTGGCTCTACAGTTATTTCGCTGACCCTAGCGAAAAGTTATCAACCACTCAGTACAACAGAATCTTCATTTTAGCCATTTGGATCTCTTCTTTTTTGGACCTGTACCGTATTACCAATGAATTACCGATGTATTTTCTCGCTCAAAAACTTTTGACTCATAACCATACCAGTGAAACTACATTGTAGAGAAGTTCACTCAGAGTAGTCAGGGACGCATTCTATATTTGCTGCTTCCATGCAAAAACATATTTTACACTATTTGAAATATCACGAAGGCAGCTTTTCAGTTCCACTGATGGTGGGTCTTATTCCGAACTTTATCCTTTCTTATTAGAGGCTTTGACTGTTGTTGGCTTTGCTGCCGCTTTTTTCGTTGTTGGTTTAGCTTTGGTTGTTGCCACTTTTGCTGCTGCCTTGGCTACTGGCTTTGGTGTCACTTTTTTGGTCGTAGGTTTGCTTGCTTTAGTAGTGGCTCCACCTTTTGCTGCTGGCGCCTTTGCTGCCGCCTTGGGCGTAGCCTTTTTAGTCGTCGTGGCTTTCGGCGCCGGCCCACCTTTCTTGGTCGTCGTAGACTTCGCGGCTTTCCCTTGTGTGGCTTTTGCCGACGCCTTGGTCGTTGTCGCCTTCGCTGGTTTCGCTGTTGTAGCCTTCTTCGTTGTCGTCTTTACTGTTGTGGCTTTCTTAGTTGTCGTCTTTTTAGTAGTAGTTGTTGTTGGTTCAGTTGTGGTTGTTTCTTCCATAGTTGTTTCAACTGCCGGCGTTTCTGATACTGGCACATCAGTAGGAGCGAATCCATCTGTGGAAGCTGTCTCTAGTGGAGGAGCTGCAGTGTCTTGCAATGTGGATCCTGCATCCGAAGGAGGGGTTTGTGTATCGGGAGGAAAAGCACCTGCATCCGTAGGGGGAGGGCCTTCTGGTGGAGGTGTTTCTACGTTTGAAAGATCATATTCTGGTGGTGCGACACCGGCATCGACATTTTCATAATCTTGGGGACTTCGTTTCTGCCGATAGAGGAGATGCGTCTGAAAACCACGCAAATTGACTTCTCTTTTCCGTCGGAGAATGGCCTCTTCACTTTGATGGCTCAACGATTCTCCCCTAAAGAAATAAGGCTGTGTAATTAAAAAAAAGACACAGTCAGTAAATGTTTTCATTATGAGCGCGGTAGCGTCAACCTATAATATACTTGCCTAAAATCTGACTAATCCCCCTAGAGCAAAAACGGTTATAGATAAAGACATGAGGTTTTTTGCGTAATATCCGCCATGTGGGCAAACATGGGGGTGTCAAGATTCATTGTGACTAAATATGCAAATGAGGCATGTTGGGATGCCAAAAACATGCAAAAACGTCCTTTTTTAGGGCCCAAAGTTGGTTCCTTAATGGGCATGCATCCTTGGACCTTGATACTTTTACCCGTGCTTGGGTTCAAAAAAATTACTTTTTTGGATGAAACAGTAGTGATCCGTTTTTGGTGAAACAGTAGTGATCCATATGAGTAATAACAGGAGAGTTACCATTCGGAATGTACCTGCTCCGGCTCGACTCTGCATTGGTTCTGGCACCGGTTCCGCCGCAGCTCCGTCCCTAATTTTTTTGGGGATTTTCATGAAAAAATAATTTTCGGGTAAAATCAACGATTTTTGCAATTTTTTGGGAAAAGGAGTTTTCGGCCAATTCAAATTTGGTGGGCATACTCCCACAGTGTGAAGAAAAATTTTGGTGGGATTTTCACAAAAAGTAATTTTTGGGTAAAATCAATGATTTTTGAAATTTTGTGGGAAAACGGGTATTGACCGTGTCAAATCTAATGTGCATACTCCCACAATGTGGAAATTTTTTTTGAATTTTTCATGAAGAAAGATATTTTTGAGTAAAATCAACGATTTCCGCAGATTTTTGGGAAAAAGCGTATTGACCGTGTTGAATCTAATGGCCATCCTATCAGTGGGATTTTTCACCAAAAAAGTAATTTTTGTGTAAAATCATTGATTTTTGAAATTTTCTGGGAAAAGGGGTTGTCGACCATGTCGAATCTAAAGGGCATACTCCCACAGTGTGCAAAAAGTTTCCTGGGGATTTTCCACGAAAAAAAACAATTTGTGGGTAAAATCAACGATTTTTGAAAGTGTTTGAGAAAAGGTGTTTTCGACCGTGTCAAATATAATGATCATACTCCCACTGTGTGAAAAAACTTTTTTGGTCACTTTTACGAAAAAAGTAATTTTGCGTTTTTTTGTGCGAAAACATGGTTTCTAACTATAAAAAATATGGAATGGCACAAACAATTTTGTGAATTTTTTTCTTCTTCCCATTAAAGAGTGTTATCTTGATTCAACTTCTATAGCAACTTGTTCAAAGACTTTGGAACTTTTGAACTTAGTCAGTTTTAAAGCTATTATGAACAGTTATCAAAGGAAATTTGAGAGTCAGCAGACGCACTAAAAAATGGGTGGGGTTTATTGGAAAATGCTCCGATTGGGTAGGGAAAAGGAGAATATAATTGATGAAAGTCTTCAATGCTGAAAAATGGGTGGACAAAGTTGTAAAAGAGGTGGACAAAGTTGTAAAAGAGGTGGACAAAGTTGTAAAAGGGGTGGACAAGGCTGTAAAAGAGGTGGACAAGAAGTTTGCATCCCACAAATTACAAAACGATACATTATCCACAAAAAAAATTATTAACATTCTTCACCCAAAAAAAGTGGTTTATGAAAATTTTGCCTTTTATTGTATCTTTGAAAAAGTATATTCTACGGCTGAGAGCATGTTTCAACCAACACCTACATGTGTGTCAAATGTACACATAACGGTATAAATGTGTCAAATAGCCATTCTATAGTACATTTGCATTAAAACCACAGTTAGTCATGCACATGTTAGCATATTAATCCTGTTATGGGCATGTCAATGTTTATATCAAGATCAATATTTGATTAATAAATTTGTTTGTATGAATATCAAAAGTTAGTGTTTTTTTGATACCGATCTTTTGATACCGATCAGATTTTGTGAATTCACTGGTAAAATTGCATATTGAGCACTTCAACTAAAAACAGTTTAATTTCTTGATGAAGTTAAAGTTGAGTTGGCTGCTCGCATGTTGATTTTGAACAAATACTACTCATATTGATTTTGAGAAAATCTTTAAATTTTTCTGCATAGTATTTTTATTCCCTGCATAGCTTCCAAGCACAGCGGACCGCAAGTAATCTCTCAATGAAACTTTGGCATTTTGAGAATTTATGTAACACAGATTCATGATCCATTTCTCAAATGATTTCCCGCTTGAGAGATTCAGCAAAAATAATTTTCCGTTTGACGTGCTGAATAATGTTTGCAATTAATTTTCAAAAAAGAAAAGATATTGTGCATGACAAAAATTTTTTGAATCAAATGGAATATGGAAATCAAAAAGCCAAAGAATTAAGAAAGTATCAACGTGAGATTTCGGCCTCTTGTTTGTCAGTAAAGTAAACCTGTCAAATCGGCAGTCGAACATACTCATGTGTCAAATCACGATTTAAGTGCGTTAAGTGTTCAGAGCACCCATTTAGAAACACCAATGTGTATCAGTCACATCGTTAAGCATATGAACACACTTGCGTCAAATGTATGTGTAAGCAAGTTATGGCTATCCTCAGGACAACCAAAAGTCTGAAATACCATATACCAGGCAGAAAAAAAAGTGGACTAGTTTTTTGAGAACTTGGGTTAAAGTTGGAAAAAATCCACTTTCTTTTTATTGGATTTTCATTTTTTCTCAAAAAAAATTTTCCATGTCTGTGAAAAACTATATTCTGCAGCATCGTGCATTTTGTCCTTCCCCTGGCATCAACTGCAGTAAAATTTTTCTATATGAAAATTGTATGCACATGATTTCAAATGGAAAGAAATGGTAAACCAATAGCATTCTAACTTCCGACCAATTCAAAACTCCTGCCTCTCACACTAGCTGAGAAATAGTGAGGGAGGCATATTATAGTCATTTTCAAAACTATAAAGAAACCTGGGGTCGGTTGCACTAACCCAACATGAGGATAATCTCATCATCGAGATTAAATTGATAATCCTGAGGTTGAGCTGATCGCAATGTCCAAATTATTCTCTTCCAATGCACAAACAACACTCCCTTTAGGATTAACTAATACTGAGGTTTAAGTTCGAGTTTGGGAATCGCAGAAACTTTTGCAACCTGACAGCTCGAGCTGGGGATAATCTCGACATTGAGTTCGTTATAATCCTGATGACATTCAAATTATACCGAACTTGAGATCAAACCGATTCGCCTTTTTGTTCGAGATTACCTTGAGCTCGAGCTCAGACCCCTTTAGTGTAACTGGGCCTTGGTTACAGTCATTGGGCACCGATCTGCAAATGGGACTCAGCTATGCCTATATTAGGAGTGTGCGCCAAATCCCGTACCTGGTTCTCCCCGACTCTACTGGCACTCCCACGGCAATGGTACGACTTTTTTGAAAGCAGGACGGGAGCGACAGGGATGGGTGAAATTGCTTCCCGTCTGACATCCCGCAAAAAGCGCTCTTTCTCAAATTACAGTTGCTATTTTGTTGAATAGTTAAATGAAAGAGAATAAATTTGTTTATAGCTTGTAATCAGCAGAACTTACGGAGTGAATTCTGTACGATATGTTATATAAAATGAGTGAATGAAACGTATCTTGCACAATCGATTTAGTTCTTAGAAGACTTTGTGCTGTGGTTTTTTCCTTAAAAAGCTGAGTGGGATTTTATGTGCCACTTTCCCACAGTTGATTCCTTTTGTTGACACCAAATTCAGTAAAAATGTTTAACACACTTGGAAACAAACATGTGTGAGAGGGGATATGGAGGTACGAACTAAAAAGTATAATTTATCATACATTCTGTAGTTACGAGGCTATCATTTAATGGCTGAACATTCTATTGAATAGTCAACACCAACCCATGGTAACTGCAGTATTTACTTTGCCCTTGCGTCCTGGGGGTAAGTTACCTACATTACGGTTTGAATTAAATAATGTGCATAAATTATCCCTGTTGGGGTAAGTTACCCTATGGTATGTACCCTTGGACAGGAATAAATTACCCTGTGACCAAGATAACGAGGCCCAAAAATAGAAAAATCATTATTAATCTTTCAGATGTTATGAAACTTTACCTGCCGTCTCATTTTTTCATAAATTTATGACCTAATTACCTTCAACAGGGTACCCTGTGCAAATTTTGAAGAACAGGATATGCTAAAATTTGACCCCAGGAGAGTTGTTGCTGCGCGAAGCTGCAGGTTAAAAGATAAAATAAAAGGCAAAATGTCCATTAACCACTTTTTTGGTGAAAAATTTTAATAAATTTTTCTGCTGGAGGATGTATCGTTTTGTAATTTTTGGGTGGAAACTTCTTGTTCACCTCTTTTACAACCTTGTCCATGCCGTTTTCAGCATTGAAGACTTTCATCAATTATATTCTCCTTTTTCCCTGCGCCATCGGGGCATTTTCCAGTTATATGAATAATTGACATTGGAGCAGTAAACATTTGAGAAATGTTTTAAACACAAACAATTTTTTACAAATTGCGCATCGATGAAAGTAGTCAGCTCACAATGAAGAATTGTTACTTACAAAGCCGCTCCACCAATGAATAAAAAATATAAGTATAAAAAAGACTTCATAGTGGATCAAACTTTGGTTATTGATATTTTTTGTGGTGAGTATGACACTAGTTTATATAGAAAGGTAAGTATAACACCTGCACAGGTGTTCCAGTGAAGTTTCGTAGATAACAGATGTTATTGCTCTAATGCAGGTGTACAGGGATATATCTTCAAAAATGTTTCAGCTTGTTTCTTAATGATAGATTCGTGAAACTCTCAAACATGAATTAATAGAACTCTAACCAAGGATTGGAAGCAGTAAATAGTGTTATTGAGAAGACCTTGTAAAGATTGCTGTTGATCAAATGATTCTCAATCATTCCGTTTGCCGGTGATCTTCTTGCACACCCAGGAACATTTTTCGATTCGGCACATATTATAGAGATCACAGAGAAGTTGGAGCACACAGAAAAAAATTAATTGCGTATTTTATCCCCAGTTTGCTAGTGTCATAAGCGTGCTGACTCAATAAAGTGTGAGTATTAGTCGGAAATATTTCTCTAGCGGAATGATTTTTTTGCAAAACAATAAAACGGTGAACGACACAACTTATCCAAGGTCGCAAAGAAATTCGGCGCTGTTAGTGTTCATCCTACATCAATAACGACTTAGTGATAAAAATTCGTAGCTTTTACCAAGTTGTATTCTTCGATTGGGGTGTTTCGCTGTAATTTTATTCCGAAGAAAGAGCTTTTTACGAGGAGTCGAAATATGTAGGTTGTGTTATTATGAAAGGATTTACAATAGAGATATGATTGTAAAAAAATTTGAATATGCAGATTATTATTTCGGGCATTGTGTTCGTAGTGAGAAACATGGAGTTTCATATTAAACAATAAGAATTCTAGACTTCATGTGAAAATAACAGCTTCAGAGACGGTCAAAAATTTTTCAAGCACATGGCTTTAGGGCTAATTTTACTAGGGGAATTATTACTTTTAAGTCGGCGTTTTAATGAAGCACATATAGAATCTTTAGCGATCCAGCGTGGCCAGGCCACCTAGCGGGACCACTGACAAATTTGAATGGCTACTATTGGGGTTAATCGAGCTGTATGCCCTGTCTCAGTCATACCAAAGTTTTCGTACACAGAATGTAGAGGAAAAATGAGGATACAAAATATCAGGTGTAGTGCACATTTATTGGGGGTTTCTATGTATGAAACAGCCTTTTGGTTACGTGATTTGTGTGCATTTCATTTATGTATCTACAGAATAAAGAAAGTCATGCTAATTCATAGTAAATTACTCATTTTTGATTTCAATTTGTACCCTACAATGAACGTCTGGTTTTTCAGCTACAAAATGAGCAAAAGTACTGTCTCTCAGAAATTGACGATCCCAAATCGGCTTTAGAGCGAACCGGAATCAAGCGATCTTACTGGTCATTCTAAGCAGTATTTCCATAAAATTCACTCATTTTCTGGAATCAGTCAAAAAATTTTCAGAACCGTGGGTGGTATTACTCTAAGCTATATTAACCAAACTGAAATTTTCGAAAATGCCTGAAATTTTTAATTGTTTCATCTAATGCAAGAGAGCGGAAGCTTTGATTTGTAAATCTGTCTGTGTGACAGTTTTTACTGAAAAAATTGCTGAGAGTTAATTGAGTGTGATGACAAGTAACCAAAACCGTAGAAATATGTAATCGTACTTGCTGCACTTATTCAGAAGCATTACAGAAAGAGATGGGGTATCTATCAGCAATCTAAATTTCTAGGGAAATTGGTGAGTTGTAAGTATGAAATGAACAGCCGGATCGATATAATAGTTTTTTTATTTAATACATAAGCAATATAAATAAAAATGTAATATCGATTGTTTCTATCAATTTTACCCCTTTTTGGCTGCAGCAGCCGGCGCTTTCTTTGTAGTAGCTGCTTTGGGTGCTGGTGTTGCCTTTGTGGTTACGGCCTTCACTGCTTTTTGTGCAGCTTTGGTCGTAGTCGCCTTGGTTGTTGCAGTCTTCATATTTGCCGCCGCCTTCACTGTAGTCACTTTTGCTGCTTTCGTCGTGGTCGGCTTTCCTGCTTTTGCTGCTGGCGTCGCTTTTGCCGCTGGTGCCGTCTTTGCTGCTGGTGCCGCTTTTGTCACTGGTGCCGCTTTTGTTGCGGGCGCTTTCGGTGTTAGTACGGCTTTTGTCGTTTTTCCTGTTGCTACTGCTTTTGCTGCTGTTGTTTTCGGGGCTGGTGCTCCTTTCGGGGCCGGTGCCGCTTTGGTTACTACAGCCTTTGATTTCGTTGTTGCTCCCTTCGCCTTAGCAACTGCCTTCACGGTGGTTGCCGGTGCTGTTGTTGTTGTTGTTGTTGTCGTTGTTGTTGTTGTGGTGGTAGTGGTAGTCGTTGGCGTTGTTGTTGTTTCACTAGTAGTTTCCGGCATCATTGATGTTGAGGATCCATAATCGTAATTACCGTAACCGTAGTAGTTGGCATAGTCAGAGTAATAATCGTAATAGTCGGCACCATCTATGGCAGGCGGGCCATCCGTAATCGTACTTTCTACGGAATAGGCGTAATCCTGGTAATCCTGCGGGCTTCTTTTTTGTCGGGGAATTGATATTTCTTCATTCTGGTCGTGGAATGACTTCCCGCTAAAGAATGCAGAATATGGACAACCATAATTTAAAACAATCAGAGCGTATTTGTGGCTGAACAGATGACAGGAATGAGCATTCAGGTAATTCTCTCCTAAGGTAGTTGATGTAGTCGAAAAGGGTAAACATCATAAATATCTTTATGTAAAAGTATACTGATCTTGCTTTGGCATACAGAGTAGGAGTAGATCTGTTACAGTACATTAATCTAATCTGGTATCTGATAAAATCTGACTGGACCTTGCCTGCTACTTTACGGGAGGAAGGTGAATCAACTACAATCGGTTGATAGTATGACTGAATATACTGTGGACATAAGAGATGAGCAGCTTTAAGCCCAATTCAGAAGCGAAAAAATTCCAGGATACTGTCGTCAATTTACATGCTAAGCATAGGAAGCCAGGATTTCCCGAGGCATCACAAGGTTATTTAGCTTTGCCTAGAAGATATATGTATTCAAAGATAATTCAAAACATAAAAAACATCCAGCATGTATACAGTCAACATGTCTAGGAAGGAAATTTTGTTATACTATTTTCAGGTGCAACCTTATTTTGTTTTCTGTCATTTTCTATCAAAATAATAAAAGTCCCTAAATAAGCAACAATGAGTCTACAACAATTGCCAACTCCACAAATTCATTCTTAAAAATCGACGACAGTCGCCGATTTTAAGGATGAATCGGCAAAATTCGACTGTCGTCAATAAAATCATCGGCATCGGCGGCAGTCGCCGATTCTGCCGATTACCGATTCATTCTTTAAAATCACTGACTGTCGCTGATTTTGCCGATTCATTTCTTAGAATTACCGACTGTCGCCGATTAAATCTTAGGAATCGGCGTCAGTCGCTGATTTCCCTCCTGAATTGGGCCTTACAAAAAGGTTAGTAGCTGATAAATATAATACCATGTGACATTGGGTGACATAAGGTCTATTTATACCACCATATGAATTGTAGTTGACATGATCAGGGGGATCTGGACGTCCATATTACCTACTACGGTCAACTCATCATCTGCGCTTGGAGAATTGGGTGTGGTACCTCAAGCTATGTAATAAGTTATTTTATAACAGACATTTTCTATTGAACCCGCAAGGATTGTTCTGCTTTTTAACTAGTTACATGAGAAACTAGACATTGCTAGCATCACATCTTGACAAAGTCTGAATATATTAGATAAAATGTGCCCCAGTTTAACATTGCGTCCAATATATAATTCCATAAGTGACATAACCCCCCAGATCCTGACATCCCCATGGACGAAAACTCACGTAAAATGTCGTTTTTGTTGCGAAGATGGTCATTTCTAGGCTTTTGAGCTCCATAAAACAATGAATGCTAATTTTTATCATTTGTTAACGAAATTTATTTATCGAACCTTATTTCCGAAATTCCGAATTTTTTTGAACTCGTACCGCATACACGAGCGACCCCGCCAGGCGCCAACTATCGCGTAGATCTCCGAGCTCTCTTAGATATAATTAGCCAACTTTTCTCACGAAAAACGCTTTATGAGTTCACTTTGTGTTATTAAAAAAACAAAAGCACCTTTGATAAGGAAGCTGTTGGGTCTAATGGCTTCCAATATCATATTTAAATGACAGTGACCTACCTCATGCAGAGCTAAACTGATGACATTTTCAACCACGTTACTATAACTTACAATGTCGCTCCACTGATGAATAAAGAAGAAATGAACAATGAAAACTTCATAGTTATGAATGATCGCAAATTTTAATTTCGATTTTTTGTTGTGAAATCCCATTTTATACAACTGAAATCGGACTCACGCACCTGCGCAGCTGTTTTTGCAAAGAATTTCTACCTGTAACAAACCACATAGAGAATTCTTGTAATAACAAAATTGTTTGAAGCACCTGTTGACAAAAATTTTGAGTATACCAGAGAAAAATTGGGAAAACATGCAGGTGGCTTCAGTCAATGTTATCAATGTCCACGCACCTGTCTTTACCAACAACTGCTTGGAAATTCATCAGAAATTGATTTACCAGATTCGATCTGAGGCTATACTTTTTAGCTAAATTACCCAAACATAGTATTTCAGAATTTTACGCATTTTCAAAAGTCACAGGCTGGATAGCCCAGGGCGAAGTCACTTATTCCTGTGTATTTCCGAGTATTCTTTTTTACGGATCCCAAAAAAATCAACATTCAATGGGAAGTACTGCTGCAATCGAATTTTATAGGGAAAACGGCCAACGAGATTATTATCGTAGAAAATAATGATGTCAATTTTCTTTAAATCTAATTTTGGCTTTGCAGCTCTCGATCGAACTACTGAAAATTATATAAAATTACTATTTTTCTACATGAAAATTATGTACTTCTGCTTATGAATATCAAATTTAACGATTTTGACTTACGTAGGAACATCTAAGGATCGACTAGGTCAGCTTTTTTCGACTTCCAACCTCCGGGCCGAAGAGAGGGTAAAAAATTACTGAGATCCAGAGGTTTTTAGGTCAGATTCAGTAAATGGTACTTACGTTTTCTCAGTCCAAAGGGTCTGTTGTATGTTGCAAAATATATCTGAAAGCTAACATTTTTCTTGAGTTGTCCAGCAAAAGTGTCATCATCTTTAGACGCCCATGATTACGATGAACAATATCATCTGCTATGATAAATTATCAGCACGGTAAATTCAAATTCCATCTTTTAACAACTCGCATAAATACAAAATAATGGAGATAAATAACATCGTTGAATCACATTTGTGCTTGATTCAAATTAAGCTGAAAGAGAACTGGTGGTGTACGATCCTCGTAAGAAGTCATCCATGAACAAGCACATCAGCCGTGAAGCAGTGAGTTCTACGACCTATTTGAAAATAGGACGATACTTTCTAACTGCTATTTACATGCGTATGTTAAAAAAGAATCTTAATCATTCAATTTAAAAACCACTTTCCCTAGATGTTTTGGGGTATTCTCACGTGAGCGATTTCTAAGTGAGCGATTCCCATGTGAGCAAATTCTCAATTGAGCGAATTCTCAGTGAACGAATTCCCTGTTGAGCTATCCCCATGTGAGCGGATTTCCAAATGAGCGAATTCTCAATTGAGCGATTCTCATGTGAGCGATTCTCAAGTGAGTAAATTCCCAATTGAGCGATTTCTCACTGAGCGATTCCCCATTGAGAAAATTTCCCCATTGATCGAATTGCCAAATGAGCGAATTCCCAAATGAGCGAATTCTCAATTGAGCGATTCCCATGTGAGCGATTCCCCTTTGGGCGAATTCCCAAGTGAACGAATTACCAATCGAGCAAATTCCCAATCGAGCAATTCCCATGTGAGCGATTTCCAAGTGAGTGAATTACCAATCGATCGATTCCCCATTGAGCGAATTCCCAAATTAGCGAATGCCCAAATGAACGATCCCAAAAGAGCGAATGCCCAATTGAGCACTTCCAAATGAGCGATCGATAATGTAATGTCACTTTCTTGATATATATTTCTTTTTCTTTTTTCTTTCGTTTCCTGTGTGTATTGCTCATGTTTTCATTCATATATGTTTTTACGTTTTCATCTTTTGCCAGTGGTTTCTTCCATTTTTTTCTTCTTGTCATCTAAGTTTTTCTTTTCTTGCTCATGATACAATACATTACAAGTTGTCATTTTAATCGTTGTAAGTGAGAAAATCTACATGAAAATATAAACAAAAGAATGCCGCAGAGAAACGAAACGTCAACAAAAATTGAGACATTAAAAATAAGTGAAAATAGTTGGAAGCATTAGAAAAAGAAAAAACATGAAAAAGTAGCGTGAAAGAAGAGGCAAGATAGAGAAAACAGCAAGGAGGAACAAAAGTAATAGGAGAAAATGAAAAAAATCAGAAGAATAGGAAAAGAGAAAGATGAAGAAGTAAAAGCAAAAAACTAAGATGGAAAGTAACTAAGAATGAAGAAAAATTCACAAGGAATAAAATTAAATAGGAAGTAGAGCGTGCCGAATTGTATAAGCATTATTTGGCAGACAATGCTTATTAAAAATGACAAAAATTTTTTTGTTTTGTGAGTTAAAATAAAAAAAGTAGATGACCAGGAAGAAGAAAATGAAGGAAAGCGGAGACAAAAGATAATGTAAAAAACCTACATAAACGGAAACATAAGCAACACACAGAACGAAAGAAAAAAGAAATAAATACAAAGAAAAATATACGGGAGAGAAGGAAAATGTGAAGAGTGTACCTTCTCTATCGCTCGTTTGCAATCGCCGAATTGGGAATTTGCTCATTTGGGAATTCGCTCATTTGAGAATTCGCTCGTTTGAGAATTCGCTCATTTGGGAATTCGCTTACTTGGGAATCGCTCACATGAGAATCGCCCAGTTGAGAATCGCTTAGTTGATAATCGCTCAGTTGGGACTCGCTCACTTGGGACTCGCTCCCTTGGGAATCACTCACTTGGGAAAAGACTGATATTTTAAACAGTTACAGCAATGCCATTCGTTAACTTCCAGCTCCTAAGCATGCATGTAACGGAGCCCCGAGGTCTGATGATGTCACGCATCTTTTTTGGGCGGAAAGTCATCGATTGCCCAAAATTTTAGGTGCACCTTAGAGAAACTTTTTTTTTAATCATGCGAGTCGGAAAAATGGTCCAAATAATTATTGTCAAAAAATACCGTAAAAATGGTTTCATGGCGCAAACCGCCGAAAAAGTTCCCAATTTTGACAATTTATGGCTGAGTGCTGACCATATGATTGGCAAATCCTGTTGGCGGATCACCCTGTGGCTAACCATATCACTTGACGCTCCATGCAATCAGGTGGGCATTGGCAAGAGGGTGAAAACATTCACGGAATTGTATATTCATATGAACACAAATGACAAACGGATCACATAAAATTTAGTTTTTTGTGCATTGACCCAAAAAACGAAGTGCGTACTTCTTGTGAGGGAATATCCCTGGCGCGCTTTGTCTTGCATGGGGCTGTTGATAACAGAGGATTGAAATTCTTTCACAAAAAACTATTTTTTGTGAATACTTTTCTACATGCCAGATCGAGCACACATAGGGTTAATTTGTTACTTTATTGGTTAAAAGCTCCTCTAGAGATACTAAGCATCGCAAGTACGAATTTTCATTGCACTGCGAATTAGCCACAATAGTATCATGTGGTATGAGCGTGGCAGCACATAATTATATAAAAATGACATTCAAAAAAATTTCTATCGTCAAACATTTGCTTTTTCGTCGGCACTCCAATGCTTTGATCCTAGCGGCGAGATAGCACTGGTGCCTTTGATTTTCTGCCCACATATTTCCGGTAGCCCTTCTTGGTTTGTTCTTTAATTTTTTCGTCTCCTTCATCTTCGAGCTTCAAGTAACCTAGATCCCTGGTCATTTTGGGCGATCGTTTTACTAGTGCGATGGATTCGTCAATATCATTTCTGACATCGATATTTTTATCGTTGTGGCGTTTCTTGCGGTGACCCACATCAGACTCCAATCCTGAATTCCGTGCTGGTGGACGGCCTTCGATATCCAAGACTTTAAATTGTTGTTGCCCGCTCAGGTCCACGTATTTTCTCAGGCGACTTCTTTCTATTACTTCCCTTCTCGGTCTGAGAAGGGTTTCTTGGTCGCCACGATTTTTAAAAGACTTGCCACTAAAAAAATGAATATTAATCCAGCAGATTTTTCTATGGACAGTCAGAGACGTGAAAATTGCATAACTTGAACGACTTACATGAGTTTCATATGTTAGACCATATGCTGGATCAAAGCGAATGAAGAAAGAATGATAGAATGTTCCAACAATTACGATTTTGGATGGACAGGTGTGAATGAAGTGAGTTATGTACATAGCTTGCGCGCATCCGCTGAATCACTTGTTGTGAGATGTAAGGATCTGCTAATGAAGCTGTAAATGCGCCCCCGGTGAGTTCGAGAAGCTGGATGCCGTGTGATATACTAGTATGCTCTAGGTTGATTTGAAACATTAAACATTGAGCATTTTCAGGTTGGGCTACATTACTTTATTAGCTGTTTCTAAGTAGTCATGCTTCCATGCCTGACCTAATGATGGTAACGAATCTTTTTTGAGTGTTTTTGAAGTCAAATGATTGTGCGCTTAGAATCATTAGACTAATGTTTTTGGCACTGCCTTCGATATACAGACTTCTTATTCAAAAGCTGAGCCGAGTAAAGCCCAACTAGAAATTCTTTCAAGTGCACATTATTCTTAATCATGGCAAGGTCACTTACGTAGTCATATTTTGAATCAATGCAAAGATAACTAAAGCCAAAATTAACTTCATGGTGGGTAATACAACAAAACGTTCGCAAATTCCATGAATGTGGGATGATCGTTACGGTTTTTATACGAATACTGCTGGTAGAATTATTCCACCTGTGCAGATGCTGAGCGTCCTGGAATCTTTTCCATACTGGTTATCATAGGGAAATAACATTTACACAGGTGCGAACTGCTAGGTAGAAAAACATGGGAAATGGGTTTTCTGCAATTTGATTCTCCAGGAAATATAACTTGATCAGTTTAACCACCGACCATAAAATGAATGTTCTTACAATTTAGTTCTTGAATCTTGAAGACGACCCGCCGTTCTAAAGATCTAGCCCTAATTATGGTGCAAGGACGACCTTCATAAAGTAGACTTACTCCTAGGTCAGGCCACGAGTGGAAAAACGATGTTTTGATTTGAGTTCAAGCGAGTAATGTCATTTTGAAAGCTGGCTGAAATGACATGCTTTCAAGAGTGATGACTTGCCAGAAATAGCATGGGGTGTGGGTAAAACCCTCCAATGAATTCTGTCGGATGTGTCTAACACTACATTAAGCTTAACAAGTGATGAAAGACAGCCTCAATTCACCGGCCAAAAGACGGATGGAGGGTGGACCACCGGAAACATCGCGATCAAATACAGAAAATTCAGATCTGCAGCCTCCAAGTAGCTTTTGTGTCAAGTACAAATCTTGATTGCTCCACTTTATCCGGGGGAAGAACTGTCAAACATATCTTAGAATCGTTCCTGGGGCCATTTGTCTTGGACCGAATAGAATTGAGCTGCTACGTTTCCAAAAACAGAATGAAGGTGCAACACTGAAGAATGTTACACTCGATGCTAGTACTTCAGAATGATGGGATATGCTATATAATCCATTGTTGTGCAGTGACGCGGCGAGGGTAAATTTGTCCTGTCCTAAAAGATCGCAGAAAAAAGAATCATTCGCAATCGAATCAATGTAAGACGTTGATTAATAATCAGTTCTACGCTTTGGAACTTTATATCGGACTGTGTCCCGATGCCAGTAGGAGAACCAGCTCACATAATTGCGCCCATACATCGGCATTAAGGAAGATCGAAGAGAAATCGACAGAATTTTAATCGAACTTTGACCAGCCATAATTTCGTCACGAAACGAGATACAACATTCCGTAGGATGTCTGGCATAGATCTCCACATGCCCTATCTCCACACACCCCACTAAAGTGAGCCAGCTAACTTGCTGGGCTCACCAAAAGGCAGGCTAACTCGAGTTAGACCGCTTTGTGAAACTGGCTGCTGGTATTCAGTTTGCAGCGTTTTGGAATAAAGTATTACTGTCCTCTTTAAAAAGTTGCGTTTAGGTGCCTGTCAGAAAGTAAAGTTGCATTTAGGTGCCTGTCAGAAAGTCAAAACATGTCTCAAAAACGCATAAAATTACTTCTTTCGGCTACAGGACTATGGGAAAAGCAGTTCTACAAAGAGATGATACGTTACTCGGACCCGTTCATCGTAGCCACGATTATGCATTCGCAAACTCTATCAGAAGAATTGAAGAAGAACGCCGAACATTTAGCGCCGCGTTTTATCGCCAGTTTTATGATGTTAATCGTTTTCGCCACGATTTGCACGACAGCAACGGTCAAAGGTTTGGGCTGGCCTTTCGTCGATTGGGTGCTCAGTAAGCCTATGTTGGCCGTCGGCGGTGTCATCGGCGCCGGATTGGGCGTTGCGTCGGCGATAGGATTTTTGAATTTTTGCGGCACTTACTACAATCAAATTGTGATGGTTATGCCGTTTTTGATTGTCTGTAAGTGAAAATTGTATTAACGTTCCGATATTTGTTAAAATTTATATTTTTAATTATTGAAATCAATGCCTTATTCTGATCTTGAATGCGGTGAAACAAATTTCTAGTTGAAGAATTTTCCAAATATTTTCTCATTTTATGGTAATTTGCGAGCTAGCATGGGAAAATCAAAAATCACTATCGCAAAAATTCTTCAGCGCACGATATTACGTAAAGAAAACCTTTTATAGCATAAATTAATGGTAAAATTTCCTATTTTGTGTTATTCATAAAATGCTTGATAATCAGAAAATTAGTGCAACTGTCGTCGAAATCCCTTTAAACTTTTACGATAAAATTTTTCCTGAAAAAACTGATGTCTAGTTGAGTATGCTCACAAATTTTGAGTCTAATATAACAAAATCGGGGTGTACAAATCGATGTCGAAAAGACTTCGTAAATGCACGTCCACGGTAAACACTTTGTTTAGCTGAGCAGTTTAAGCCTGAATGCCCTTTCGATCAAAAGATTTCAAAATTACAATTTTATCATTTTTATATGCCTGTAAAAAATACTGCAGATTTTTCTTGCAGCTGTTCGCCTTGACAACACTTTTCTAATGATATCCGCGGTTAGGCATACCAGTCGAACATTGTCGGTTGAGGAACGTATAGCTGAAGGTAATTTTCTTGCTGCGTTTTCAGTTTATTATGTTTTTCCCTTTTGCGTTTTATATTTTTGGCCATTTTTTCATTTTTTTAATTTTGTTAATTATTACAATCGCCAGGAATGTGCGAAGCCGCTGTCTCCATAACGGTCACTGTTTTGACCGACGTCCTTTCGTTCGCCACCGGTTTAGCAGCCAACATCCCAGCCGTGATCATTTTCAGTTTATATACGACGGTGGCGGTTATTTTCTCGTTCATTTACCAACTGACTTTCTCGATGGGTTTGCTCGTTTTGGCCCTGAGGATGGAAGAACGTGGCGGGCACAGTTTGGCGCTGGTAAAAACTGTTCCCGTAACAGAAGCCAGTAAGCAGAAACTTGACGGATCAAACATTAACAAACGGGTTTACGCAGTTAGCATGAATGTACTTTTGCTCAAAAGAAAAAATGTTTTTTCTTCATCCTCTTTTCAGGGAAATTTCTCAGTCTATTTCATAGCTACACTTTTTGGCGTGGAAGATTTGAATAGGTTGTCTATCATCCACTCGAACATATAAATATTAACTCAGGTTACTGTAAAAGTTAGTATTATAAATTATGTTCCAATGCTGAGCTACATAAGGACACGATTTCTGAAAGGTTCGATCCTCCTATGATAAGTTGAATATTAATCATATCTCAAAATGAAATACTTTGGGGGAGTTTTATGCGCTGAGTTTTATGGTATCATTGATTTTGCTTAAATATGAAAACTCATGCCGCTACAGCATTCCAAGTTTGGAATTTTTGGAATTTTTTAGTGGTCTTGTTAGTCAAGCGATATTTCAGGATTGGAGTGATCTTATTTAATAAATCAATATTCATCATACACAGAAGGGTATAGGCTATCTTTTGAAGTAATAGTCACAGTGAACTATTGCACACTACATTTTTAAGAAGAATTCAAAGTATCAAAAATGAGCGGCCGAAATTGGAAAAATTTTTGTTTATGAGCACTACCAAGCATCTTCCCATCGAATGCCGCACAATTTTATTTTCTTATTCTATAATACATTCTTATTGAATCGGTGAAATTTTCCGATTTTTGCAACGTTTGGTTAGCTGCACAGCTCTGAAGAAGGCATACTTGTCGAAATCACTCAGAAGTGATTGCATTTTCCAAGTGGACTACAATTCGATGTACTAATTGTTTCATAAACAAACATTTTACACTAGTCAAAAGAGTTTGATGTGTCGAAAATTAGAAAATATCCTGTTTAGGGTCATTCCCGAGCACCTTGACCTATGATGCAGCTTTTTATTCGTTGGTTCTTTCATTCGTACAGCAGCTGTGAAAGTAACATCATCCTCATTAGCACCGTTTCGGGAGCTGTAGAGATTCGCATACACTGCACTGTCATTCAAATATGTTTTTGAAACCGGATGAAGCCCCATCAATAAGGTTCTGGAAATACCGGGTACGTTTTCACCTGATGCAGTAGAAGAAAGAATGTGGCTCGGAGTCCTGCTAAAACTTTATTGATCTGGGTTTGATGGTTGCTGAAATGGAAAATTTTAAAATTTTGAACATTTTTGTTAAATTTCAGAATTTTAGTGTTTATTTGAAATCCATTGAGAACGGCAAGCGTTATACGGATGCCCGTTGCTGTATTGGAAAGGCACTGCAATCTACTATCACTTGTTCTATTTTCGTCTGGCTGACGTTACGTGGTATGAGACAATGTGCCTCTAACTGTAGAACATTTTCTCACAGCTTATAACATAGGCCCGAGTCAGATAGCCGACATTTAGGCCCGTATTCACAATCGCGTGTTAAGTCAACACGGTGTTAGGACATAACACTGTGTTGGCTAACACGGAGATCGAGCTAACACCGTGTCAAGTATCACCTCGTATTCACAATAGCGTGTTATGTCCGTGTTAGCCAACACCGTGTTACCACCGTGTTACTTTCACCATCACCGTGTTGATGGCTCGAATTGATGTTCTTAACCAAGAAAAAGCTGCAGCCATAGCCAAAGCGGACTATTACAAATTAAAAAAGGCTCTGCGTACTGGCCAACAGGCAACAGGACCCTTGCCCCCTGGGAGTCAATTTTATGGTGGTCAGCATGATCAATGTCAACAAGGTTTTTCAACAATGCCAACTTTTTTCAGTATGTAATCGTTGAGTTTGAACAGTCATTTGATGAGCAGTTAATTTTCATGAATAAAACTTATGATTTTGTATTAACGTGAAGTGCTGGTGGAATCGTATGATTTCGACCAGAATTTTCTAATTGATTCTGGAGAAGCGTAATCAAGTCTCGGGCACCATTTTTCGACAATTTGTATCTTGATTTAAAGGTAACGTCATTGTAGCCCTCAACTGGATTTGGCCCTATCCCGAAAGTGACGAATATGATGTACTATTTCTTCGTTTTCATCAATATGATCCAATAGGTCAATAATATCCATGACAATTGAAAAAATTAACAGACTACTGCTAACACGCCGTTAACACTGGTAGGGGGCAGGTTTAGAACGCCGTGTTAACTTTTCCTTTTTTGACCCTAACACGCGATTGTGAATACGGGGATAAAACTTAGCACCGCGTTACCACCGTGTTAGCCAAAACTTAAAACTTTCGATTTTTTTCAAAAACTTCCTGGCGCCTCTTGTAGCCCATCCAACTGGTTTCTTTTATTACGTAAAACATAGGCAATTTGATGTGCATGTTTTTTATGCCGAGTGCGTTCTCATTTTTGATCCTTTAAATATTGTTGGAAAAAGTAAACGGCAATCTTGTGATATAAGTGAAATGACATAGATTTCAAGTATAATGAACAATAAGCATTGTGGTATCTTTTATGCCAATAATCAATTTCAGCCAGTTGCTCGATTCAGTCACCATAAATACTCTGGTTTCTCATGTACATATTGAGTTAACATCATGTGATAATTTATTACACATACTATAATAAAACAGTGAGTTCACGATGGGTTTTTAAAAAAAGTGAGAAAGTCTGAATTTCTTTTTTTCAATATGGGCAAAATTTCGCCAAAATTGAGTATTTGTTTTGAAATTGGACAAATGCAAAATCAAAGCGAAATCGATTCTGTCATTGTACAGATGGGAAAACGATTAAAATTATTGGTGGAACAGAAAGTATGACACACTAAAACGATTCTTTTGTATTTTCCGGCTGTTATATGGTTCTTATGGTTGGATCTATTGAACTTTTCTGTTGAAAAACATGTTGATTTTGTCAATTTTTGTCAACTTTTCAAAATTTATTTGCCAAAAAATCGACGTTTAGTATTTTTGATTCTAGTCAGTCAATATTCCAGCAATCTGGCTGAAACATTGCAGTTTTTATGTCAGATGTTTTATCTATCAACGGCAGGAAACCGCATTATAAAACTTCTTCGATTTGAAACTATGAAAGACATTACCGGTCGCCTTTTTTTGGATCACCCTGTATATAAAATAAATGTAGTAATCGACTTGTAACCGAAAGTTAGAATGACACGATAGCAATATCTATTCTTGTGTGGATGAATTGGGATATTAATACACTTTCTTGGCTGCATTTTTTCGTTTATTGATCCGTCAACTGCAGGGTATACCAACAAGTATGCGAGTAGGAATGGGTGGAAGTAACCAACCGCCGTAAGAAGATGGGGCTTGAAAAAAATCTGATACAAAAAAGAGGCTTTCTAAAAAAATTCAACAGTGCAACACGTATTTTTCTGCTGACGCCAAACTCGAGTTTTCTTTCTTAGAAGTATCGTTTCTTTTTAATTTAGAACACCGAAACATTTTCGTGAAGATTTTCGCATTGGGTAGCCGGCCGAATTACGAAAAAACGGGTAAAAACGCCGACGGTGTCGACAAAGATTTCGCTAGTAAAATTTTTCAAAAATGGTACGGTCCGGTTTTGATGCATCCGATCATGCGAACAGTGGTTATGATTTGGTTTTGTATCTATTTGGGTTTAGCCGGTTGGGCGTGCTCGCAAGTTCAACAGGTAAAAAATAGGGCAACTTTGTTTTTTATAAAGTGCTTCAAAAAAAGAAAAATGACGCAAATAGCCAGTGGCTTGAAAATCGTCTACGCAAAACTTTTACTGTAGATATTCAATCGAAAAGTTTCTAACGGTTGGTACGGTCGGAGGGCGTGACAAATTTTCAGTTCCATTTCATTTATCAAAAATATGATACGAATTTTTGAATATATCTCGACTAAGCCTATCGATTGATATTCAATTGGCACCATTTTGGAAATAAGGGCCTTCCAAAAAATGATCCACCAGGTCTGCTGCACCTCATTTAGTCAAGTTGAAGTCCTCGGGCTTTGTTCAATTGTTTGTCGCCTTGAAATTTCGTGTCTATTTTCATTACAGTATATAACAAGCTGTTCTGATTCACAGTACCTAAACTATTTCTTTTTATGTAAAAATGTTACAAGGATCAATACAAACTAGACACACTAAACAGGGAACGTCCGCTTTCTGTGCAATGTAAAATCGTTACTTCTAATAATCATGAGCGAAACGGGAAAAATTAGCAGAAAATTCGTTTTAAAACAATTTGAAATCAGATTTTTGTGTGTTGATTCAACTTGTCACTTTCCATGCAAAGCTGGTCTCCATTGGTGCTTTCCTTGAATTTGCAGATTGAATTTGCAGATCAGTCAAAAATAACCAAAAAATGAATAGTCCTGTCAAGAGCTATACCAATCACTCGGCGATTTTTGAACATGCATGGAATTTCCAGATCTTCTTCGGCTACTGTACTGCAGCACTAGGCGGGCCACATTTTAGATCAACTTCAGTAGACAAGATCAATAAAGTTAATGTCAACCCACGCTGACGTGTGGATTCGACATATTCCTCAGAACTCCGATATCCCACGTTCTTTTGATTGCGATTTTCGGACTGGAAGCCTACATTTTCTGATATAAGATATGGAAACCAGGCATCAAAAGTGAAAAATCACCTGTTAACTTGCTCAGTAAAAGTGAAAAAATTGTGTATTACGGTGTTGAGCGTGATACGATGTGATCTGATCTGATGACTGAATCTGATGAACGCGAATGTAAAAAAGTGTCTCGTTCTTGAGATTGAATCTTATTCATGGAAAAAAGTTTCTAATCAACTCGAATTTATAAAGTGATTGCACCGAGGGTTGTGGCTTCACAGTCTCACTATGCGAAAATTATCATTTTTGACTCATAATAAGTTTACATACATTATGTAGAGTGATCATAGATTAGGAACAAAATTTTTCCATTGAACGAATACAATCATGGATTTTCAGGAAATTTTTATAGCTCTAATTTCAATAAATGAGATATTCGTACTAATTCGAAAGTTCTGAAAATTTGAAATTCTCGAAAAAGTTACCCATGGTATTTCAAATTATTCGCTTGGCATATCATTATCTAATTTGAGACCACAAAAGGTGTGTTTAGTTCCAATAATTTTATACCTTCATTTCAAAATAGTCTTCAACAAGTTCGACTTCAATTTTTATTTTTGTAATTCTAGAACTTCAGTTTTTAAAGCCCTTGAAAATTTCCAAAAATTAGCAAAACAGTAGGCGAAAAGAGAGCATCATTCGATAAACAACATGAAATTCGAAGTGTCAATCTTCGGATGTATGCTATGCGTAATGTATGCGTCTCATAGTTTCAAGCTCTTGTTTTTGATCTTGGCATTTT
Source organism: Romanomermis culicivorax (assembly GCA_963922205.1). NCBI lineage: Eukaryota > Metazoa > Nematoda > Enoplea > Mermithida > Mermithidae > Romanomermis > Romanomermis culicivorax. The sequence continues at coordinate 269,615 of CAWUHX010000325.1, forward strand.
GACTCAGTATTTCAGACACAGTATTTCGTGGTCACACGAATTCAAGTGAAAGAAGACAATTCTATCACTAATTCATAGTTAATATTTATGTTGTTGCATTTTGAAGTTTCAATCTGTACTCGTTTTGTGGCAATATTGAAGTTCAGGTAGGCTTGTCGAGTTCTACATATCGGGTATCCTAGATACAGTAACTTCTTACAGTAAACGATTCTTTGGCATACTTACTGCACGATGAAATGATAAATAGTATAAACAGAAACAGGAAACACAGACAGATAAACGCACACAAATAAACCGAATATGTATACAGAAAAGGTGAACAGAATAGATAAACAGGACATATAAACAGAACAGATAAACAGTACAGATAATCAGGACAAATAATCAGGATAGATAAACGGGACAGATAAACAGACAAACTGAACGGGTAAACTAAACGAACAAGCAGAACGGACAAACAGAACAGACAGAACAGTTAAACGGAACAGATGAACAAAACAAACGGAATCATCCTCACAAGCGCCGACTGTACAGTGTTAGAGCAACGAAATATATAGTGGATGGAAAAATAAATCGAAAATGTTACTTCAAGAAAAAAACAAAATGAGCAGACCGCAACAAAAATAGCAAAACGCAAATTGCATAAAAAGAAGAAAAACAAGCGAAAAGCAAAAGCAAAAAAGCACATAATATGCATTATTTCGCATAATATCACGATATTCCAATAAAAAACATGTTAATTGACTGCTTTCTGAAAACTCTATCCGGAAATTTCCACGTTTTGCGACTGTTATGGTTTAACCATATTTCAGAGGGTGTAATTTTTGTCACTCTTTTTCAGGGTCTGGAACCCGTCAACCTACTAGTCTCCAGCTCGTACGCCATACCACACTATCGGGCTTTGGAGAAATATTTTTGGAATTACGGTGCCGAAGCTCAGGTTTGCGTTAATAACGCGCCCAATATGGCCGATCCGAAAGAAAAACGTAAAATTTTCGATATGGTCGACAAATTTGCCAATAGTCCGCACGGCATTGGTCAAGATTCCGTGCAATTTTGGCTGAAAGAATTTGAATTTTTCTTGACGTAAGGGGATTGGTTCAGAGATCCGTATCCCAGTTTTTACTACGATTACGAGACAACCTGTTTTTTCGAATGTTCGGAAAGATGGGCATCAATCTACAGATCTCGTTGAGAAGAGTGCAAAATATGAGTCAAATGTTTGTGTCTGAATGTTTCAGTGAGTTATAACAACCCAAGTTTGGATTGACCCCACTTCGGAAGCCTGGTCCGCTTATAATGAAAGTGATTAAAAAAATTCCAACCAACATTTCTCCGTGAAAAATATACATTCAGCTGCAAAATTTATACAGTCGAATAGAGTTGAACGAGGTCTATTCACTCGTATTAAGGTTTTTGGAATTTGAAACCAAAGTATCAAGTTACTGCACTGAGATGATTGTCAGTTACTTTTCTTTTTCATCACCTAGAAAATACAACTTGCCTTCGGTCACCGAACTGGCGCCGGTTGATTTTTACTTGTCGGTGTACCATTTTCTGGCCCTGAATAGTAACCAACGTTTCCGTTTGGACGTCAAATGGGACGTTGATATGGACCCGACGGTTTTTTACGAAAACTACACTGGGCCTAGCCCCAACATCACAGCTTTCCGTTTTACGATCGGTTTAAAAAATTTTAAAGAGGCAACGATGCAGATCGATGCCGTTGAATCATTGCGATCGGTGGCAGCTCAATATCCGGAGTATAATATCACAACTTTTAACCCATTGTGGCTGTTTGTGGACCAGTACGAGCAGATTTGGCCTAATGTACTGCAGGTGGGTTGAACCGCGCAGTAAACTTTTCCAATTTGTTACAGTAACCAAAGATACTGTATGGCGAAGTTGAATAAAATGTAATGAGTGTTCGGTACAGTGAGCATGGATTAGTCACTTAAAACTGAATCAGTGCTCACTACACTAACGATGGATACCTACACGGATTAGCTATACACAATTAGATCGCATTGCGAATGGATAAGTTGTACAAAATTATTAAGCACAGTAGCAACAGACGTAAGTTATTCAAAATTAGGTCAATGCTCAATAAAGTAACCGCAACCTTGTACATAGTTAGGTTATTCGAAACTGGATCAGTACCGATTACAGTAACCACAGACGGGCGTGAATATGCTACACAAAATATGATGAGTGCTCTGCACAGTAACCGCAAAATAGTGCATGGATAAGTCTTACAAAACTGCGGTTATACTTTGTTTTCAATGTCAGAACTCAGAGTGAATACTAAAACATGTGACAGCAGACTTGGCGTAAAATTTATTTGATAAGTAGTATATACACTAAATTAATTTAATTTTCTCATTTGATGATCAAAAGATCCTAAAGTTTCATGTAAAGTTTCTGTTTATTTTTATTACTGGTGATCATAGCAACTACTGCTGAATTTTCGAAGTTTTGTTCCCTAAGGTAAAAACTCGTGTGATCCAATACAGACAGCCTTACAGTTACAGTGACTTACAGTAACCAGATCAGATATTAGCTTGCAACTCTTTGCGTTTGGTTTCAAAATTTGTCATCACATGCCGAAACTTCATACGTGTTCGAATTTAACATATTGCTTGGTATATCTTAATGATGCAAAACACTTACTGTTGAGATCCCCGTGAAATTTTTGTCGATAGATTCCAGAATAATTGACGAATTAAATGGGAAATTCCACTAAAGACTGAAGGGTCTAGTTCTGAATGAAAAACTCTCGATGAGGGCTCTCTATATGAAGACCTGATTATATAAATTCTGGATTCTTCTGCAGCTCTCAATAATAGAACTATCAACAATTTAAAAAACCATAATTTTCCTGGAAGGAATACTTTTGCTCATGACTATAAAAATTGACGACTGTAGCACCAAAGCCAAACAATCACAGTTTAATCCGTTGAATTTATATTTGTGGTAAGTTATGCTTACCAAAGGATTGGATTTCGCTTAGGTGGATACTTTATTTAAAAAATGAAGTTGACATTGACATGAGCAATGGTTTGCGGTGAATCATTATATCTATGATGACGCGAAAGGTCACGGAAATTTTAAGACACACTTACAGAGAAAATTTTGTTTCTTATACGGAGAGCTGTGATGAGTAAAAAATTAACCCCATCTGAACCCACATATGTGATGTAACTTGACGAAAATGATATTGATTTCTTCTGAAAGTCAAAACTCGAATAGCTACAAGGAGCCAAAAGTTGAATATGTTCGATTTTTTTCGATTTTTGACGTAAACTTATTTCCGTTTTTGCAGCTTTAGATGCGCTAGAGATCGTGTTCTCTAAATCTACCCAATATTAAGCAAATAAATGGGCTATAAATTACTGCAGAATTCATTGGTATGAAGTGCGTGATACGAATACGGCGGTGCTCGAAACATTAAATTATGAGAGCTAAAATTGACATTTTTTCACAAAAATCACCACGTCAGCTCAGAAGCACCAAAAATTATACAGTAGAAAGCTTGTGATTCCTCCTACCTGCTGACAAAGGATTATGAAAATTCATTTACTACCAGGAGGCCGCGCGGCTTGGAATTTGAATACCATGTTATTATTGCATTTTATGTTAATTGCGACATCAACCGTGGGAGAATCACAGCTTGATATATTCCGAAAACACTCTTATAGCTTAAAAAATGAAATTCGCACAGCCACAGTTCCTCAAAGCTGGGAGTTTTCGCATTTTTTAGAATTTTTTTGTCTGTGCACGAGATGTGAGGGGGTCGGCCTGTGCATGGAGTAACTTTATCGTTGAGAATTTACTAGATGCGGAATAAAATTCTCTATAATGTAGTATAAAAATCTTTCTCCTGTTTTGCCTGTTTGGACATGTCAAAAATGAGAAGCCAAGAACTTGCTTTCTCTACATAAAACTAAATATCTACTGTTAAATCTCATAACCTAAACTTCAATATGCTTCAGCATAATAGTAGTAGGTTCCTTGGTCTTCCTGAAGACGATTTGCTTCCCATGACCAGTGATTTAGAACTCTCTGTTAGAAATTCATCTTTGAAAAACTATCCGTTTTCGTGCATCAGTCTGGATATTATTTCAGTATCAAAACTTTGCTCAAGACAAATTCTTTCATCAAATTTGCTCAAGACGAATTCTTTCATCAAATTTGCTTAATAGAGACAGTTTCTGCTTTAACGTGAGCGTTTTGGATGGTTTTTAACTTTTGAGGCCCATCCCTCTTCTACAGTATTGGATATTTAAATCGACTTTGCATAAAGTTACACCTTTCACTCTGTCAAAAATTGTTGCACATTGAGTAAATTCTTTTCAATTGGTGCATTGATTATGTAGCAGCCTGTTCGACGCCATTATTTCCACATCTTCAAAAACAGAGAACACCGGTATTGTAAAAAAGGAATGAACCCTAAAGAGTCAGAGAACATGTGAAATGCTCACAGAAAAGCACAAGGAGTTTCTACTGAGTAAATTTGATGAAGAAATTCGTGTCAAGCAAAAGTTTGATGCTGAAATGATATCCAGACGGATGCGCAGAACTGGACAGGATTCCAATATGTTCCGAATGAGTTTCTGGTCACGGGAAGCAAATCGCCTTCATGAAGACCAAGGAACCTACTATCATCCTGCTAAAGTTGACGATTTATGTGAGGAAGATGAGGCGAATTCTATGAACTACCTGACACTAAGACACTATAATTTTCATATGGATAGTGATTTACTCCAAACCGATTCTGCAGATTCATGTGCAAGAAACAGGTTTGTCGCCGTTTTTACGATTTCATTTTTGCCCTTTTTGAACAGACAAAAAAGTTCAAATTGCTAAATAGAGAAAACGACCAAATTATAGAGCATTATATTCTGCACCTAACGAATGCTCAACGATAAGCTTCCTTCATACCTAGACTAATGAACTGACAGAAAAATGCGAAAACTCCCGACTTTGTTCTGTAGCTATACGAATTTTATTTTTTATGCAGTTTGTCTTAGTATTCAGCATACGAAACTTGTACCCCTATCTCATTTCTGAAATTTATCAAGCTATGATAGTTCCACAATGAAGGTAGCAATAATCAGAAAATGCAATTATAAGATGGTGTTTAAACACAAAACCGTGCGACCCTCAACAAGTACATGAATTTTCGTAATTTTTTGTCAGCAAATAGAAAACATCGTAAATTATCTATTGTTTCGGGAAATTTTTGGTATGTCCGAGTTTTAACAGGTGATTTCTGTGAAAAAAACGTCAATTTTAGCTCACAACAGGCACTTTACACAAAAAAATCTACAGCGAATTGTAGCCTTTATTTGCTTAGTATTTGGTAAATTTACAGAACACGATCTCTGACGCATCAAAACCCGTAAAAGTTAAATAAGAGTGTCACAAATCAAAAAAAATTGGAAATTTTCAACCGTTATCTTACTGTAACTATGTGAGTTTTGAGTTTCAGACGAAATGAATATCCTTTTCGTTCTAACCACATCAAGTTAAACCAAAGATGTGACTTTCAGGTGGGTTTAATTTTTTACCTGTCACAATTAAGTTGAATCTTTCCAGAAATGGTAACTTAACCAAACTTTATCGATCTTTAACGTCGTCAGAAATTGAGATACACCGTTTCAAATCATGTTTTTGAATATATTTCAATGGTATCTCGTGTATTCACACAAAGGGGTATGGGGTAAACCGTCTCTTTTGGCTGAATAAATTGTCAAAACACACGCCATTTTTAGCTATTTTTCTCAATTTATGTTGCTTTTCTTCATTTTTCTCCATTTTTTGCCATTTCGGTCTGACCCACCCCCACCTAAAAAGGGTCTCCGGTCCTTCCCTGTGGTATTTATACATCGATTCATGCCCTATTTGCTGTATTTTGAAACAAAGAATGTTGTTCTCCTTGAAAGATCCCTACTGGAGTGTGGGGTCGAACACCTAACTCGGTGAGGTCAAACACGTCCGGGTGACTGCGATTTATGATATTTGAGCTTATTTTTTCATTTTCTCTCGAATTTTATAGGAAATTGTCGGCGGTACGTTGTTCATGATTCTCATAGCTTTATTGCTCATTCCGCACCCTGTGTGCAGTTTATGGGTCGCTGTGGTCATCTTGTCCGTCGACGTAGGGGTCATCGGTTTCATGACCGTTTGGGGTATACGTTTGGATACCGTATCGATGATCACTATCATTATGAGTATAGGGTAAGTTTTCGAAGCTAAATTATTATTTTGTTTCATTGTTGAAGGAGTTCAAAATCTTCAATTTAAAATAAACTGTGTTGCACCGAAAAATAATACCTGAAATACCTGAGTAACATTACACTATTAGTTTTTCTAAAATTTGCATTAATATGTTGAACAATCGAAACTTGATCTCGGTAACCACTGAAGACTATTTAATGACAAAACATTCATCCGATAGAATATTTTAACCTGCTGTAAAACTCATCTGACTAACCATCTACCCTTAATAATACCTGCGATACGCAATTCTGAATTTCTATGAAGTATGAAAGGTTATAATTTCGTAACAGTATAAAGTCAGTCTTTTGTCGTATGACTTATAGCTTTTCTGTTAAATGCGGCTATAGTCTGTTTTTTCGTATTTTTGCCTTTTTTCTAAGCCAAAATTTGAGTAAAAAACTATATACTCGAAACTTTGTGCAAAGACTTTGAATGCGAACTTATTTCTTATCACTTTACCGTTTACAAGCATTTTATAAAAAGCAGACTAAATTTATGTTTTTTTGTTCCTTAGATCAAATGTAGGATAGGTTTCTATGTTTTGGCACATTTATGCAAATTTCTGTGTGTAACGAAGGCTCACGGGGAAAAATGACGAGAAAGCTTTTGAGCTTTCCTCTTAAAGGAGCAGTAGAAGTCAATGATTGGCATACTTGTAGTCTGTTTTCTGAAATGATAAAAAATTGAACTGGAAAGCAAGTTTTATTTTGTTTTCGTACTTTTCTGAAAAAAGACGCGTCGAAAAATGTTTTCTGTAAAAGTTTAGGGTTACTTATTCTCCCAAGATAGTAGTTGTTGTGCCAGTTTGTAATTTACAAAGACATAAAAACAAGCAATGGAAATCTGAAAATTTAAAATACGAATCAGTTCAAATATTTCGTCTGATTCTTGAGGTCTAGTAAAGACGAAATGTCGGAGTATAAATTATACATATTCTGCTGTCAGCAGTTCACTTTGAAAAAACTGAATGCAATGCTTTCGATTCTGGTAAAATTGTCAATCATGTGGCACGAATATGAGAAGGGTGGTTTTGTTTTTCCGTCGTAGATGTCGACGAAAAATCAATTGAAAATCCCACTCTCAATGTCAAAACTTCACACACGAGAAACCAATTTACAAATCATTACAAAAAATGGTAATCAGGTTGCTTCTTGATTTCAGAAAAGAAATGATGGACGTCTAATACAGTTGATCAAGAATTTCTGTTGCGAACTAGAAATCCTGTTCCGCCTCACATTTTTCGTACATATCAACTGCTTCAAAAGCTGCTTCCTAAGTGAGGCACGTCGGAAGACATTTTACGAGGGATGCTTCAGAAGACACCTCAGTAGTAATTTTTTCACCATTTTGTCACAGCTTTGGGACTTAATTAAAAAATCTTCGGACATTTGTCAAAACAATGTTTCAATTTGACTAGTAAAAAGCTGTGCCGCCCGAATTTAACCGTGCAAAATAACCTCTCCTTTAGAACCAATCGAGTGATGCCCTGGGTGACATAACAAAGTCTCTGATTGGATTGTTCACAAAATTTTCAATCACGTTTATTGATCGCCGATCTTAGTTTCTCTTTTCAAGAATGAGGTGCAGGTAGACTCTGCTTTTTTCATATCAAGATGCGACTCGGATTTGTTATCGGATTTTATTTCTTGTTCACGAAATCTCGAAATCACTTGATTTTTTCTTTCACATCTTGCATATAAAGATGCAAAACTTGATTTTCAGCGGGTAATTTTTGGATGAGTTTCACGCACGCGTTTTGAGTCTAAAATACGGAGAGGCCAATTAATTCTTGTCGGATTCCCCGGAAAGCATGTCATATGTAACGTTTGAAAACATGAAACTGAAAAATACTTCAAAAGATAATGATAGCACATTCAGATATTGTGAAAATTGATCTGAATTTTCTACTTTTCAAGCTTTTCTGTTGATTTCGCCGCTCACATGGCCCATGCCTACGTGGCCAGCGGTGAGTCGTCGCCCGTACAACGGATCTACGCCGCTCTGGGGAGCATCGGTTGGCCGGCTTTGCAGGGCGGTTTGTCCACCGTTCTGGGCGTTTGCGTTTTGGCCAATTTGGATTCCTATATGATCGTCGCCTTTTTCAAAACCGTCTTTTTGGTCATCGTCTTAGCATTGCTGCACGGTTTGGTATTTTTACCGGTTTTATTGAGCATTTTCGTGCCGCAGCAGTGCAAAATTTCGTTGACGAAAAAGAATAAAACGTCAACGACGACAAAAAACGAAAAAGATAAACGAATAAGGAACAATAATGTATAGCAATGATTAAATTCAAGGTGTAAATTTAACATGAAGATTTTTTATCGATTTGTATAATGAGCTTGTATATTGTGAATAAATTAATTTACCATCGAAGGAATATATTTGTTGCAAAACTGACGAATCAGGCATCGATGGACATCGTTGAAATTTTCCCATGCTGCTGATCCAATGATTGCACGCCTCGTTTTCTTCAGACATTATTAATTCTCAACTTATCGTAGGTCAATGGAACGCAAGGCCGAATCTCAGAGATCGGTGTCGTCTGTAATTCGTTTGGCCTGTCGTAGGGTTTTCTTGCTGGTCATTGAATGTGGTAACATCCCGAAATTAAGAATACAAAACGGTCTTGAAATCTTTGTCCGATAAAAGAAGAATATAGAATTTCAGCGGCACATTCAACATTCCGCTCGTTCTTTCAGAATTGCAAATTATATACAGAACTGTTTGAAACACAGCAAATTTTTTCATGCGATGAATAATACGCTGGAATTATATCAGGTGATTTCCATATAACGTAGGCAAGATCTAATTCTAATATCACGCAAAAAAGCCCGCCAATAAGGACAAGTTGCACAATCATTCCATTCGGGAAGGGGGTCTCTTTTCCCATTCCATAAGTTTTTCTGATTATGATTTTTATTTTCCATGCATTGGATGCAGATTAAAATTGTGTAAACAAAGGTAATGACCGGCACTCGATTCGGATCTGAAATTAACGGAAAAGGACCGGTTTGTAAGAGGATGTTTATGCACGCACAGTTTTGTCGATAGATCTTATTTACACTAAAATTTTCAGAATTTTTTCCAGAGTTGTTTTGATAAATAGGATCTGATGTTAAGCATTAATTGCAATTTACAGTTTCATCAGTTTAGCATTTGAGAAGAAATCTTTAGTGTCAATTCATCAAGTATAGTCTATGTTTCTCAAAACGCTATTAAATAACAAAAATGGAGTGCAGGCATTGTTTAATACTGCTAAATAGCAAGTCATTTTTGAGCCCACTCAACTTGCCATTATCAATTTTTCAAGTAATAATCCTATAGTAAAACTTTTGTGCATATGACTTTGAGAACGCTTTTTTGTCATTTTTCAATCTAGAAGCATTTAATGAAAAATAGGCTGTTAGTGTACACTCTTTCTTGTTCAATGACTCCCTGACGTTCTAATACGTGACAATATTGAGTGGCATAATCTTTACATATACCGTATTTATTCGAATAAAAGGCGCCCTCAAATAAACAGCATCCTCTAATAAACGGCGCACCTCTGACCATATAAAGAATAACCTCTAATAAAGAACCTCTATTAAACGGCGCGCCGTTTATTAGAATCATAAATATTCTTGAGGTAAACTTGATATGCGCTGTTTATTAAAGGAGTAAAGCCCAATTCAGATGTGCAGTCGCCGTCTGTCGGGGACAAAAATCACTGCAGTGGTTTGCAGTGTTTTCTATTGATTTTTTGCAAAGTTTCTGTGAAATGCAGTCTTTAGATGAATCCGTTACAAGTCACGAAAATAGAAAGAATTTTCAGTTTGGATTTCAAGGTAAAAACTATTGCAGCAGCAAAAAAGAAGGAAAACCGTACAGTTGCTAGCCGCCTCAAAATAAGTGAATCCAGGGTGTTATTTTCCATTCTTTTTCTTTTAATTTCATTAGTTGTTTTTATTTTTCCTTTGTTTTCCTTTCGCCACTTTTGTTTTCTCCTCTTTCCCTTTCGTTTGTTTTCTTTTTCTTTCCTCGGTGTAGAGAGATGGGTATTTGTTTGATGATGAAACGTTATTGTTGAGATTCCATAGAAGAATAAAAAACAAGATTGGATTAAAATGTTGCCTGATGAAGCCCAAAATTTTAATAAATGGCGCCCTCGAATAGACGGCGCGCTCTAATGAACGGGGCACCAAATGGACCCAAAAAAGTAATAAACGGCACGCCGTTTATTAGAATAATTACGGTATTAGTTTTTACTTTCCGTCCGCTAGAATAATGTTCAAGATTTAGATTTCAATGTACGACCACGCAAGATGAGGTAATTGATCCTTACAACGATAATCATATGTTATATGAGTTAGAGATCAAACCCATAGCATAGGAGATCAAACCCATAACTTACTGTTATTCGTTGCAGTAGGATCTAGACTCTTCCAACTTATTTTACTAGTCTCATAACTTCTCATAAAACACTTGTTGATGACTTCGTTGTGAATTTTTATGTATGTTAGTGCTTTTTTCATTCTTGTCAACTATGCTCTAGTCGCATGTTAATTTAGTTGCTGATTACAAATATAATATTTCAATTTGCCGCACTGCCTTATTCAGGTCCGTATTTAGGGGGGAAGAGGGGAATTCCCCCGTAAATTTTTTTTAGAAAAAAAATTTCAGCAATGTTATTGTACTTATACATCACAATTCCCAAATTAAATGATTATATTTACATACTTTTCGTCAAACATAGAATTTAGACACAAATCCAAGCACCCATAAACTAACTGAATATAAGTCGTCTTGAAATGATTTTGATTTTCTTTTTATTCAGTAAACTCTAAAAAATTTTTGGAAAATTCCCTCCTTTTTGAAAATCCTGGATACGGGTATGGCCTTATTGACTATAATTACGATTTATGGTATGTTATCTTCTGCCGATTCAGCGATTCTTCATTTTAGTGTTGTTGCTAGGAGAAAATAAGCATTCTCTTCTGATCGGAGAGGATATCTGACATATGAGTACTATCAGAATCATTCATTATTCGAGTTCTGGCAACCTCGAGTTATCCAAGACTGATTTTGCTTCACAAAAAAATACTGGGCAACATCAATGATCGAAATGTGGTGCTTCGAAGTCAAAGATGAAAAAGCAGTGTTGTGGACGTTCCTCAGAGCTGGTAAACAAAAAACGTAAATCAAATTTTTGGATCGATACAATATAACAAAAAAATAGACAATTTAAGGTTAGCAGGGATAAAGTGTTAAACATGATTTCCAAGTGATTACAAATTATATCACTAAAGTCTGTTTTTTATGAAATGCTTCTAAAATGAAAAATGTCACAAATATGTAGTGCCTTGAAAGTCTTCTAGATGAACCTTCAACTGTATAATTTTTTACTCTAAAAATTTTTAAACATCAGTTGAGTTTTGTTTCAAATTTTCGGTTTCGTACGACATACGGCTTGGCAGAAAATGCAGAAAATATAAAATAGCACTTGCTTTTCGGATTCATTATTTGGAAGCATTTTGAGAAAAACAGACTATAGATACAAATATATCGATGGCTGTAAAAACTGTCGCGGAATGTGACAGGGTCAAATTAAAACGACTGGATTCAAACTTTTGTGTGCTGCTGATCAGGGTATTCATTGACATTCTGAGCCACTTGGGTTATCCATGTTGTGTAGGCGAAAATTCGCATGAAAATGCCGGGCTTGCGTAAGCAGGAGAGCGCATCAACCTGACTGGTCAAGCCATATATCGTGAACGGTTTTGTTTTGCCGACAGTTTCCTGACAAAGAATGGGACCGCCGGAATCGCCCTTTAAAAATAGAGACACAATAACTGATCCCTTTTTTCTAAGATGTAAAATTAGTGTGTCAGTATTCCTATATCAGATTTTCAAATGCCCCTAGAAAAATCACTGACAGACTAATAAAACCCTAGAATTTTAAAGTGTTTTCGAATATTTTTTTGTTTGATCCACGCACATGAACGGTTGGGGTGTCCTGGCTCTCAAATATTGATTGACAATCTAGAGGATGATAAAGGAAAATGATAAAGAGATGAAGAGAAAAATATCGTCCCTACAAATGATGCTGTAGTTCAACGATTTTTCCAACAAATCATACTTGACTCTGAGGAAACAAAATTAAAGTTTAAGTGCTACTCATGCAAATACTTTTATCACATATTTGACTATTTGGTTGAAAAATATATCGATTGGCTGATAGAAATCATTTGTTTCTTTATCCTGGAAGAAAACAGAATACGAGCGTACCGTGCTGTCTGGCCTAGTGCATGTACAGTGCTCACCAATACGAGGCTTAAGCAATTCTGATTGTTAATATTCTTCGGACATCAGTTACTCCTAGCCAAAAAGGCCTAATCACCTGACAAATTGAACTGTTTTCATTTAGTGAGGCTGATGAAGCGCAAATCCGACCTGTCTTCTGCGTATTGAGACCAAACCACTCTTGGTCGCAGCTACTGTAACTGATTATCGGCATTATTGTTTGTTGCAAGTTGATAGCCTGAGCTGAATTGTCTATGGAATAAGAATGAATAATCTATAAATGCGTAAAAGAGGGCCATCTAAATACACTTTTCTGCAATAACTGCAGATCGAGTGATAAATAGTAATGAATCTTTGAACACACCTTATCAAGAAAACTCAATGACAACTATCCTTCGCTAGTTGAAATCCAGCAAAACACTATTTCAGGTCAGAATGACTCATTATTTCAAAGATTTCCATACCGCATTGTGCGACAACATATAAATTTTCGAAAAATTACATTTAAAAAAATTTCAAGAGAAAGAAAAATTCAGAGTTTTCTAGTCAATAGTTCCCATAAGTCCGCAAACAGTAGACAAAGAGAAAACCTTGAAACAGGAATCTAAAATAATGACGTTGTGCCTCATACATGATTGCAACCAGTGCTTAAAGGTCACTGCTTTTGTCTTACAAACGTGCAGTTGCTGTGTGAAATTTTCAGAAAATTCGTATTTCTTGAAGAACCATACATAATATGTCCATGTTTATGCCACGTATCAATAAATCAATATTATTGTTTGCATGGGCCGCAAGGAGTTCCTTATGGACCGTCTCTTATTGTTTTTGTAAGTGAACGACCAGGTCGATTTTCATGAGAAATTTCATGAGAAAGCTTTTGCGAGGAAATAAAATACCGAAGTGAATCCAATTTATCCAACCTCAGTTAGGTCTTTGAGATTCGTCGTATGCATTTGAGTCATTTTTTTCGGTAATAATGATTGTAACAATGACAGTTACCTGCAAAACGACCCCAACCAATTGCAACGCAAGTATTATTGTTCGTAGGAAAGTCTTGGGTAGGTAAACGGACAGCGTTGACATAATTGGTGAATGTGACAGGACTTTGCATCTGGAGGATGGCTAAGTCGTTGTCGGATTTGTTATTGTAGCCCTTGTTGGAGATTATTCGCCGCACAGGCATCAAAATTTCGTGCTTTTCGAGAACATCGTCAACGTGGTTCCCTAGTTTCAAGTACATCTGTGGTGGCTGTGCGGAATTCCCTGAACTGATGGAATAGATGAAATAAATATTCTGCAGCTATGGATGCGGATAGAATTCGCAATCTGGTTCGAGTGGCTACATATTGAAGACTCGAACTTGTCAAATCCCGGAGTGGGTGAAATCTGCCAGATGAAATAATCTTTTTGAAAAGTTCGTAACTCATACAAAAGAACTGGATATGCCATCTGAACTGGTTAGTAAAAGCTGGAACTTAATAATTTTGGAACTGTTATAAGTGTTTTGTTAAAATCTGGGAGTAGATAAAAATTTCTATTCTAGATTAAGTTTAACTAGGTTCTTTGAATGACGTGGGTCATTTAGAATCCTCGTTGTCTTTATTATGATCTCAGTTCAGCATGATGAACGTCCCAGTGGAAAAAGTCAACATTAGGTTAACGTATCTCTAGTTACCAGAAATTGTCAGTTTGACATAAATACCTCGAGACAGATATCTCGTGAATTCTATTGAACGAGTCACCCTAACGCCGTACTAATAAGTTTATTGACATTGAACCTTCGGACGATCATAATATTTTAAAATGGTCTTAGTTAGGAACCTGCTTCAAACCGGATCAGAGTCCAAAACTGCAACAACTTCTCAAATCAAAATATTGGATTTTTGTCCAATGCTATTCAGGTTATAGGGTTCTGAGTTTAACCTGAAATCTAGCCATAGTATCTGGACAATAAAGCCGGAAAGCAATTACTATTTCCTGGTTTTCTAATTCTCTGCAACTAACGCTCATAAATTTTCACCAAAAATTCTGCGTAAAAGTTTTGTGAAAAAAATTTTCACGACAAGCCATTTATAAATTCAGATTACAAGTACTTATTGGAAGTCAGGATCTGATTAAATATTTCAATAATGGATTTCAAGCGTTTCCAGATTTAATTTGGACGCCAGAGCTCTTGCGGATTGTAGGCATTCGTAGATACAAATTGCACAAAATCATTCAATATTATTCTACCAAAGCTCATTAATTTAAATGTTCAGCGTCAAGACTGTACAGTAGAAGTGGATTTTCGAACTCACTCAAGCGCTGTTAATTTCAAGTGCTTTAGAATTCTGCAAAACTTCAATTGTAACTATGTGATAATGTGAGGGTGATATTTTTTTAAAGCCTTAACACATTCATCTGCACTGACACTATGACGCAATGAGCAGCAGTCAAGACTAAGTCCGACGACGTTTTTGTGCTTTTGCTGTCTGCATTGGGCGGTAATATTGTTCCACCGCACACGCTGCAGTTAGTGCTCTGTGGGCAACTGACCACGCGCACTATCCATGGATAGGAATTGCGCACAGCTTCCGTGCCACCAATAATGCGCTGTCTCCTTATCAGGTATATGTTGGGATTTATTGCGGGTATGCCAAAAGGTAGCTTCGCCGGCGGATCCTGCGGTTGATAGGATGGGACATTGGCTGTAAAACAAATACTGCATTAGATGATAAACACTTCGGGACAGGGTTGTTCAAGGAGGCTATTGCATAAATATTAGAGCTCATAAATTTATAGACTCATGATTTGTCAGAGAGTCAACTTTTATGAGCTCTAGCTCTATCATAAAATTTTTCACTTCTAAATGTCTTCCTCGGCTAATGCATTTTCGTTTCAAGGCATGTTTATATTGTTCTTGGTTCTAAAACACTGGCTCGTTCGCCTATTTTTGCATGGAAATCGTCAAAAAATTTTTGAGGAAAAAACTAATCAAGGTAGACAGGATAGTGCCTACCTTAATATGTTTGACTTTGAGCACAGCAAAAATTGCACTCGGAACGGGATTGTGAAAAGACTATTCACCGGACGGACATGACAATTTGCAAGCATATAGAACTCAGTATCACCTATCATACTGTAGGTATACTGTAACAAAAGTTATCATAGTTCCCTAAATAGTGCGTATTCTAACCGATTAGCTTTAATGTGACATTAATATCTTCAGTAGGGTCATACGTCGGGACCCCCTCCGAATTTTTTCAAAATATGCAAATGCGACCTTAATCCATGTAAAGAAAAATCTCAAAACTCCGACCAGTAATAATTTCGCGAGTATTTGGTCTTTCTCGACGATTGTTGTTCCTATGGTTTGGCAGCTAATCGTGATTACAAAATATAGTTTTGCAGCAAATCGTGATGACGAAATAGTATTTACACTTTCCATTTCTACATACTATTTACAAGAATAAAACAGACAATAGGTGTCATTCCATGACAAGTGGCCCGGGGTCCTTGCTCGACCATCTGAGGTTTTGACCAAATTTTGTGTATCGATGCATCCAAGGTCCTTAACAGACTTCGGCTACATTTTTCCATACTACTCCCAAAATTTGAGGACCGTGTATTTTTACTACTTGGTAGCAAAAGCTCATACATTTTCATATTTTGAATTCTGTCACAAATCCAAACCTATGGTACTCAATGACAACTTATCGGCGAAACCCCCAAAATTTGACGGAAAAAACTGTCCCAGTGCGGCTATTGCTTTGGCGAAGAATCCAGTTTTACACATCATAAGTTTTGGGTATCCTAGTCAGTGCATTAATTATCAAATCAAAAATTCGATTTTGTGACCACTTTACACTTTTTTGAAAGAACTATGCTATGCAGGATTTTCTAAATAGCATAGCCGGAATTAGAGTAAAAAGTGTTCAGGGCTGCAAACTTTAGCATCACAAGCTAGATTTTCAAGATGAACATGTAGCCCGAAAGAAAGTTGTAAATTCTTCAAAAAGTGGGTTCGCAAAAAACCCTGTAGCTCCTACAATTTTGGGAGTTATATAAAAAAAGTTTGCCGAAGTTTGTTCAGGACTCTGGGTGACATGTACACAAAATTTGGTCAAAAACCGAGTGGGGAAGATTTTTAGAATTGAACCAATTAGCGTGGGAAGACTCTAACAAATTTTGTATATTAAAAGTGTATTATTGCATTTCATATTTTCGTTTCGCAAGTTGAAATAATGAAAAGCAAGTAACAATACTGTGGCTATGCTTTTGGCTTATTAGGAATTCTCTTATTCACTGTGATGAAATTTTTTATCTTCAAAGATTCCTGTTTTTAACGTGCGTAGTTGCTAAACTTAATTTACGGATTTTTTTGAATTGAGAGCAAAATGTCAGAAAAAAGGTTCAAGTATCAATTTTTACGTGCGGATAAAGTAAGTTTAGTTTTTTAAAACTCTAGTGTCTTTTTTGCATTATACAAATAATTAATTTAAGTATAACACTATTTAACTACACCTGCTGCATATCTCTGTTTGCTGCATGTCTGTCTGATCACTGGTTGACAAAAATGTTCAATTTGTATGTTGAAAGCATTCTCGTGCGAAGAAACTAAAAATATCGATATTATACCAAAAATGCCATATGACCAAAAAGTGAGAATATGATTGCTGACCCAGATTTTTAATCACTTAAAAGTATGAAACAAGACTCCTGATTGTTTAGCCACAAAAGGACGGTACAAGCCTTTTCCTAAAAAATTCTGACTTGAAAAATTATCAAACTTACAAGTTGAACATATTATATGCCCACAGTTGTTTTCTGAAAAAAATTTTCTTTTATGTCTATATTGAGTTGTATTTTCTTGTCGATGTCGTGCCACCAGAGTTTATTTTTTCTTTGGCAATGATTTCAAAGACTTGTTTAACTGTATTACCTTTATTTACCACGTTTGAATAATTTAAATGCAAATGAACGATCATGACAAATAATAGTTGAACTTATATTTGTGCTTGTTCAATAACAATATAAGAATCTATGTACTCAGGTTGATGTGTGAAGTAGCCTACTAATGTAATGAAGCACTTGAATACCAATACAAGACACTTAAAAATGGCAAACTAACTGTACATTTCAACATTTCTCAATGATATGTTATATCATCAACATGAAAATTTGTACTGATGCACCCTGTATACGAATTTACCATTTTGTTTCCCATCGATCTTTCTATTGTTCTTATAACAGCAAGTTTTTGTTGAAGATTTTCATCTCAAAGAAAAGGCTTTTGATATAGTCAATATTTGTCATATATTTGTCATCAAATATGCATGGCTCATTGTAGTCAAGTCAATTATGATGGAACTTCGTCCACTAACGAGGCTGCCATCTTATTGTGGTGCCTCATATGTTATATGAAAACTGAACTGGTAACCTTTTTTACAATACCATTACTGTAAAAAAATTATTTGGCAAGACTGAGTAATTGTAATCATACTTGCTTGTGGCATTTTAAGCAAGCCCATAACTGGACGCGTATATTATGTTCAACTTGTAGGTTTGATAATTTTTTGAGTCAGAATTTTTTAGGAAAGGGCTTGTACTGTCCTTTTGTGGCTAATCAATCAGGAGTCTTGTTTCATACTTTTAAGTGGTTAAAAATCTGGGTCAGCAAACATATTCTCACTTTTTGGCCATATGGAATTTTTGGTATAATGTTATTATTCTCTTCGGCAATATTTTATTGTTGTTTCTATTTCTTTCACCCTCGTAAATTTGCCCAACATAAGGCGTTTGTTATTTGTACCAGAGTTTAGCTATAATTAGTTCTCGGTTGGTAGGTCTACAAGGAACAAGTTTACGTGATATGGTAAAACAAAGCTATAGTACTAGAAAGTGTTTTATTGACCCTTGGCTTGCCTGAGATCCAAGAAGCTCTTTATTTTTTCTATGGAGCTGACTCCTTCGATGTCATGGAAAAAGGTTGGGCTTTTAAGAAGCATAAGATATGTCCACTCTTGACAGAAAAGCAACATCAATATTTGCTGGAAAAATACAACAGCGACAGTGTGTATGATCAAAATTCAGTGCTGAAGATGTTGATGAAGAAATGAGGAAAAATTCATCTTTTACCAGATCTGATTTTCTCACACTACAATAAATTACCTGATTCTGGGTCAGGGAAGCTAGTCATTGATCAGGAAGTTGACATGCAAATTGACGATGGGGAACTGGTGGCGCAGACAAAGTTGCATGGCAATGGAGCACCACAGAAAAAAGAAAAAATGATTGTGAAATCATTCTACATTTTTATACTATTTTTCTTGGTTTATGCTGGCGCCCATGATTAAAATTTTTACCCAGCAAATCGTCTTCGATTTACACAAACATTTAGTGGTTCATCCACTTTCTTTAAAAATATTGTGTGTTTAATAAGTTACCATATATTTGCGTCAGTATATGGTAAGTTTACAAAGGGTTTTAGGCCCAGGCTTACATCTCTTGCACATGTCAGTCAGAAGAAAGACCTCTCGAGGGATTCTTCATTGTCGTTCCTTCCAGTAGATATATATTTTCCTCTGGGAGTCTGCGAGGTCCCCTTGTAAGGGCCCATTTATTGGTAGGTGTTTATTGTTGTTGTCAGGTCTGGGCGAGAACTGTTGCACTATATCTGAGGCCTAGCCAAGGAGAAGTTCTAACTAGTTTCGACCAACCTATGTTTCTATAATCCCTAAGGAAAGACCTGCACAACATGGTAATGAAGATGAAGAAGAACCCTACAAAGATCCAGCGATGTTTGATCTTCATTTAGAATTTGAAAGTGAACTACTGGAAACAAATAGTTTTGAATAATTATTTCAATAATTAGCATATGGATAAGATTTTTTAAAACATTTCATCTGGTTTAGATCAAATACTTCTAATGGGTCTAAGTAGATTTTATTTTGACCTCTTATAATCTGAAAAGTTTGTCAGTTTTTGCTGAAAATTTGAACATTCTTTCATCCTACAGTGAACCAATACCTTGATGCAACTTGTTGGGTATGTAGCTATATACTCTGGATGCAATTTACTCGATTTGTACTTCACTTGATAATATTTCAACTAAATGAAACACAAATTTGAGCCTGAATTTTTTTCAACAATATCAAAAATGTACCTATTTTACTTTGTATAATTTTCCATGTAAGAGATAACGATATTACGACTGAACCTTATGGCTATATGGTCAAGAGGTCAGCCGACAATGCATAAAAGTTTTACTTCGATTATTACACTTTTGAGTGAATGAGTACTAAACAAAAAATTTCATAATTCGATTCAAAAATGGCTTCTGCCTGTTGTTTCACTGTGGCACACTCAATGCCTCTTTACTTTTGATGAAACCTAGCATGTATGTGACCAAGGAGCCCAGCTGTAACATAGTGGAGTTTGATCAATGACACCCATCATTTGACTTTATGGAATACAAATATGTGTGAATTTGGGCCATTGACAATTGCTAAAAATTGAAATTTAAAGTGTAGTGTAAAACATAATTTTTATGCTACATATAAATATATGTGCCATGCTTATACACTAAACATTGTTACATACATTGACAGAGCCTTTCTCAGGGATTTAATGGTTCCCGGCGAACTCAGGTTTAGCAGCTCTCAATTTTTTCCATATTCATTGTACACAACACCATTTTTAGGCAGGTGATTTACTACTTTGTACTGTTTGCATATAACATTAGAAAATTGCATCAAGGCCTGCTAGAAAAGGCATTCTTCGAAAAATTTCAGTGGCCCTGGGCAGCCGCCCTGTCCGCCCTGCCCCAAAGAATGGCTCTGTATACTGACAAAGTATTATTGATTGACATTGCATGCCTAATTACTTATAGGCTTTTAATGATTGTGACCTAAAATTTTGAAAATTGCAAAAAATTTCAATCTTTGGATTGAGTTTCAACGTGAATTTTGATTTTTAGATCAAATGGATATTGACATGTTGTTCAGTGCAACAAACTGTTTTTTGAGGTATGATTAATTTTTTACTTATCACAACCTTGGCTGAGCCTCAGAATTATTGTGTCTTAGATAGGCTATAATGCCTTTGGCAAGTAACATGGAAATGAGGCGAAGGGAGTCAACTTATACAGCATTCTGGCGTTCTCAAGTGTGTTTTATAAATGTTTTGTAGGAACAATTAAGGATATTTTAAGGGATTTACTGTAGAAGAAATATTAAGAAACCTATTGGTGAGTATGTTCTTGTAACTTTTTTGTGAAACGGATTAAATACACAACATAGGGTGTGGTGATGATTTTCTGGATTGAAAGCGTCATACTTCTATTTTATGGCTGCATGCGCTCCATGATTGGAAGAGCATGATTTTTCACAAGTTTTCAATTCCCGATTTTGAATAGGTTAAAGTCTTGACTTTATGCTTTATTTTTCAATCTCAATAAAAAATCATGCGCCAAATTATCCAGTGCTCGGGAAGAACATTATGCTGTGAGGTGTACTCGACCACCTGCATCTAGGACACTCTGAAGAATCAATTACAATAACAAGCAGATGTCTGAGAAGGAATCTTTATACATACTGTAGTCAAACAAGATCTCAATCGTTTACAGTCGTTTGAATGTGCCTGTATATCCACATTTTAACATCTTGGAAGACTCGCCTTTGCCACCACTAGTAAAGTAAATGTGCATTGAATTTGCATTGGCGTTATTCCATAAAGCTTTCGATGCCATTGCTTCCATAGTGCCTGAGCCCAACAATACGCACCTGGACAAAGGTGCCACGTAGTTCATAGCTCGACAAGGTGGATGGGCGTTGCATAAGATTAAACAGTCGGTCATTGTTCTTGTCGTCTGGTATCCTGTAAAGAAAGCTTGCCCGTGGGCAGTTTGATGAAAAATCAAGCTTTACATCATTTTTATGTAGTTTTGATTTAGTATATTATGAATGACTCGGATGTTTCATCTGAATCATCGTAACATTGTGCTATGTTATTATCTCATAATTCATTATGTTGCATATTGTTGTATTTGGCGCTATGCCGTTAGGACGCAAGACATTAGGGAGAAAGGGCATTAGGACGCAGTGCATAAGGACGCAAGAACATCTGGGGGCAGACATTAGGACACAGGAAATTGAGATAGACATGAGGATGCACGACATTAGGGGGCAAGGTCATCAACGCGCAAGGATGCTAGGATGCAGAACCCATAGCATCCGAGAACGATAGGTGTAAACTTTTTTGGATTTATGATCTCATGACATACCGAGCATACACGTAAGAGAAAGGTTTTTAATCTAAGCCTAAGCTGAATGTTTCCAAAACTTTATCCAAT
Source organism: Romanomermis culicivorax (assembly GCA_963922205.1). Taxonomy (NCBI): domain Eukaryota; kingdom Metazoa; phylum Nematoda; class Enoplea; order Mermithida; family Mermithidae; genus Romanomermis; species Romanomermis culicivorax. The sequence continues at coordinate 291,510 of CAWUHX010000325.1, forward strand.
TTTATGGTTTCTTGCAGTCGACAATTGGCTTGAAACATCCTTCCATTTGATAGAAGCACTAATAGAATAGCAGGCGCTGATGACAACTCGCAAAATGCTGGCTATCAGCCTACAGTGTTTAAGAAATCGACTTATCGACTGATCAATCAACGTTTTCAGAATTTCATAGTTAGTTATTAAAGCCAGAAATTGTTCAATTTTATACGTGGATGTTCGAACAATCTTGCTTTTTAGGGCGCCCACTTGTGCTGATTGCTTAAAAAATAGATTCCATCAGCACTAATAACTTTTCAAACGTCTCGATTCTGGTTTCATCAAGGAGACTTAAGGTCCGGCTGATCAGCAGCTTAACTCTGTATGTTATACAATTGCCGTTCATGAATTATTTTGTGACAAGTTTTTAATGTTATATATCATGTCTTCTTGTATCCTTAGTTCTGCGGTCTAAAGTCTGCGTCCTCATGCCTTTCGTCCTAATGTCCTACATCCTAATGCCTCACATCCTAATGTCCTGCATTTTAAAGTCCCTGAGTACTGTGACCTGTGACCTATTGTCTGCGTCCTAATGCCTTGCGTATAAGAGGCAATACGCGTCATGATTATATTTGTTATTTATAATATTTTTGTTTTTACTTCTCCTGGTACATTTTCATCCTAAAACTGGAAACACTCGTCGCAAAGAACTACCTGTTCTTTGAAAAAGGATGTAAGAACAGACCTTGTATATCGAAGAAATGGAAACCGGCCATGAATCTCGATGACCCATATCCCAAATTTGGATAGGACATGTTCAATAAAGGCACGTCAAATTTGTCAGGGTAAAGAGCGTCGTTTCCAGCTTTGGCAATGAGGCTCCAGGGATCAACACCAGCCTTCAAAAATGAATACTTTTATGCTCACCAGATTCATAGCATAGTGAAATAGTACTCAACAGTGCAATTTGGAAACTCGTCAAAAAAGCAACGAAAAACAATATCTAATATTAAAAGAAAACAATAAAAGACTGCTCATGGCGTCGTCGTTCTGCGTCCAATTTTCAGAATAACATTCATGTCGCATTTTTGCTGTATTACTGCTGTGTTTGATCTCTCCTAATTTTACATTTCGTGATCTCATATCAATTATATGTGCACTCGTATATATATTCACATAGTTTTGCCAATCTTTCGCTGAAATATCTCAGTTTTTGCCTATTTTTTGCTGTTTTCCACATTATTTTTCATGCCATTTTTCATCCCGAATGAATTTTTTGTAATCAATTTTTGCGTCCTTGCACCCACTTTTTTGGCAGTTTTATTTCAATTTTCAGTATTTTATTCAACAATTTCTCATTCATCTCCAACTTCGGTGACATTTTAGCTTACTTCATGTTATTTTTTCATGAAAATTAGTTTTTTATGTCCTACTTTTCACAATTTTTTGGTAGAGCATATTTTACTGGGTTTTCGCGCTACTTTAACATTTTACTGACAGGTCATTTACATCAAAAGTCTATAAATAGGAATACTTTTATGAATATATTACAAGAAAAATAAAGACGACAAACTAATTCTGTAGCATACCTGAATTTTTCTTCTCTTCATTAATCTGGGGAAACTGAAGTTCGGGTTTCCCCATAAGCCTCATAACTGTTAAGGCCCTGTTATACTTCACCGCGGGGCGCCCACCGCTTTCAAAGTTCAACTCAAACAAAATTTTCGAACAACTTATGTGCCGTAAAACTGTAATATGTTGTTGCTATAACATATTGATGCATACTATAACATCTGTATATGCAGTTCAATCACATTTTTTACATGAATTGTGAATTATGACACTTTTCATGTATTATTTTATCATGCCTCTTAATAATACATGCACAACATAGAAATTCTGCGGGGACGCAGCCAGTACAAGCAGTATGTTTTTCTAACATCCAAGCATCTATATTAGCCAAATATGTGAAATTATTTGCTTGGACAGCATTTTTTAAAGTTTTAACGCTATTTCTTTGAATCAAGTACGCTTCGTTTGGAGAGATCGTTCAACTACGGTATCATTTTCATTCATGATGACTTTCTCTTCTCTCTTGATCATTTTTTCGTTCGTCATCTTCTCAATCATTGCAAGAGGGTCAGATCTGCTGGGGGGTCACTACCCAAAAGAAAAAGCGGCGCCGCGTGGAGCGCGGTACCTCGCGGTGAAGTATGACAGGTCCTTTATACCTATCCGAAAGTGTATTACAGGGAAACTCGGACAGGCTTCAGACGCAGTTCCTGAGAAGTTCGGCCCCCGGAGTGGGCTACTCCGCGGATTTTCTCTTTCGGCATTGCAGAAAGTGGAGTAGTGGCGGAGTTCGTATTCCTTAAGGGTCATTTATACTTGCCTTTTTCGACGGAACAGAACGGAACCGATCGCTAACAGCTTAAAACGTTCAGCCTGAAAATCAACTTTAGATCGCAAAGGATAACTGCAATTTTCTAGAAAATGACCGACGGTAACCTCCAACCGAACCGAACGGAACGAAAATTTCCCTTTCGTTCGGTAATGTTTTCCGTTCCGTTCCGCCGAAAAGGCAAGTATAAATCACCCTTTAGGTAAACAGCGGAGCAGTGGCAAAAAACAAGAAGAAAAAAGTCGTCACATTTTTCACAATGGATTTCCGCCGTTCTCCGCGAGTTCATCGATTTTATCACTTTTCTGTGGCAGACCAATTTACACAGTTTTTTCCTCAATCGACTATTTTTGAGGAATTTTTTTTAATTGGGGAAAATTTTTTTGTGCTTAGGCATCACTTTGGGAAAAAATTTTTTGATGGTCAAGTTCGTACTTTTATGTCTATTTCATTTTAGATTATTTTTCCGGAAAATACCTCATTGCTTTATTATTTTCCAACAACGATTGCGTCGCTCCCTTTTTTCTTAGTTCTACGTCACAAATTCCGGCAACTTCACGAAAATTAACAGACTTTTTCTGCATTAACCAGAAGAAGAGAAATGCTGAGAACCCAGTAGTCATGAAAATGTGCATTCCATCAATTTTGGCAATCAAATGGAAGTTGGAACATCTGCTCAAGCCGAACCCGAAATTCATGATGACAAGAAATTTGCCGAAACCGTTGTTGATGTAGAAGCTTGTACTTTATAGAATTATGCAATTAATTCAGATGCCGAGCACAAAAAGACTCTGCAACACAACAACAACAAAAAACGGTCGTTTCGAATCGATTGACAATCTGAATTCACTTGGCTAGAAAAGTTCTCGAATAGTGAAGTCAATTGTACAATCCGCGAACAAAGCAAATGAATTATTATCTTGCTTGGCTCTTGTAAAGACACTTAAATATTCATATTTATGAGCAGGTCAAATCTTTTTGAAAAAATGTCGGTTTTTGGTGGAATAAGATGCAAGTTAATGAGAAATATTGAAGTTTGCAACTGGGTTGAATCTTTTTTTCATAAGTTTCAAATTTTTCAGGAACTTCGAACATTTGGATGACTGGCGAAGTGTATTCTAACCTCTTTTGTATTGATTACATTCTACATTTTGTAAAATACGGTAGAAGCAAGAAAAACGGCTATAATTACATTAGCTGTGGTAATTCTAGAGAAGATTCTAGCTGAAAAATTAGGAATAATGATAACGTAATTTTGATTTTGAATTTCAGTAAAGTTTACAATCTTATGGCTCCTTTGCAGTCCAGAGGCAGTGTTTCACCACATGAAATATTTTTTATATTTGTTGATTCTATCAAATGTGGCTAACATGTTTATATTTTTTGTTGTTATTTATAGTCTATTCATTTTCAAATGATCTTCGGAAAGTAAAATAATCCATAGGAGTCGTTGAGCAGACAATAAACCTTGATCGTAGGCGGAAATCTTTTTCTCTCGATTTGTTCGCCTTACTGCTATAGTTAACTAAAGAAAAAAGTGCCCGTATATGCGAGTTGTTAAATATTTGCATGAGCATATTCAAGCGTGCCGAAGCTCATTTGGAAAAAATATACAGCAGATCAACTGCTCGCAACGTTTCTATTGTTTTATGCACTTATGCAAGTTTCAGTGAAAAAAGCAAACAGGAAAATGGCTAACGTAAAGCTACTTAATTTGCCGGTCTAGGATAGTTCGGGGCCTACACTACTTCGACGCTAATCAGTTCGGCGCTGGGCAATTTCAGCACCAGCCATTTCAGCGTGAATCATTTTGGTGCCATACAATTCGGCATCAGCCATTTTTGCACCTGACATAAAATTTTATATGTAAAAACAAAATAATGAGTAATAAGCATGATTTCCGCAGTTACTTTCAGAACTTGAGTTGTGCAATAGAGTGAAGCCCAATTTAGAAGCGCAGTCGCCGACTGTCACCGATTGTCGGCGACAAAAATCCTAGGATAATTGGGCTTCCTGCAAACTGCCCATTCCTTCTATTTATTCCTTAGAATCATCGACTGTCGTTGATAGTCGCCAATTGTCGGTGACAAAAATCCTAGGATTTTTCACTTCTGAGTAGGGCTTAATCCTAGGATTTTTGATTGGAAAACGGACAATGGTTAGTTGAGTTGACTCACAAAGTTTCAATCCGATGCGACAGCATAAAATTATAGAAATGTGAGTTAGTACTTGCTTTACACTTTTTAAGATAGCATTTCGGAAGAATAGAAGAGTATTAATTCGATTTATCTTACCCGCCAATCCAACATGCCAGATGAAACATGCATTCCAAGTAACGCAATCCTCGGCACTCTTCTACAAAACTATTTCTAAAAGTAACTGGAGAAATAACGTTGATTATGTCTAGTTTTATTGGCAAACAATAAGGTAATTTGGAAAGCATAAAAACATAAAAACATAGACAACAACGTAAGCAAGACACAGAGGAGAACAAAAGAAATACAAAGAAAAATATAAGATAAAGACGGAATAAAATGGAAAAAGGAAGAAGGTAAAGAAAACGGAAAAAATAGACAAAAAAGCAGAGGGACGCCGAAATGGCTGTCGCTGAAATTGCTGGCGCCGAATTGGCTGGAGCCGAAATGGCAGGGCCGAATCGTGGCTTCGAAATGGTGCAGAATTGGCAGGCTGCACCTGACAATTCTGACATTGAAGAAATTTACTTATCGGTGTGACTTAAGGTTTGCACTCTAATGAAAACGAAAGTTTTGGGAATTTCACTTTAGATTTGAAAATGATCGACCTTTGAATGTGTCCTGCAACCATTTAAAATGCTTAACTTTGAGTGTGGAATCTCACCACTGATTCTCGCCTTAACACGAATTCACGAGCGAAGACTTTGCACAATTCACAGTGCATTCGATAGCAAACAGCAAATTGACGAAAAGGAACGTTTCAGCGCCTGCATTTCGGCGTCCCCTATTCGGTGCCGCCATTTCTTTCAGTGCCGAAACGGCGATGTAGAACTCTCTTAGACCGGAAGTAGTTCAATACATGTTTTTTTATTATAGGCCACAGAAGCGTAGTCGCGTCCATCAACATGTACTTGAGCATGGCTGCACCCGATGCTCAAGTTCGTGCTAATGGACCGAACCACTATTTTGTAGCTTATAATACAACAAAAACTTGCATTGAACACATACAAAAATTCTTATGTCAGACTGTTGCAGCCTTTCAAATTTATTCTAATGAAGCTAAGTATCACTGTGTCTGGTGCCTGCCCATATTATAATGCTACTATGTTCAATCTTCATGTCTCAGATCATTAAGATTATATTTAAGCTTTGACTTTGGCTTTGACTAGGGCTCAGACTTCGACGTAGGCTAGGGGGTTAGACTAAAGTTTAGGTCCAGCCTTAGGCATAGGCTCTCGATCATAATGAGCTTACGATCGTATGTTACAATATTGCCACGTTATAGGATGAATGAAAATAACACTGGGATATCATGATTTGTCGCTGTTTTACTTTGTGTTTTGTGCTTGAAAGTTCTAACCTTGGCTACTGTCGTTGTTACTGCCTCAATAGTAGCAGTAATCATTTTCACTGCCTTTGCTGCTGCAGTTATGATCGGCTTTTTAGTCGTCGTAGTCTTAGTTGTTGTCGTTTTAATAGTCGTTGTCTTTATGGTTGTGATAGTTCGTTTCGGTGTAGTTGTTGCTTTTTTAGTTGTGGTCAACTTCGTCTTGGGTGAGGTAGTCGTGGTCGTGGTCGTTGTCGTTTCCGGCTCAGTGACTGGCACCCCGTAATCATAATTCCCATAGTAGTCGTAGTAATAATAATTTCCACCAGGCGTCGTACTCTCAGCATTGTACGCGTAATACGCGTATTGTTGAGGGTTTCGTTTTTGTCGCACAACGTTTGATTCTTTGCTTTCGGTTCGGATCGATTGTCCGCAGCGGAAAAAAATGGTAAGGTTCTCCAAGTAAGCAGGATTTGGAACTGTTGCTCAAACAATGACCAGAGTTACACCACATATTTCTGAAGTTCTAGTGAGGGAAGATATTCAAGTGTGAACTCCTCGCCCATGGCTTGTTGAATAACACAGGAATTCATGGTGACTCGGTATCCTCAATAAAGTTCTGATCGTACTTCCTCTATGTGGAGCCCTAAGAGATATTTATCCGACTAAGAATAGAAGGCCATAGGTGTGAATTCCAATTGTTTATATATTACAGTACATTCGATAGCCCATCGGCATGTGAATAAAACTGCACTAGTCTCCTTTGCCCATAGGTCGTATTAACACAAAACTTTCCGCATAACTGTGGTTACAGCGATAAGTTGTCCGTCTGTACTCGGTCTCAGCAACGCCGAGCAAAACTTCAAAAGACGCTAAACGCGCAAAGGCAGATTGTTGTGAGCACTACAATAATGTTCCTTAGAAGAAGCGTTCATTTCAAATACATAATGAAATACATAGTTCTGAAGTTCAACAAAGTTTCGACCAGTTTGCCTTCCTGTGAGGCTTTCTTATGTCGGTGAGATTTATCAAATGTGATTCTTTACTTGCCGATATCTGTTGAAGTTCCAGAGAACAAGAGCCGGTTTCATCAATGAGACTTAAGCTCCAGCTGAGCTGCAGTTTAAGCTGTAGCTTAACTCTGTATGTTATACCATTGCCGTTGAGCTGCAGCTTAGCTGGAGCTTAGGTCTCTTTGATGAAACCGGGCTCTTGACAATTTATCACAATGCAAGTTCCAGGGTAAAGAAGGCTGATGAGCAAAATGCCTAGTGTAACATTAGTCAAGTTTTCGTGGGCTAACAAATGCACTATAAAATAAACGATTTCAGAATTTAGGATTACAAATCCCTCAATACATATTATAAGGTGATATATGACAAACCATGTGGCAATTCTATTTATGCAACTGTCTGGGGCAGTGGTAGTACAGGGGCTTTGGCTTTCAAGTAGTAAGGCCGGCCCGTATAGGTCGTACGCTTAAGGATACTCCTATCTTTTGTGTACGACCTATAATTTGTCACTTTTTTTCGATTTATAGGTCGTACAGTAAACATACACGTTTTGCTTTTGTCGGATTTACAGGTCGTACAGTAAACATATACGGTTAATTTCTTCGTCGATTTATAGGTCGTACAGAAAACATATACGTCGATTTATAGGTCGCAAGGTTAAAAATGCATGTTCTAGAGTTACCGTAATTGTAGAATTACGGTAATTTTTCGATTATGGTAATAAATGTGTTACTGTGCGTGGAAAAGGAAAATCATTGATGAACGTAAAAAGGAAAACTAAAATGAACAAAAAATGGAAAAGAAATAAAAAGAGATTGTGTGTAAAAATGGCTTCCCCTCTGGGAAGAGGAAGCCCACAAAAATTTGCACCCCGGACCCCCTTTGTCAAAAGGGTGCCACCTGCAGGTGTAAAAATATTTCGGAGGTCCCATTTTCTGAACGATCGTTCAAGTCAACAAATGTCAGAACGGTCAATCTGGTCAGTAATGGTCTGTTTAATGGGTAAATTCTCGGGAGGGTCATTACGCGATGAAACATTATCTTTACGGGTGCATGCGTAAAAATTTTGATGTTCTGCCAAAAATGACCAAGAAGGTCTTTTATAAAAATGACCAGAGCGAGCTGGCCGTAAAAAGCATGTAGACAAAAAAGGTCTTTCATAGAAAGATGACCAAACAAGAAGGTCCTAAAAAGCGTGTAGAAAATTTGGAGAGTTGACGTACGGTAAAGGATACAGATTTGGGAATTACCGTAATAGTAGAATTACGGTAAATTTTTATTATGGTAATAGAGAAATTAGGGCAATAGATGTAGGTGAAAAAGGAAAACTAAAATGAACAAAAAATGGAAAAGAAATAAAAAGAGATTGTGTGTAAAAATGGCTTCTCCCGTGGGCAGGATAAGCCTTTCAAAAATTTGCGCCCCTGGACCCCCTTTGACAAAAGGGCGCCACCTGCAGGCGTAAATATGCTCGGAGGCCCCATTCCTGAACGATCGTTCAAGTCAATCTCAAACGGTCAATATGGTCAGTAATGGTCTGTTTAATGGGTAAATTCTCGGGAGAGTCATTACGAGATGAAACATTATCTTTACGGGTGCACGCGTATAAATTTTTGATGTTCTGCCAAAAATAACCAAGAAGGTCTTTTTATAAAAATGATCAAAAATAGTCGTAAAAGACATGTAGAAAAAAGAAAAAATCTTTGCATATCAAAAAGAAAAATTTTTAATTCGATGCAACATTCTACTTTATTGTAAAAATCATTTAGTCCAACCATAAGGAAATGTACAAAAATTACGTTTCAAAATACGTTTATCATATACTATACGAAATTTTTTCAAAGTTTTACGAGTAACAACTTTACGATCTTGCTGACGCTCTATACGGAGACTATGTACATTTACTTCTTCTTTTCCATTGTTTTTTACAAAAGCAAAAACCATTCGACGAAGCGAATAAAAATTAACTTTTTTCATAGTATCTGATGACAAAGTGATACCGCGGACTTTGATTACGTGACGGTATTGGTCTGTAGAGGGACTGTACAATCTGTAGGCGTAATTTTTAGGACCTCCACTAACAAATTCGGTAATGTAAGATCCAGAGCCATATTCACGTAACTCGTCAGTCATTTCACCAAGACACCAACCAGTGGGTACTTGATATTGTTGTTTGTCAACTGTTGACAGGTAAATAATACTATCCGTGTCAAAATACAATACTCGACTTTTTAATCGCTCAATGTAAGAATATAACTTTAATCGAGCTTGAGCCGTCGTATAAGCTGCAATAACAGCGTTAGTATTTCCCATGACTTCGGCAAAATCATCATGTTGACAATATGTTGTTGACACCAATTGTTCATTGATTAGTCTAACATTCTTAATAATATTGGCGACATTCATTACAAGTTCAAAATATTCTTTGGGTGCATTGTGGATAACAGTCTTATCCATATTGTTTCGTTGACCAAACTAAAAAACATAAAATTAATTAAATGAATTACAAAAAACTATGTATAGTTACTTTTCCCCAGAAAGAATTTAGCATTAATTTAGCCAAAGCCCTCTTTCCAGGATTTTTTAAAATTTTTGAAGAATCCAATGAAATATTCTCACGATTGTAGACCTCCATCTCGTATTCACGTTTTTGCTCATCCGTTTGAGCTTTAGCAGGATAGCCTTCACTCTCCTATAAAAATTACAATCAAATTCTGTCACATTTACATAATATAAAATTTACTAGTTTCATTTTCATAAAGGTATTGACGTATTGAGTAAATAAACCACCAGTGGGGTTTTTGGTTGGATGATATTGCTCAATGTTATCATAATGCCAAACCTCGAAAATCTTGAGGATCTGAAACAAAAATAATATACATAGAAAAAGAACCATTACCGTAACAATATACCTTATATCCCTTCTCTAAGGCTTTATATAATTCTATCGTAACCCATGTACCGTCTAATGCTCTGTCTTGGTCATTATGCACGCATGCGGTCTTTTGTGAATCATGCGTGCAAGTTTTGCATAAAGGAAACAATAATTTACCGCCATGTCGATACGGTAAAACAGGATGTAAGAGTTTGGGAGGTGGTAAAACCTTACACTTGATTAATCCCTCATAAGGTTGTGACGTTGAACTGACCTCTTCAAAATCTTCAGTAAAGATTTTTGGATGGCCTGTAGGGTATTTCCCATATTTGTTGACAAACGGGTATAAACTGCATACATCTACATAATTGATCTTTTCTGCAGGTGTACCATCTTGATTGTACTTAATTTTATGATACAGTTTTACAGCATTAGTGCGACCACCAAAGAAAGCTAAAACAAGAAAACTTTTGACAAAATAAAAAAGAACAATTCAAGATTTTACCTTCTCGAGGATTTATAGGTTCTGGTATTTTGACTGTATCAAAAAATGTTTTCATTTCGGGATCTGAGTGAAGTTGTTGTAAAAGTTCGCACTCCCACATTTCCACTACGCTATAACCGAGTGATTGAAGTTCCATAACACGATTAAAAGTGCGCTCATATGCATCGACTGCTTTTGTATTATTATCGGCTGTTAATTGATATCTATTTTTCATACATTTAGGGCATCCATGCCAATAACAACCGTGAAATTCATAAATTGTCGTGTCTTAATGAGCAAATATATAGATATTAAAATTTCAAAAATTTGAACAAAATTACCTGATAAACCATCAACTTTGTATCTTCCAATTTGAACTTCGCCACCATTAAGTTTATGTCGAATATACAGGTTTTCATTTTTATGGACTAGCCACTTCAACCATTTTAAGGCTATAACAGATTGTCTTTCTTCTTTACCATAACCTTTGTATGGTATTACACCAATAGTATTTGGCTTCAAAAATAAACGTCGGAAAACTAAGTTGCAAGCACTAGCAATGGTTATTGAATTTTCAAAAGGATCGACATTTGTTTCTTCCATAAAAATATCGCGAAATTTCATACAACATTGTCGTAAAACTTGCACATCGCTACGACAGTAGTCAATTAACTCATTATCAAAATTAAATTGACAACCCTAAACAATGATGCATTTAAATGCAAAACTTTATACTTTTGCAAACTTACTGTTTCAAGCTTTTGATTATACCACTCCAGAAACGTGGCACGAGCCGCAGGTTTCATAGCATTGTAACCGTACATATTGGGTGATGGATATGAGCCAACATATCCGTAATTTTCTTTTCTATTAAAGAAATGAGGGAAATATCCTTTACATATTTCACTTATTCCAAATGTTTTCGGTAAAGCCGCCAAAGGCATCGGAAGAAAGTTCAGAGAATCAATAATTTTTATCGACCCTACTTTGATACACATCAACTCTAAACCTAAAAATAAATAAATAGATGAAAATGAAAAACTATAAACAATTTACTAATTCACCCTTATTGATGATATGTAGTTTATGATGTCCATTACGATACAAAAACTGCATTATAAATTGTCCATCGAATCCTCGAGAATTATGAGCTATTGCAGTAATGTTTTTCATACCTTTTGCAAAAAGGTATTCGCAGAAATCATTTAGACATGTAGATCCTTTGAAAATACGCTCGCGTTGACCGCATGTATTGCAGCAAAAATCTCCCTCGTTTTGACGACACTGATCGCATACAGTATGGACAACACATAAATTTGGTTCATGTTCGAACACATCCCCTAACTCGCTTTGTCGTAGAATTTTTTCCTGTGTAGTCTCAAAATCATAAAAAACAAATTTTTGATTAACAGGACACTTATCGGTAATTCCTGTTTCATTATCATCTAGACACTCATCCTCATCAACATTTGTTTCAAATATATCTTCTTCTTCCTCTTCAATTTGTTCGTTACCAACAGGTTGCATAAAACATAAATGATCTAAATAAAAATTTTCATATAAAATAAAATAAAATAATTACACCATATCTATTACCTTTTTTAGGTACGCTTTTCTTGCATGTTTTACATTCAAAATAACCGCAATTATGAGGATTAGAATGTGCTCGTCGAACCAGTGTATCACATTGTTCGCACACTTTGAAACGATCGCAAATAGATACCCCTGTTTTTTGACGTTTGGATTGACCTCTTTGAGTAAAAACAAGCTTGTGTCGAGCAAAACACTTATCGTTTTTAAAATAACGCAGACAATCTTTGCATTTTCGAGCATTAAATTGATTACATGGGGGTGTATTGTAACACAGAGGACAAACGTTTCTGCATCTGTGTTCCATTTTGTTGTTGTAGGCCAGATCGCAATGAGGACAAAAGTAGCTGCGGTCAAAAAATCCAGGCATCTTTGTAATGACGGAGTAATGGTTATCATGGTGGTAAATATTTAAAACATGCGTTGCTTCAGGTCCTTAAAACTCTAAATACGTACACAATAATTGAAAAATAAAAAACTCTAACCTCTAAATATTAAATCTTTAAAGCGTTCTCTGCTAAAAACTTTGATTTGATAATCGGGTAATAAAACAGTTTGCAATTGTTCCCACTGATGAAAACCGCAAGCTCCTTGATGATTAGCTAAGCCTGCTAAGGTCATCAGTTCTTTAGCAACCTTTGTTTGCAGCAGATGTGACTTGTCAGACTTTCGAATGCTTTCCCATTTGTGCTCAGCATTCTTATCTTTTTTATGAATGTAAGCTCTAGCAACAACTAGAGCTCTAGCAAAACATAAATCATCCGTGTTGCTGATTTGAATAATACAGCGTTTATCTTTTAGAAAATCATTATGTTTTAAATATTGATGAGCATTGTGAATACCTTAAATAAATAAATAAATAAATAAAAATCTTACATAAGTAATTTTAATCAGCTTACCGCTACCCGCAGGTGGTGTTACAACAATGGTACGAATTGTAGACTGACGACTATCAATTTGTATTTGCTCATTTGATTGAAGAACAGCGTTAAGAGTGTTTACAATCAAGTCTCCAGTTAAAGCATGTTTCGGTCTAAAAGGTATCAAAACACGACCTTTCGTCAAATCTGGATGGTCAAAGGAAAACCCTATAAACGCATTATCAGCGACATTCTCAGAAATTCGCTCTACTATACGTTGAAACGTTGGCACTATTTGAGCATTTAAATCATCCATATGTTCGGTATTACGAAAGTTCACAGAGTACTCGCGACCTTCGGTATTAAAACGCCTAATATTTACGGTACTGGGTTGACCTAGTTCAAAAAAATCATCCGCAACAAAAGATGCATTCGTTACACCTCCACTACCCCCACCACCACCACCAATTTGAACTGTTTCGTAAATTTCTTCCTCATCAGAACTGTAAGGCGTATAACTTTTGTATTGATCATCTTCATCATCATCATAATCTAAAACAGTTCCTTCTTCTTCTTCTTCTTCTTCCAAAATAACATTATTATCGATTGTTTCTTCTTCTTCTTCTTTCTCAGAGGTAATATTCTCTGAAGACTCATTCACTATTGTTTCATCGTCGTCTTCATCAGAAGTAATATCTTCTAAAATTTCCATAGGCATGTCGTCTTCGTCCGAAGTAATATCCTCATAAATAGGTTTCATTATAAAAATTATCTAAACTAGAAAATATAAAAACTATAAACTAGAAAAATAGAAAACAACCTATTCACCAAAAACTTATACAGTAATAATAATAATAGAAAATTTTTATAAATCAGCAAAAACTATTAATTTTATGGTAGAGATTTAATTATTGTTTACGATGTTAATGTAGTACTTTTCTTTTTTATGATGGGAAAGCTTTAAAGACCTCTATAACTCATGAACACGTGCCCATATCATTTCTTTAGCTTATTTTATTAGCATATAACCAGTTAAAACCAGTTGAAAACCTGTTTTACTGTACAACCCTAGTATTTTTGTTTTGATTCTTGAAGCTATAAAATAACTGTAATAGCTGCTTATAACCCTGTTGCACCATCTTTTCTTTTTATGTGGAAAAGCTTTAAAGACCCTTATAACTCATGCGCACGTGGCTATATTGCTTCTATAGCTTTGACCTTGATAATTACTATAACACATAAAACACATATATTTTTCTAGCTTTGATCTCAAAGGTTACCGTACCACATAAACACATTTTATTTTATTTTTGTAGAACATAGCTCCTCCTCTCATATACTCCTCAGAATAGTAGAATACTGTAGGATATATGTCTTGAATATTTATTATGCTTATAACTCCTCCTCGTACAGCTATAAGCTATATATCTTGGCTATTTTATTATAACTATAACCTCCTTTACTCAAAAATTTTGAACACTTTATACATTTATCTGTTTTGTTGCTACAAAAACTACTCGCTTCTCTCTCTCTCTCTCTCTTTAATATTTCTTCAAGAATTTTCAAAAATGGAACACCAGTTTATGTTAGACGAAAACATGGCATTATTTGTAGTGGTTGAAGGTAGATACGTGTCAATCTATTTTCGTAACGTCGACCCTAAAACAAAAGAGGCGTACGGTCGAGGGTTCAAGCTCATTTTACCACAATACGGTATACTAGGTCGCAATGTCAATATTATTGAAAAGACATTTTCACATGGAGGTCGATGCGGCATCAACCTTGGTTATAAAATGCTGGTCGAGAGCGACGGGGTTACAGTACGATTTAACAATCTGTTTAATGGAACGACATGGTGCTTATCTAAAGAAGTGAGTTGATATATGAATTCTTTCTTTCTTTTAAAATATAATGTTTTATTCTTTAGCAATTTTGGCGCTGGACCAATATGATACATGAGATAGCTCCAGCTATTTCAAACGAGTACAACGCTTTAGCAGCAAATCTCCAGCTAGCGATAAAACGCAAAACAAACGAAAACGACGACGTAGCTGGAAAAAATGGTTCTACCCCGAAAATCGTTAAAGAAGAAGAAGTCGGTGCAGATAAGAAAATTATAAAAGAAGAAGAAGAAGGGATTCATGCTACAAAATTCGCCGGAGAACAAAGCAATGCTCGTGAAGATCAAAAGGAAGCTAGCGTTCAAACGTCGTTTATTAATGATCTCTTCATCAATTGTTTCAATGATCCAGACTACGATTCAACGTCGGATACCAATTCGTTGGACGCCGAAACCAGACGTATTTGTGAGTTACGTGTTCCGGGTTTAGATATTCCATGGTTTTTTGATGAGCAAGTAGTAAAAGGTGAAAAATTATTTATAATTATATGTGCTGAGTTAGTTATACAAGACATCTTTAATGGGTGTATTTTTGATTGTTATTGCGCGAAAGAGGTAGGAATTGTTGAGGATCATCAGTGTCCAGCTCGTAATTCCATATATAATATCGCAATTACACCAACAGTTAATCGTTTATATGAAAAGATGGGACTTATCATTGACTGTTTTGAATATGTTATAGGCGAGGTTCAAGGTTATTACAGTCTTCGCGCTTTTAAACAGATGATTGACATATTTAGATGTATACCACTTACAAGTACTGGCCGTAAAATTCTTAAGGATACTGTAGCTTGTTTTATTGATGAAGGTTATCATTATGATTTTGATGATGATGTTGTTATCAAAACACTACGCGATTTTATTAACAGTAAATTGTAAAAGTTTTGCTTACATTCATTCATTCATTCATTCATTACAGCTTGTATGTTTTAATTAGCTATATTTTGATTGCTTATGTAATTGCTTACGTATTTGCTTGTTATATATATATATATAATTTCATACATACATACATTGCGCGTATATTTTTTGCATACAGTAATGCTATTCTATTTTATATAATCAGCTATCTTTATGTTTTACATGTGCACTGCTTTATATTGTAATTTTGATAATTATGTAACATTTTGTTTTAAATAATAAAAATCATTTTAAAAATTGTTCAAGTAAAAAGGTGGTTGGTTTTTGTTGTTGTCGAAAAAAGAGATGTCAAATGATGATGATGAAAAGTTTTATATATGGAAACATCCATTTAACTGTATAGTTTCTGCTCCAACAAAATCAGGAAAAACACAATTTGTTAAAAAACTTGTAATTTTTGCTAAAGAAATGCTTCACCCTGCTCCTGTGAAAATTTATTGGTGTTATTCGGAATGGCAAGAAGCTTACGATGAATTAGTTCAGAAATGTTCTTATGTAGAATTTATTCAAGGTTCGCCTGATTTGAATGAACTTCAGAAAAGTAAAGATACACCTAAATTATTAATTATGGATGATATGATGCAAGAGATGAAGAATGATCAAAGTTTAACTCAACTTTTTACTAAAGGATCGCATCATTGGAATATATCAATTATACATATAGTTCAGAATGCCTTTTTTGATGGAATGCGTACGAGTAGGATAAACGCTCAATATTTAATTCTTTTAAAAAATCCAAGCGATAGATTACAAGTCCGCACACTGGCTCGACAGATTTTTCCAACTACCTCAAATTATTTCATAGAATCGTATGAGGATGCTACTAGTAAACCATACGGTTATTTATTAATAGATCTTACACAGACATGTCCTGAAAAATATCGACTTAGATCTAATATATTCCCCGACAATGATCATATGATTTTGTATACACCTAAATGATTCATCATTTTTACAAAAAACTTTATACAGGTTAGTCGGATTCTATTATTTTAGCGATATGATATACAGTAAACACATTTTTTTAAATACTCTCGCTGTGATCCTTTTCATAGCTGTTTTTATTGTATGGGTACAATACCCTTTTCAATTTTATGAAAATGAAGAAGAACCTGTAAATGTTACAGATTTTACGATACCAAACACAAAAAATGTTACAGATTTTACGATACCAAACACAAAAAATGTTACAGATCAGAAATTATTATTATTATTACGGGAAAATTATAAATTACATATAATACCCTTACTACGTTATATAGAAAAAATTTTACATTGTCCTCAGAATGACGGACAATTTATGCAATTACGAGCGTGTTTCAAAATATATATTTTCAATCCTGTCGTATTTTCTTGTTGTAGTCGAAACAGTAAATTTCAAAACTTGTACATCAATGGAAGTAGATTACGATATATTGATACGATAGCTTTATTACATAATCAGAAAAAAATATTATACCCTTCATCAGTCTAGTCGAGAATTTTGAAGAGGTTGGTCGTTTTTCTATAATTCGTTTGTTTTGTGACAATTACAATGTCCGCCGCATTTGAAGTTTTTGTCAGAATGGTGCAAAATAAAGTAAAAGGTAAAAATTTATATCTCTTCTTTAACTATTTATTAAACTATAGTATTTTTTATTTAAGGTAAAATACTAAACAACAAACAGAAATGCGAAATAGCTGATTTGTTTTGGACTCGTTTCTCACCCGAAGCCAAGATTTTTTACAAAGACATAGCTAAGGCGTGCAACCATTTACGGCGTGAAGTTGGTTTACCTATGGGGCGTAAAAAAGTTACACAATTTTGGTGTTTTGCTAGACTATTACTGACGGAGTTGGATATGGTCGAAACTCGCGCTATTTTTGTAGAAGATCTTTTTTTAAAACTAGATACAGCTCATAAACTATTTTTTATGAATATGAATAACTTGTGTGCTTTTTCTAGACGCGAAGAGTTGAATATCGTCATACAAAATGAAGCTTCATTACTATCTTAATGTAATACAATAAATATTTCAATGTTTACTCATCATTTGGTCATTATTGTAAAATTTTTTTGTACTGTACGGTCTGTTTTGTATGGCTTCTAGATTAAAGAAATATATTCACGAGCTCAATGTGTTAAAAAATTCAAATCGTGTTCAAAGACGTGCTCTTCTTCAACATTCTTCCCCCGATTTGATCTGTTGTATATGTGAAATTTGTTTGAACATTTTGAACGGTAATATTCCTATCAATTCAAACTTAAAAAAGAAATTGGCCAAACATAAATTATTGCTCAGAGGTTTAGCTACTAGACACGAAAAAAACAAGAAAAAAGATTTACATAATAAACGTGTAAGAATTGTTCAAAGTGGTGGAGCATTTTTACCTCTAGTACTACCCGTTTTATTATCTACATTAGCAAGTTTTGTTACAGAGAAATTATTATAGAATGAAATTTGCTAATAAATTTGCTCTTATACCTCAGGAGGTTCTGAATAAACTGAATAACTCTCAGGTTTCTTCTTCTTCGACGACGACGAGTTCAAATGAAAAGACAGGTATAGCTAAGCAAGTTGACATGTATCGTAACGAGCTAGAGCGCATTTTGAAAGATAATACGTTAACACCTGAAGAACAATACAAAATGTACTCGCAACTATTTTCACAATATTTAACTTTTGAACATGAAAAGGCTCAACCTACTACAGTGATTTTAAAACAAAAAGTTATTGATAACGAAGAAGATGAGAAGGATAGTGACGATTTGAAACAAAAAGAAAAAAATTGGTTGAACGACGAAAAGTTACTTAGCGGTATTCCTAAACAGTTTAAACGCTCGGCATCCTTATTATTGGAGCATGTGCGACGTAACCCTAGTATAAATGTTAATAAGCAAGGTGAAGTATTAATTGATGGAAAATTAATTGAAGGGTCACATATTATTGATTTATTACATGATTTGTCTCGTAAACGTTCAAAAATTACGCAAACGCTTGGAGTAGATGAGTTTGTTAATGCTTTGAAAAAATATAATGTACCATTAGAGGCTATAGGAAACCCATTACGTAAAATGTTATTCACTTTACCTCGGAAACTCTCCTACCATACACCTCCGGAAGAATCAGATGATCATGCAGTTAGTAGTGTCAAGCGGTTGAATAAACCACTTGTGAAAGGTGTTGATTTATTTTCAAGTGGTGCCGAGGAAGATATCAAAGACGATTCATTCTTTAATAAAGGAAACTCGACAGAAAAGAAGATACGGCGCAAAGCTAGAGCACTGAGACGGTATACTCCTTTGTACTAGAGCGATGAACACCTTACTTTCGAAATTATACAAAAATTTACACGGAAATCCCTCAGCTTTTTCTAGTATTGAAAAATTATATGCTGAAGCTAGAAAGCACCGTAAAACAATTACACGTAAAAATGTTAAAGATTGGCTTTCAAAACAAGATAGTTATACTCTACATAAACAAGTCAACAAAAAATTTTCACGTAATCGTATTTATGTTACAGCTATGGATCAACAATGGGAAATTGATTTGGCAGATATGTCTTCTTTAGCAGATTTTAACGATGGGTACAAATTTATGCTTACATGTATAGATGTATTAAGTAAATACGCATGGGTTGAACCCTTAAAATCAAAACACTCAAAGAATGTTTGCGATGCTTTTCAAAATATTTTAAAAAGAGGTCGAATCCCTTGGAGAGTGCGCAGCGATAAAGGAAAAGAATTTGTCAACAAAGATTTCCAAAAATTATTGAAAACTAACGATATACATTTTTTTACTTCTCAAAACGAAGACATTAAATGTTCAATAGTGGAACGGTTTAATAGAACTTTAAAAACTAAATTATTTAAATATTTTACAGAGTTTACCACTTATAAATGGATTGATATTTTACCCGCAGTTGTTTCCAACTACAATCACTCTGTTCATAGATCTATTAAGGAAAAACCTATTAATGTAGATTATTCTAACGAAAAAATTATATGGCAAAGACTCTACCCTGAAAGATTATACACTAGAAAGCCTAAGATTGATATAGGAGATTACGTGCGAATTAGTAAACATAGAGGTGTATTTGACAAAGGTTATTTACCTCAATGGAGTGAAGAAGTTTTCAAAGTAAAACATGTTGTGAAGACCCGAAATCATATACTTTATACAATTCAAGATCTGGAAGGCGAAGATATAGAAGGACGTTTTTATGAAAAAGAACTACAGAAAATCGATTTTAATCCTAATATCAAAGAATACAAAATTGAAAAGGTTTTGAAGACTAAACAATTACCAGATGGTCAGAATAGAGTACTTGTGAAGTGGTGGGGTTATCCTGAAAAATTCAACAGTTGGATTTTAGAAAAGGATATACAAAACGACGACGACGACGATTACGATGAACAACTTTGAATTGACATATTATGCTCAACAAGATGAGCTATTATCACAAAATTTTTTAGGAGTTTTTGCTTGCGATACTCTACCGAAGATAGTTAAAAGACCCGCGGCTTTAATTGCAAACACCGATACATCTTTTCAAAAAGGAAGTCATTGGATAGCTATGTATTTTGATAATGCTAACTCTGTATATTATTTTGATTCTTATGGCTTACCACCAGTTATTCCTGCTTTTATAAATTATATTAACAAAAATGCTTTAATAATATATACAAATAAGAAACATTTACAAAATTTTAATAGTAGGGTTTGTGGTATATATACTTTATATTTTTTGTATTATAAAGTGCGACATGTTCCTATGTATAAAATGTTTAAAAGTTTCAGTAACACAAATTTTGTTTATAATGATAGATTGATTTGTAAGTTTTTTCATTGTAAATTTTCTGTAAAAGGTCACTTGCGAAATAAATTATGTACACGTTTGTAAAAAGTTAACTCCTTCTATATGTATTTATATATATATATAAATTTTACTTCACTTTGATAGCTCCGCCTCCTTTATATTTTTGTATAATTTTATTGGTTATTTTAGTAGCTCCGCCTTTTTATAAATTTATAACTGAGTGTTTAGTTGTTAAATAAAAATTTTTTATTTTGAAATGGATAGTAGTAATAGTACGCATTCAGAAACGTCTCGCATTAGCGTTTGGGAGTTTTTTGGAAAACGTCTACCTCGAAACGAAGTGGTTTTCTTCAGTCAGGTCATACTAATATACATTGTAGTCATTACAGCTATAATAAATTTATCTCTCTACAATAATAATACACAATTGTGGGTTGGTCTTTTGTGCGCTTGTATAGGATATTTATTACCTAGCCCCGTACCGACCGTATTACAGTCATCTAATTCATTGAAGACTGTACCTATAGCAACAGCAAACAACAACATTATAAATAATGACAACCTTTGAAGATCAATTTTATATCACATTACCTAGTAATAGCAAAAATGGAAACAAACCCTCTGATTTTTCAGCCCATCTACCTTACCGTTTAAAACTAGATGGCAACTGGGAGGTAGGACTAAGTGAAATAATATACCCCTATAGTTGGGCTACATTTACCAATCATGGTGGAGATAATGTAATAACGTTAACTACGGATGGTGTTGGAAATAAGGTCAAAAAAATTAAAGTAATAGTTTTTGAAAAACATTACTTTACCATATCTGAATTAATTGAAGAGTTGAATGCAAAAGTTGGAGCAGCTATTGCCGGAACTAACATGGAAATCATGTTTTCATACGATGAACATAGTAGAGGATTAGTTAATTTGAAAATAAAAAGTGGTACAATCTTACGTAAAATCGAAATAAGCAAACGATTAATGGAGCTTCTCGGATTTGGCGCTACCAATACTGAGGCCTATGCAACTGCTGATGATTTTTTAAATAGAGCTGTGAATATTAACTTATATACTGTTGGAGAGAAACCTCCAAAAAATTCTAACACACATATTCCACCATCCAAAGCTGTTTTTCTTGCCGAGCCTGGAACTAATCATTTATACATGTTAGGTATTCAACCACCAAATTTGAATGATTTACAGAATTTTTATGTTTACTGTAATATTATTGAAAATCAGATTGTTGGAAATACTTTAGCGCCGCTTTTACGTATAGTAAATGTTCAGGGAAAATACAAAGATAATGTGAGTCGTTTATATGAAACACCTCACTATATACCAATTCAATTGAAAGAAATTACAGTACTCGAGATTAATATAAAAAACAGTATGAATGAGCTTATACCCTTTCAGTTTGGGAATGTTATAGTTAAATTACATTTTCGGCGACGTACTCCTTTATTCCTATAAGCATAGTATCAAATTTTTATTTACTCATTCATTTGCAATTGGACACGTTGTCGTCAGGTTGAATTTTCGCAAACGCTCTTAATTAATTAATTCATTTAGTTGTTGTTCTTTTTGATTTTCAAAGCAAAATATGCATACCGTATTTATTCCTGAAACCGTTGATTACTGGATCAAAATTTATCAACATAGTATTCAAGATAATCAATTTCAATTAGGTGGTAGTTTAGAAGGTTTTCGAGCAGCATACCCGTATTATTATAGACATCAAGGAGCTGGAGTTGGTAATTTTTTTAAGAGTTTGTGGCGTCTAGCTATGCCTTTGTTAAAATCTGCAGGAAAGCATGCACTTGCTGCAGGTTCCAAAATTGCAGGTGATGTTGTAGAAGGTCGTTCTTTTAAAGAAAGTGTTGCTGAGCATGGACGAAACGCAGCTGGTAGCTTATTACACGAAACGGGCGAGCGCATTCATAAAGGAAAAGGTTTAGGGAAGCGTAAACATATAAATTCTACGATACATATAAAAAGCAATAAAAAGTTAAATGATGGTCAGCGTCAACAACATCAACATCAAAAACAACATAAACGTAAACACCTGAAACGACGTTCCTCATTCTTAAAAAAGACTCCACGTAGAGTAGTCGGTTTCAAGGATATCTATTCAAAATGAGTAAATTTATTGATGCTGCGTCGTCTCCTAGTAGTAAAACGGAGTTAGATTTATTTACCGTACCTCCAACGCAAGTTGCTATTCGTAGAAGTTTTTGGTCTGAAATTCAGTTACAAAATCCTTGTACTAATGAAGGACCTTACGAGTTTGTTATTTCACCTGATTCATATATGTTGGACTTATCAAAAAATTTTATATATTTTACTATTCGAATTACGAAAGCTAATGGCGCTGCTTGCGTTTTAACAGCAGACGCCAACAATAACCTTACTGGAAATGTTGTAGCACCAATTAATTTGATCGGCAAAACATTTTTTAAACAGATCAAGATGTACTTAAATGGAAAATTAATATCTGACAGGTAAGTTTTATAATTAAATGTATGTTTACCTTTTTTAATTTTATCATTTTAACATTTCAGTGGGGATAGATACGCTTACAGATCTTATTTGGAAACGGAATTGAACTATGGTCGTGATGCTAAGTCGACACATGTTGCAGCTGCTGGTTATGCTTTTGAAAATGGCGATGTTCTCGATATAAAGAAAAACAAGGGTGCTTTGGAAAGAGTTCAGATGTTCAAAAACAGTACAGTTGTTGAATTAATGGCTCCTATACACGCCGATCTATTTATGCAAGAACGTTTTCTATTGAATCAATGTACTTTGAAAATTGATTTATACAGACATAGAGATGATTTTTGTTTGCAAAAATTTATAGCTACTGACAACGAAGCTTATAAAATCGAGGTTAAAAGCATGTCTCTATTTATTAAAAAAGTTGAAGTTGCGGATAATATCAATCTAGCTATTGAATCCATGTTACAAAATACAGCTGCAAAATACCCTATTCGTCGATGTCATGTTACAAGTCTATACATAACAACTAGTCGTCGCTCAGCTCCTCTGAACTCATTGTTCACAGGTCCTTTACCTCGTCGTCTCGTTGTGGCGCTCGTTGATGGTTCGGCTGCTAGGGGTGATTATAATCAAAGCCCCTTCAATTTTAAGCATTTCCGATTAAACGAGATTAAAATAACAAGTGGTACTACAACCTTACCTACAACACCATATATGCTAAATTTTAAAGAAAACAAATATTTGCGCACTTTTGTACAATTATTTGAGGGTGTAGGAATCGGTACAGATAACAAGGGTAATGAAATTACCCGAAATTCTTTTACAACGCATAACACGGTTTTTGTTTTTGATTTGACTCCTTGCGGTATGGATGGTAATTTTTGGGAACTCGTACGTGAAGGAACCACTAGTTTACAGATGAATTTTGGAGAGGATATACCAGATGGCGGTATTGAAGCACTTATATACGCAGAATTTGACTCT
This sequence comes from Romanomermis culicivorax, assembly GCA_963922205.1. Classification (NCBI taxonomy): domain Eukaryota; kingdom Metazoa; phylum Nematoda; class Enoplea; order Mermithida; family Mermithidae; genus Romanomermis; species Romanomermis culicivorax. The sequence goes on from CAWUHX010000325.1 coordinate 315,331, forward strand.
CTCGTAATGATTGATAAAAATCGTGAAACCTTTACAGATTATAGTATTTAAATACGTTATATTTATATGTACATTTCATCTCATTTTTTTATAATAATAAAAAATCACTTATAGTTGTTGTTTATACACTCCTTCTCTTTAGCTATTGTTTAGAAATATTCTTTTAATTTATTCCTAATTATAAATGAGCTTCCTTTTATTACTCCTTCTTTCCTTTATTTTCTCCTTTAATTCTACAGTACTATGTAATTATCTTGTACGTTCTTTTTTACCCTAAGACCTGTTTGTGCATATTCTCTACATATCGTTTACTCGTACATCTCTAAATATCTGACTACAGTAAACCCTTTTTTTATATTCCCGAAGTTGACACATACACACACACACACACACACACACATTCATAGTAGAACTCTAAAGAAATTACCTTTACTATTAAACGCAATAAATAAAAAATTTTATTAATTTTAATTCAATTTAATTTATTCGAAACAAAATATATACAAAATTTAAAACAAAATAAAATAAATTATACATATATACAAAATTTAAAACAAAACAAAATAAAATATACATATATACACCCGCCTTCGCCGCCGCCACCGCCGTCGCACCCCCACGCTAAACGTTTCACGCGTATCCACTAAAAATTTTACAAATTTTAATAACTATTTTAGTTAAACAAAAATTTTTACTCTAATATATCATTTAACTGTTAAGTAATAGGTACAAGATCTATCAATAACCTTTATTTTATCGTAAAATTTTATCATATAAATCGTGTAAATAATTGAAAACTTCTAGAATATTCTAGAAATGTTCTTTGTTAAGTTTTAGACAACTCAGCTATATACCATACATTAATATACATAAATTAGAAATCTGTAGCATGCTGCAGTTAGCACATTTTAACCTACGCATATTTATCTTGAAATATTGTAGTAAAAGCTTATAATAATTTTACTCTCATTAAATATAAAATTTATATGTCTACCACGTGTTTTAACTATAACATCTGAACTTACTAGAAACGCGGCAACGCTAGTTTTACCCTCTCCTCGACGTAGCGACCGTCGGCGTTTTCCCATTCAGCCCTCGCACCTGAGGGGAGGATATTCCACAGGTGCGAGGCTAGCTGGTCGTCGACCAGCGAAGGGTTTTCAAACATCCGACGTAGACGTTTCATGAAACCCCAAAAGGGTTTCTGTCTAGCCGGATATTCAACCCCTCGCTGGCTTTTCCACCAGCTCTTGAAGTCCGTCGAGGCCTCCTCCCAGAAGACGGACGCCCACGCGTCAATGTCGGCCGTCGTTAAAAACGGCTCTAAATTAATAATAATGAAATAGTATACATATGAATTTTTAATTCAAAATATTTGTAAAATCAGTGTACCGTAAGCCTCGTAGGCGGCTCTCAACGTCGAAATAAACGTAACGAAAACGGCTTCCATTGTTAGTCTCGGGTGTCGCGCGCAAGTACAAAAATAAGAATGGTTCTTCTTCTTCTATTTTTTCTATTTATACCTCTTTACCCTCATTAAACCTTTTCCGGTTTTTTCTGCTTTTTTGGTTGAATCTTTTCGGTTTTTCTTTGAAGGTTCTATCAAAATAACAATAATCACCACCTTAATTGTTTTGGTATTGCGTCTCTTTAAAGGTTTTAGGTTCTAGGTTATTCTAGAAAACTATCAAAATAATAATAATCACCACCTTAATTGTTTTGGTAAAGCGTCTCTTGCTACCGTGTTTTATAGAACCTTTGACCTTTTCTAGCATTTCTAATTGGTTTTATGATCTAAATGGCTTCAGCTGTCTTACCTTTCTATGTTTGCTCCGGGAAACACTCTGTATACAAAACCACATCTACCTACATAAATCATCCAATATAATGTATTAATTTCCGATACGTAGAATAACGTTCATGTATTGATGATTTAGTTCTTTTCTTTTTTCTTTTCTTTTCTTTTCTTTTTTTCAAATATTTTTTGAGGTATCAATTACTTTTTACATTTAGAATATTTTGCATCTCAACTATTCACTTTTCTACATGCGCTTTACGCCCCACTCTTTTGGGTCATTTTTCTATAAAGAATTTGATCATTTACGATTTTATAAGTATAAACCCGTAGGAATAATGTTTCAAGTTTTATAGACTCTTAGAGTTTTTGTATGTGGAATTGAGCATTCTGATCTAAAAGACCGTTCTAATTTGGACGATCGTTCAGTATGCAGGGCTTCCACTTCACTTCTCTGTGAACCTGCAGACGGTGCACCTCTTATTTTGGAGCCCGAGGGCACGATTTTTGAAGGACTTCCTCCGTGGGCGGAGGGGGTCAATTTTATAAATGAATTCTTTCTTTTATGTTTTCCATTTTTTGTTCACGTTATTATTTTTTGTATTTAGACTATAATATTTTAGTGATAAACAAAAATAAAATAGTGTTTCAAAAGTTTTATAATAAAATAAAATGTTGCATTGAATTAAAAATTTTTGATACGTAAAGATTTTTTTAACTTGTCAAATTTTCCGCACGCTTTTTACGACCTTCTTGTTTGGTCATCTTTCTATGAAAGACCTTTTTTGTCTACATGCTTTTTACGGCCAGCTCGCTCTGGTCATTTTTATAAAAGACCTTCTTGGTCATTTTTGGCAGAACATCAAAATTTTTACGCATGCACCCGTAAAGATAATGTTTCATCGCGTAATGACCCTCCCGAGAATTTACCCATTAAACAGACCATTACTGACCAGATTGACCGTTCTGACATTTGTTGACTTGAACGATCGTTCAGAAAATGGGACCTCTGAAATATTTTTACACCTGCAGGTGGCACCCTTTTGACAAAGGGGGTCCGGGGTGCAAATTTTTGTGGGCTTCCTCTTCCCAGAGGGGAAGCCATTTTTACACACAATCTCTTTTTATTTCTTTTCCATTTTTTGTTCATTTTAGTTTTCCTTTTTACGTTCATCAATGATTTTCCTTTTCCACGCACAGTAACACATTTATTACCATAATCGAAAAATTACCGTAATTCTACAATTACGGTAACTCTAGAACATGCATTTTTAACCTTGCGACCTATAAATCGACCTATATGTTTTCTGTACGACCTATAAATCGACGAAGAAATTAACCGTATATGTTTACTGTACGACCTGTAAATCCGACAAAAGCAAAACGTGTATGTTTACTGTACGACCTATAAATCGAAAAAAAGTGACAAATTATAGGTCGTACACAAAAGATAGGAGTATCCTTAAGCGTACGACCTATACGGGCCGGCCTTACTACTAAAGTGTGTTTTTTGCATATTTTTGGGGCCCCACCGAGCACCACTTGCAGGTAGAGGCGGAATGACAAAAGGCACACCATAGTTTGCCCTTATGCCCGAAATTATGAAAAAATCCGAAGGTTATAGCTCTTGCCGTTTTGGCTCTAGTGTGGGGGGAACATTAAATTTGGGAGGCCAAGTATGTTATAGGTTGACGCTATCGCACCACCTATGATGACAGATGTAGGGACAATAAAAAATACTATCAATTAGAGGGTATCACTAATCGGCGGAATCCGCGTGCGGATGCGGATGGCGGATATGGTCCAATCGGTGGATGCGGATATTGTCAGCAGATCCGCTCTTTTTTTGCGGATATTTATGTCTAATCGGCAGCTTTTTCCATGTCAAAATCCGCTTTTTCCGTGTCGAAAGGCGGATATGTTTTGCGGATTACGGATATTTTGTCCGAAATTTGTGTTGCCAGAGTTGGCAACTTCATTGGCGGATATGCATGTCTAAAAGGCGGATTTTAGAGAAGAGGACGGATAAATATCCACCATCCGCAGTATATTCACCATCCGCAGTATGTCTAATCAGCTGAAATGTAAAGCGGATATGCGGATGTAGATTTTCGACCATTGGTAATTCGATGGATGCGGTCACTTTACATGAAAAACTGTCATGGGTGTAAACAAGCGGATTTTTTTGATTTTTTGGCAAGGGGTTTTGGACCACAGAGAATTCAATGAATGTGCTCACTTTACACAAAAAAATTATCCCGCATGTAAACAATCATTTTTCGTGATTTTTTGATTTAAGGGGTTTTCGACTGCAGGGAATTCAATGGATGCATCACTTTACACAAAAAAGTATCTTGGGTGTAAACAGGCGTATTTTCGTGATTGTTTGGGCCAAAAGAATTTGGACCACCGGGAATTCAATGAATGCACTCACTTAACACAAAAAAGTTATCTGGTGTGTAAACAATCATTTTTCGTGATTTTTTGGTGGAAGGGGTTTTCAACTGCAGGGAATTCAATGTATGCATCACTTTACATCCAAAAATATCTTGGAGGTAAACAACCGTATATTTCGATTATTTGGTACAAGGGATCTTAGATCATAGGAATTCAATGAATGCACTCACTTTATACAAAAAATCAAGCTGGGTGTAAAAAATCGTTTTTCATGATTTTTTTGTGGAAAGGGTTTTCAACCATTGGGAATTTATTGAATTCAATCACTTCACATGAAAAATTGTCATGAGTGTAAACAAGCAAATTTTTGTCAGAGGGTCAATTCCTCTGACCTTTGGTCCTCTAATTACATCATTTCATTTTCTAAAGTTTCTTTAGTGCTAAAGTGTTTTCATTTATTCTCAGGTAAACAAACCGATAAAACGGTTTGTGTCACTCATATTTTTGGTCTAAAATAAACAAATGGTTGGCGCAAATGTTTTGCATATCACTTGCAGGTCGATGTTAGACATGCGCCAGCGTTTTTATTCATTCTCGTTTTTTCTTATTATTATTATTGTGAAAAATATTCTCGTCTGGAGATTCGCCTCTCCCTTGTGTATTATTGGCGTCTACACCGTAGCATTTGGACGCTGTGTTATTTTTGAACGGTGGTGACGAAGGAGAGGATCGTCGTTTTGTTCATTTGTATTTCGTGATACGCGCCATGGGCGAATTTGAGGATTAACGCGGCCTGAGACGTTTTCGACGTTCCATTTTGAAGAGAGGAATCAGTGAGTGGTTGTTTGAGTTAGTTCACTTATTTTCGGTAGAGCTTCAGCTTAGGCCGTGGCCTGAGAGATCCCATTGGCCCTGTGGCTCGCTGCTCAGGGACAAATTAGAAGGATCAGTCGACTAGGGAGGTTGTTGGCATCAGTGTTTATATTTTCGGCACTCTGCACCTTTGTTTCGTACTTACATTCCTCATTGTATTTCACTACCTGTTGTGTTTTGCTCACCAATAAACATTCACGTACATCAAGTCTCAACTCACTGCAGTAGGAGTGAAATTAGTACCGGGTTAGCGTCAGGGGCCGTACCAGATTGGATCTCCCAAGAACCGCAGGTAGGCAGCTGAGGGCATACGAGCACCTTAATACGACATTGGTGACTTGTGCAGCTACAAAGGTAAAAGATGAAGAAAGTATCGAAGCCGAAATTAACGATACGGAAGCAACCTGGACGACGGCCGAAAGTAACATTATCGCAAATGGAATTGAATAAAGAGGATCACGACGAACGGATGGCAAATATGGAAGCAACGATCGAACAAGTAGCAAAGAAATTTGCGAATTCACCCGATGACAGCAATAAAGATCAGACTATTGACGCGGAGACATATGATTATGCGGATCAGGGGATACAGACGTCCTCTGGTTCAGTATCATCCTTCGAAAAGATTAATGTAACTCCAAAAACGAATGTGGTATCATTTCATAATTCGAAATGTACGCCTACAATACCGGAAATCGACGCAAAAATTGGTATAGAAACGAAACCGAGGAATGAAACCGAAAGACCGACGAAAGGGAATTTGCAGGATGTGGCCACTTTAGCCATCCTGGAATCAATGCAAAGAGCAGTCGATAAATCAACAAATGCCGCTAATGTGGAAAGAACGAAAGCAGCGCTTCGAGAGCAGGAAATATTAGAACAACTTATGCAAGAAAGGGCAGAGAGAAAATTATTGGAAGAAAGGTTACGAGAACAGGATCAACAAAATGCGAGAAAGATAATGGAAGAGGTCGAAAAACAAATGTGGGAGTTGATGAGGAAAACGGATAAGAAGCTCGATGAAAGAATATCAAATTACGAAAATACAGAAATACTTCAGTCTGAACCGGTTAAAGACCATTTAGACAGGAGTTTAGAAAGGAAATTGAATTGGTTCGAAAATCATCTCGCCCAGGCACAGGCTCAAGGCACACAATATCGAAGGATGGAAGATGAAATACCAACAACGTCATGGAATCGCGGAATGGAACAACCTATATCTGGAAGTATCCCTCGAAATCAGCAAGATTATGGACGACATTGTGAAGATCCCGAGAAAAGAATCAAAATAATTTTGGGTCGAATGAAGAACAAAGAAATATCGGATAAAATGGAGGCCGCAGAGATACTCAATTTTTTCGCCTGTTTGGAAGGCACATTCAAGCCTAAAGATACGGAAGATCTAAGAATTGAAGTACTTTGGCGATGTTGCGATTTTGAAACGTCGACATACGTGGATAAAAATAGTAGCTATGAAGAAGGAAAGGCAAGCGTGATAAGAATGATTGCTCCCAAAATGGACACTCCTGCACTTAGAAGGGAGTTACATGATATGAAAAAACGAAAAGGGGAGACGACAAAGGATTTTCTACGACGAATAAAGACCTATGTTCATTTATTGAATTACGAAAAAACCGAAAATGAACGAAATCATATTGTCATCGAAACATATTTTCACAAAGCTCCAGTTTACGTCCAAACGCGAATGGAAGGTCGGCTTCACGAGTTCAAAAATATCGCCTCTTTAGCGGAATTTGTAAACAAATTGAAAGCCGATACGACGGCCTGGAAGGAGTTTAGCGAGGACCAGGAAGACGGCGAAGATGATCGGTTGAATAGAGTCTATGAAAATAAAAGATTTAATAATTTACAATTTCGTCCGCAGGATAGTAATACTGGTCAACAACAACAGATTATACGGCCTCAGCAAATCTTCCCGCCACCACCAGCATTTCAAACCCCTTTGTCTCAGCAGGATATTATGAAAATGGTTAATGAAGCAATTAGGAATCAGGGCCCTCCAGCTCTTAATCGTTGGGGAGTCAATAGTAATCCTAATAGTGTACCATATAATAACAATTTACCTGGTAGAATTTTGGGAAATCCGTATCGTCGACCATATTGTACATACCACAAATCGAATAGTCATTCGTCTGAAAATTGTTTTATCCTGCACCCGGAATTGATCCAACCAACGGATCAAGGGAGGTCGTGGAATCGCGGCAATAATTTTTATAATCGAAATTTTGACCATCGCGGCGGTTTTGTAAATCGTGGAAGAGCGGGATTCGCGAATTTCGGTCAACGAGTGCCATACCACAATAGTAACGTCGAAAATAATCCGAATGTGGCATATTATTACCGCCAAAATAGCGCCCCGCAGCCACCGCCAAATGTTGCACCAGTAACGCCAACGCAACCAGTGAATAACCCTCCGAATAATTCCGTAAATGTTATAAATTCACAAGAGGCTAAAAAACAAGATAAGCCGGAAATTATAGCATTAGATGGAGTTTTGATAGAAAACTACGAGTTAGGCTTGGGGAACGTTATCAATTCTACTTCAGAGACGAAGCCTAGGCTCGCCAATGATAACGAGCACCTATTTTTGGAAAATTTTCGCAAATGTCAACCGTTATTGATACCTGTTAGGATACGCGGAGAAGAATTTAAAGCCCTAATCGATACGGGAGCGCAATCTAGCTTCATGAGGACAGATACAGCGTCGAGGCTACTGAATACACCCAAAACAAAATTCCCTATCCTAAATTCAGTCGTAACAGCTGTAGGGAAACGAGTGACAACATATGGTCCTACATTTGTGTACGTTGGAACCGGTTTTGGAAATTTTCTGGCCAGATTCGCATTACTAGATAACCTAAATGAAGGTATTATATTGGGTCTAGATTTTCTAACCCATCCTAGTATACAGGCGTCTATCGATTTTCGAAACGGCCACATACGCCTAGCAAATGTAGAGAAACAAATTATTGGTGAGACATTATTCGACGATGCGCAAATACCGTCCCGTTTACCGATCCCTACGAATCCAATGGTTCTGGATTACGTACCTCTACAAGAGGAAGTTAAAGAAGAAGATCTACCTGAATTAGAAAGTGACGAGGATCAAGAACAAGTGATGCGAATTACTGAAATGAACGAAGAAACCTTTATTTGGACAAAAAACGGGACATATATTCCCCCAAATACCACTTCTTTTGTGCAAGCTGTGGTTTGGCCACAGAAGGATTGGGCAAAGGGTCCCATAGTGGTAGAAGAGACGGGGAAAGATACCTTATTTGACGTCGATGCCTCAATCGTGGACGCTAAAGACAATAATTTTCGTATCCTACTCATAAATGAGACAAACAAAGGAATCAAACTGCGTAGCAACGAGTTGATAGCCAAGTCCAAAACGAAGTTCGTGGGGCCAGAATTTGACGAAAAAATACATCAACTGCAATCGGAGCCTCAAAATCAATGGCAAATCGAACCAGAATTCGTCAAAATTGTTATGCAGTTGGTAAAAGAATCAAGTGTCGATAGAGAAGGACAACAACAGCTTATGAATGTCTTACTCAAGCATAGGCAGGCATTTAGCATGAAGAGCGATCCTTTAACAATCACCCACGAAGCGGAGCATAAGATCGATACAGGAGATGCGCTACCTGTTCAAAAACACTACTGGAGAGCTCCAATTATGCAAAGAGATATAATTCGAGAACATGTGAAAGACATGATGGAAAAGGGTGTCATCGAGCCTTCTAGAAGCCCTTGGGCTGCGCCATTGTTTTTAGTAGGCAAAAAAGATGGCACATAGAGACCAGTAGTCGACTACAGAGGGATCAATCAAGTGACAAAAGACGATAAATTTCCGATACCTCGAATCGATGATTATTTAGACGCGCTAGGAGGAGCACGGTACTTTTCCACATTGGATTTAAAGTCTGGGTATTGGCAGGTACCGATGCACTCCGAATCAAAAGAAAAAACAGCGTTTATATGTCAAGAAGGGTTGTTCCAGTTCAAGGTGATGCCGTTCGGTTTAAAGAATGCTCCCGCGGAATTCCAGCGACTAATGGAACGAATTTTGTACCCATACGTATGGAAAATATGCCTAGTATATATCGATGATGTCATAATTTTTTCAAAAACCGTTGAAGAGCATATAGAAAATTTGGAGACAATATTTCGATGTCTAACAAACGCGAACCTCACACTAAAACCTGACAAATGTTCCTTTATGCCAGCCAGTGTGAAATTCTTAGGCCACATATTGGATAAGAACGGAATGTCAGTAGACCCACTAAAGATAGAAGCGGTAAAAAATTTCGAAGTACCCAAATCCATCAAGCAGCTGCAAAAGTTCTTGGGATTAGTGCAGTGGTCTAAACGTTTCATTCATAATTTAGCCTTTATCGCCCAACCCTTATTTAGAGCCCTCGCAAAAAAGAATAGGAAGGAAAAGTTTGAACTTTCAGAGGAGCAGTTAGCAGCTTTTGAAAGTGTAAAGAATGCCCTAATGACGGCACCCTTCCTTCGATATCCAGTATTCGACGGATCGGCAAGATTTGTAATTCAAACAGATGCATCAGGAACGGCAATAGGGGCAATTTTGTATCAGGAAACGGAAAGTGATCGATGGACAATAGCTTACTCAAGTCGAGTTTTAAACGACGCGGAAACAAGGTATTCAAGGACAGAAAGAGAATGTCTGGCAGTAGTTTACGGGTTCAAGCAGTATAGGCATTACGTGATTGGGTTTAGGGTCACAATCAGGACAGACCATAAACCACTCACGTGGCTCTCGGCAGAGAAACAGCAAAATCAAAGGTTGTTAAAATGGGCTTTATATCTTGGTCAATTCAATTATGCATTCGAATACGTAGCGGGACGAGAAAACGCCTTCGCAGATTTCTTATCACGGTCCGAAGAAAAGGAAAAGATTCGAAGTAAAAAACAAAAAACAAAGGAAGAAATCGAAGATGAGAAATCGACTACGGAACCCGAATGCATGGCGGTTACGAGAGCCATGACGAGGCAAATGCTTGAACCCGAGACTCAGGAAACATTCATTGATCCCCCACCGCCGACACAACAAGAAATAGACCAAACACCGAAGGAAGTGAAAAAAGATTCCGAATTGTTTTCCCTGGAATTAGTTAGGCAACAACAACAATTGGATCCGAAGTTGGTGGACATTTTTCGGAACGTTGGTGAAAATAGTTTGAAAAAATACTTTAATAGTTTTCACTTGGAAAACGGAGTATTATACCGTGAAAATGCCCATGGAAAAAGCCAACTAGTGATCCCATCAAGACTTAGACACCTCATCTTACATCAATACCATGGTGATACGTTAATGGGGCACCAGGGAATAGATAGAATTATCGCCGCGATAGGAAACAAGTTTTGGTGGCCAAATATGGAAAACGACATTATTAAATGGATAAAATCCTGCGTCGTTTGCCAACTATGCCGCCCCATAGCAAATCCGATCCAACCACTTAACCCAATACCCGTCTCGTACCCGTGGGAGATAGTAGCAACCGATGTGGTCAGTATTTCGCCCCTTCGAGAGAAAAGACCATACGTTATTGTATTTATGGACTATTTCACGAAATGGGTCGAAGCAAAATGCATCCCAGATCAAAAGGCCGACACAATAGTGAAGGCATTTATGGAAAAGGTCATTTATACGCACGGAACACCGAAACACCTGCTGAGTGACCAAGGCTCAGCCTACGTGTCCGAGTTAATGCGCAACGTGTGCGATCTCTTAAAAATTAAGAAAATAAATACAACACCATACCACCCGCAATGCAATGGTATGGTGGAGAGATTTAATAGAACGTTAATAGAACAAATTAGGAGAGTCGCAATAACCGACCCCGACGATTGGCCACACTATCTCGAGCAAATTTTATTTGCATATCGGATTACCCCGCACAAAACAACGAAAAATTCCCCCCATAGCCTACTGTACGGGCACGAGGCTAGGTTTCAATTGGATAATGAGATAGCGAGGCCAATAATTATCCAGAATAATTACGATACCTACAGATACATGTTAACGGAGCACCTCCTTAACACGTATAAAATCATAAATGAAAATCATAAAAAATCCGCGGCCGAAAGAAAACTACAGTATGATAAGAAGGCTCGCGAGAAGACGTTCCAAATGGGAGAACTTGTTCTCTACCAGAAGGGAATTATCAAAGGAAAGGCCGATACAACAAACGACGGTCCGTATGAAGTAATTGAGACATCGAATTTAGAAAAAAATGTCATTAAAATACGTCGCGCTGGGAAACCAGATTCGCGCGTACAAATAGTTTCTGTAAATCGCGTAATGCCTTTTGTTACGCGAACGCCCGATTTTTACTGTAATTAACAATTCATTTTTATCGTTTTCGTTGTGCGTTTTGCTAGGATTAATTTTATGTGTCTTTTCTAATGCCCTTTGTATTGTATTTTTTCTAACCTTTTCCCCTTTCTTCTTTTTCAATTTTTAATTGTACTGACTTATTTTTGGCGACTTTATGGCAAGTTTTAGGCATTTTCCAAAAAATTACGACGCCGGAAAATTTTTAATGGGCGAAATAATATTTTTTCACGCGCTCAGTGTGAAAAAATTAAATCTTTATAAGTCCCGGGAAAATCTTCCCCGAATCATTGAAGTCGCGAAGCCGAGGAATTATGGAATTATTTTTTAGATTTCATTTGCAAAGCGTTAGTGTATTAGTAATTTTCGTCGATTGGAAATTTCAAGAAATTCGGATCCAAACGCGATATGGCAACGTCCACTATCGTCGAAATTGATAGCACCTTCGGGCAGCCCCAAGATCGGCAAGATAATACGAATTTTCAACTTAGTAGTAAGTATCGGAAAGGTAGAATATATGTTGAAATTTTTCGGAATAGGACTCTAAGTTGACCGGCCGGCAATTTATATGCCGAGGATTTTGGGTGTTTGAGAGCCTGATCAACTCCCCTTCGTCCAAATTTATTCTTGTGCATTTGAGTCGTTTTTATTTCGAAATTATTGTCAAAAATTGTAGTTAGAAAATTGTGTGAAAATTTTAAGATTACAATGTTCGAAGATTAGTGCGTTCAACGGATATTTCAAATTATTTCACGTCGTTGTTCGGTGTGCCTCATGCGGCCATCGAAGAACCATTATTTTTGGCGCCCGAAAATTTGAAAGCATTTATTAGGGCGATAAACAATTCGAAGTTTCGAGGACGGATAGTCATAGCGCTGGATACAGAAAGTGGGAGGAAGCCAAAAACCCCAGGATCGAAGCCTAGCGACGCATTGCGACTTTTAACAATTTCAACCATGTGCGGAAAGAACTTCATAATCGATTTGAAATTTTGGGACAAAGAACATTTCCACAAAGTATATGGAACAATATTTCGCCGCGAAAACATCATCGTCGGTTTTCATATTCGAGAAGACATCACGTTAGTTTTGACCAAATTCGGATATTTGGATCAAGAAAAAGAACTAGTGCGGAAAAGACGGGACAACATAGATTATATTTTATCGTGCTGCGTTTACGATTTGGAGATTGTGTTGGCAGAAATGAAGGACAAGCCGAAAGCCAGAATAGTCGGAATCAGCCCCGAAGGTCTCAATTTGAAAGCCCTCATGATGGAAATTTTGTTTTTATGGGCCGACGCCTTCAAGATTTCGTGGGGACAGTTGAGTTCCCTAGAGTTTCGACAGCTAATGGAGGCAGACAAGCTAAACATAGAACTTCTGAGATACGCGACGCTCGACGCGCGCGGGTCTCTTTTATGTTTTTTAACGTTACTTCGATATGGATTCGCGAGCGATATTCAAAATTGCTTTCAATTGTACCCACACGACACGATGGAGCCGGAATTGATCTCCGATCTAGCACGAAGATTTAGAGATACGTTTGAAGGTAGAATTGCGGATCCAGAGTGGAAAGGAGCATATGGAGTGGAAGAAGTAACGGATAACACCAACGCGTTGTATTTCATGATGCGTGGAGAAGCTATCGCAACGTATAAATTGTCGGAGGAAATGGCGCCCGGGACTTTTCATTGTCCTCCGCATTTCTCCAATACCGATATTGAGCCACAGCCAGTACCCAATGGTTGGTTCCCGTGGATAGAGAGAAAAGTTAAAGCATCAAGGAAAAGAAAAGATACTGACGATTCCGAAGAAGCACCGGCAAACGATTGGGATTTAGAGGATATCTTGGCGGCACGACAGTTCGGACGGCCAATTGAACCCCGGGAAATGGAAATGAAAAAAGGAAAATGGCCTAAGGATGTGATCCAATTCACTAATGTTATACGAGAACAAGTTTCGGCACTTAAGGACCATTATCACGCCAAAATCAACCGATCAATCGTCCCCATAGTCAAAGAATTGTACGAGAAAAACGTAAACCCGATCATTTACTTCCTGTGGCCTCACTCGGCGCAAGAGTGGAAATCATGGGTTCCTGGATTCACGTCTGGTATGTGGCCCTCTGTGTGGAGAACCGAACAGGAACGGATTGAATTCATGAAGTGGATGGGCCAGGATCTTTTGAACGACAAAATTACCGATCAAATGGAGCAGATGATGGAACGGTATCCGAAGATACGTACGCAGAAATCCATCCAGAATACTTTTTGCGTACTACCTATAAGATGGATACCGCGATCCTGCAAAGAACCTATCCAAGAAATAAAGACCAATTTGCGCGATAATTCTATTTATCATATGAATTGTAACTTTTATAACTTGTTTCATTTTCTGAATATCCATGCCGCGAGTCAGAATCTCATTTACTGGAATGTTTCCGCATCCATATTCGAGGCTACACCCGCTGAGGGGAGTACAGGTGTTGAAGAGGAGGAGAAACTCATGGAAATAGTCGAAACTGAAAAAGAAACCCAACCCGATTTGGAGAAATTAACCGACCAGATAAAAGAAATGAAAGAAAAAATAGAAGTTTTGGAAAAAGAAAAATACGGCAAGGCCGCAATCGAATTAGCAAAGCAGTTAGAAGATGTCAATCCCGAGGAAGAAGAAACGAGCGAAGAACCCTACGTGGAGGTGGTATCAGAGATCGGTAGCGATGACGAAGAAATTACGGATAACGTTTTGCCCACGCCGCCGGTTTATGCAAAAGCCGGTGGGCAAAATGTAGAAAATATCAAGAATCCGGGAAAATTTGCGAAGGCGATGCAATCGAAGAGACAGGCTACAGAGAAATGAATAGATCGCGAAGAGAATAAAGCCGAACTGGACAAAGTAAAGAGCGGGCAGTTCCAACAGCCACCCGGAAATCCGAATGATAAAGTCAAATATCAGCGAGGCCTCGGGAAACGGGGGCAAGTTCTCAACAAGGCCTTGAAGGAAGGAAAGTACGTTGTTGATTTCCAGTATGGGAGAGTATCTCTGTCAAACCCATGTGTCCAGAAGTATCTCGCGCACATGGATCCCACTTTAGACGAAGAGGTAGCTCTAATGGCGACGGATTTGATAAACCGTGTGTACGACGAAGCCGGGATCGAAATTGAAACTATACGATATTACGAACTACAGTTTCACGTTCTACAGGCGAATTTGCCAGAAAAATTGTGGAGTATTTTCGAGCTTCAATTAACGGAATGGAGTACTACACGATCTGCGGAGAAAGCTTATGAAGCCGCCGTATGGGCCTGCGCGTGTCTATTTATGAAATTGTCGAGATTGGGCAGGATTCCCCAAAATTTCGCTGGATTCCATTACCAAGCCCATGCGTATGTTACGATGAAATTGCGCCGCGAGTTCAACGCTAGGCAAGGAGGAGCAGGAAGCAATTTTCATAGGTTATACTCCTCATGTCAGGCAAAGGCAGCAGGGTTAGCGTATACGATTGCTAAGGCCGTGCTACAGGACAAGAAGGACCCTGAACCGAAATACGCGAATATACAAGTTTGGAAGAAAGAAATTGACAATACGGACCCCAGAATACGGTTTTGGGAAGTTATCGATCGAAAGAAGGCTCCCGATATATTGGAAGTTCAAAAAGCCTTAAAGAAAAGAGTGGGATACCGAGTCAAGCATGCCCACGCTAGGCCTGCGACCAGTAAGGTACCCAAACGATGGAGTAGAAAAGAAAGTGATACGCAAAGAACGGAGAAATCAAAAATGCCGGAAAATGACAGAAAAAGAAGGCACGAAAGTTGACACAGAGACGAAAGTCGTCACGAGAAGTCGATGTCGCGAGAAAAGAAACGCAAGGAAGCTGAAGAAGAAAGTTGGCGTAAAGAGATCGATGACTACGAAAGGAACTACGAAAGGAAGGAAAGAGAAAAGAGAGAAGCGGCAGAACGTAAAGATAGTAGAGAGTCTCGAAGTAGAAAAAGAACATCGGCATACTACCAACACGATGATAGAGTGGACGTGTCCTACTCCAGTCGAAGGACTTCACTGGATAGGTCTAGGGCCACCGAAACAACTCAGCAAGGAGTGTCAATGGCCGATCCAAAGGCGATGATGCAAGCCCAGCAGCAGCAGTTACCTTATTTACCGCCGAATTATCCGGGATTGCCGATGGTGGGTGTTGATTGTATAAACCGCCCTCTTTTTTCAGGACAATTATTCCCGAATACAATGGTGCCGCCGCCGGCACAGTTTCAAGTCCCGCAGTTTCCGGTCATGCAATTCCAGGCCGGGCAACCCCAATTTTACCACCAGTTCTTAGTTCCGCCGGGAATGCAGATGCCTCCACCTACAATGATTCCGCCGGTGCGTAATGTGCAAACCGAGGAAAGGATGGACATCCCGGGGAGGTCTACGAGTACGAGACCGCCGTCGACCGAAAATCCCGATTATATTTCGCCGCTTAAACGGGAAACCGGTATTGGTCAACCGGGGCGTGACCATAGCGGTCATAGAAGGAAGTAAATTTTTATGTTTCAGATGACCCCGCTCTCCATGAGGTCATTATAAAGATAATTATTTCGTTCTGTAAAATTTTTTCGATATTTCAAAAGTTGCCTATTTTTTCCGTTTTGAGCGTCTGTATTACAAAATCGAAACCGGTTGTGCCACCTTTTTATGCCTTAAAGTTGCCTCCTGTACTAATCTCAATTTGTTTCATTTGTGTTTTGTTCGAGATCTGCACGGAAATATATCGTATTTCTTTTTTTTTGTGAATCTGGAAATTGCCAAGCTATTTTTTGTACCTTCTTAAATCGCGGGTATTTTTGTGTTCCTTTCCGAAAAGTCACCAACTGACATCGCCCAAGGATAGCAGGCTTTGCGCTGCCATTTTCATATTTTTTCCATCTTTTTTTTCCAAAACACATTTTCATTCTAAAATTTTTTCGTGGCACAGACCGTGTTATGGGTTTAAGTTTACCTCTTAAAAAGGCAAATTCACTTTAGCATTAAATACCATAAACATTTTTTGGTTCAAAATCTAGACAGCCAAAGGGCCAGAGGATTTGGTTTTTCAGGCATCCTTTCTCCCTGGGGCAGATAATACCAAAGGCGTTGGGGGGGCCAGTGTCCGGCCAAGGGGCCAGAGGAGCAACAGCGGCGGAATTTGGAAAGTCTTGCGGGCTCTCCACGAGCAACAACCCCCCCTCCGGAGAGGACGGAGACGAATGCCACAATCCGTGATGGAGGAGCCGCCGATACGAAATAAATCGACGGCAGTGGGGAGCAGCCCACAACCTAACTCGGGCACCGCGGGGGTCGCCGCCGATAAAACGTTTTTATTTTTATCTTGATCAAAATTCGGCCCGAGTGCCGCGAACGCTATTCGTTCGAACAATTTTTTATTCTTTTATTCGGGACCACGAGCCCACGGGGCATTTTATTAGCGAACTTTTTAGCGTCGGGGGTAGCATCCGGCGCAATTGGCCCAAAGTTGTAACGATACCGTTCGATACGGACATTTTATTTTTTATTGTCTATAATTGCGTCAACGGCGCGTAGCGTCGTTGGTTGGAACATTTGGAGGCGTCGATCGTCGGCGTCGAGGGTCTGGGGCCCTTGGGGGACCTCCTGACTTTTCCCTTCGCTGGCGGGAAAAGTCTTGCCTTTGGGGGGGAGGGATGTCAGAGGGTCAATTCCTCTGACCTTTGGTCCTCTAATTACATCATTTCATTTTCTAAAGTTTCTTTAGTGCTAAAGTGTTTTCATTTATTCTCAGGTAAACAAACCGATAAAACGGTTTGTGTCACTCATATTTTTGGTCTAAAATAAACAAATGGTTGGCGCAAAAGTTTTGCATATCACTTGCAGGTCGATGTTAGACACGCGCCAGCGTTTTTATTCATTCTCGTTTTTTCTTATTATTATTATTGTGAAAAATATTCTCGTCTGGAGATTCGCCTCTCCCTTGTGTATTATTGGCGTCTACACCGTAGCATTTGGACGCTGTGTTATTTTTGAACGGTGGTGACGAAGGAGAGGATCGTCGTTTTGTTCATTTGTATTTCGTGATATGCGCCACGGGCGAATTTGAGGATTAACGCGGCCTGAGACGTTTTCGACGTTCCATTTTGAAGAGAGGAATCAGTGAGTGGTTGTTTGAGTTAGTTCACTTATTTTCGGTAGAGCTTCAGCTTAGGCCGTGGCCTGAGAGATCCCATTGGCCCTGTGGCTCGCTGCTCAGGGACAAATTAGAAGGATCAGTCGACTAGGGAGGTTGTTGGCGTCAGTGTTTATATTTTCGGCACTCTGCACCTTTGTTTCGTACTTACATTCCTCATTGTATTTCACTACCTGTTGTGTTTTGCTCACCAATAGACGTTCACGTACATCAAGTCTCAACTCACTGCAGTAGGAGTGAAATTAGTACCGGGTTAGCGTCAGGGGCCGTACCAGATTGGATCTCCCAAGAACCGCAGGTAGGCAGCCGAGGGCATACGAGCACCTTAATACCACATTTTTGTGAGTTTTTGGCAAGGAGTTTTCGACCACAGGGAATTCAATGAATGTGCTCACTTTACACAAAAAAAATTATCCCACATGTAAGCAATCATTTTTCCTGATTTTTTGATGTAAGGGGTTTTCAACTGCAGGGAATCCAACCGATGCATCACTTTACACAAAAAAATATCTTGGGTGTAAACAAGCATACTTTCCCAATTATTTGGGACAAGGAATCTAAGACCTCGGGGAATTCAATGATTGCACTTACTTTACACAAAAAAATTATGCTGGGTGTAAACAATTGTTTTTCATGATTTTTAGGTGGAAGAGGTTTTCAACTATGAGGAATTTATTGAATCCAATCATTTTACAACAAAAGTTGTCATGGGCATAGACAAACGTATTTTTGTCATTTTTTGGTGGAAGGGATTTTTTTCCATGGGGAATTTATTGAATCCAATACTTCACACGAAAAATTGTTCAAGGTGTAACCAAGCGTATTTTCGTGATTTTTTGGTGGAAGGGGTTCTTGACCACAGAGAATTTAATGGACACTGTTGCTTCACACAAAAAATTGTTGTGTGTGCAAACAAAGGTATTTCTGCGGCTTTTTGGGTTGGGGGGTTCTTGATCCTGGGGGATTCAATGGAAATGGTCACTTTACACACTTTTACTGAAAGTGAGAATTCACATAAATACCTTTGTTTGCACACTACAATTTTTTGTGTGAAGTGACTGTGTCCATTGAAATCTCTATGGTCAAAAACTCCTTCCACCAAAAAATGACGAAAATACGCTTGTTTACACCCAGGACAATTTTCTGTGTAGAGTGATTAGATTCAATAAATTTCCCGTAGTCAAAAACCTCTCCCATAAAAAAATTACGAAAATATGTTTGTTTACACCCGGGACAATTTTTTGTATGAAGTGATTAGATTCAATCAATTCCCCATAGTTGAAAACTCTTTAAACCAAAAGTGAAAAACGATTGTTTATACCCAGCATAATTTTTTGTGTAAAGTAAGTGCATTTATTGAATTCCCAGAGGTCTAAGACTCCTTTCACCAAATAATGACACAAATACGCCTGTTTACACCCAAGATACATTTTTTGTGAAAAGTGATGCATCCATTGAATTCCCTGCAGTCGAAAACCCCTTACATCAACAAATCACGAAAAATGATTGTTTACATGTGAGATGATTTTTTGTGTAAAGTGAGCACATTCATTGAATTCCCTGTGGTCCAAAACCCCTTGCCAAAAAAATCACGAAAATTCGCTTGTTTACACCCATTTCAATTTTTCATGTGAAGTGATTGGATTCAATAAATTCCCAATGATTGAAAACCTTTTCCACAAAAAAATCATGAAAAACGATTGTTTACATTCAGCATAATTTTTTGTGCAAAGCAAGTGCATTCATTGAATTTGCCGAGGTCTAAGGATCCTTGCCCCAAATAATGAAACAAATATTCCTGTTTACATCCAAGATATTTTTTTGCGTAAAGGGATCCATCCATTGGATTCCCTGCAGTCGAAAACCCCTTCCACCAAAAAATCACGAAAAATGATTGTTTACACACCAGATAACTTTTTTGTGTAAAGTGAGTGCATTTATTAAATTCCGGTGGTCCAAATTCCCTTGGCCCAAAATATCACAAAAATACGCCTGCTTGCACCCAAGATACTTTTTTTGGGTAAAGTGATGCATCCATTGAATTTCCTGCAATCGAAAACCCCTTACATCAAAAAATCATGAAAAATGATTGTTTACATGCGGGATAATTTTTTTGTGTAAAGTGAACACATTCATTGAATTCCCTGTGGTCCAAAACCCCTTGCCAAAAAAAATCAAGAAAATCCCTTTGTTTACACCCATGACAATTTTTCATCTAAAGTGACTGCGTCCATTGGATTACCAATGGTCGAAAACCCATATCCGCATATCCGCCCTACATTTCCCCTGATTAGACATTCTGCCGATGGTGGATATGTATCCACCCTCTTCTCCCAAATCCACCTTTTAGACATGTGTATCCTCCAAAAAAGTTTCCTACTCTGGCAACACATTTGGAAAATTTCGGACCAAATATCCGCAAACCGCCAAACATGTCCGCCTTTTAGACATGCCGATGGCGGATCTCGGCATTTTTTATATTCGCTGATTAGACATCAATATCCCCTCAAAAAAGGCGGATTCCACCTTTTTCATCCACTGATTAGGGAGCGGATATGTGGATTCCCCATCCCCCATCCATATCCACATCCGCTGTCCGCCATCTGCATCCGCATGCGGAGTCCCCCGATTAGTGATGCCCTCAACTAGATACTCAATTTTAACCAAAAGGAAAAGTTCATACTGTAGAAAAACGCTGAATATCTCTATGAAGAAATCCAAAATTATTGAAGGACGACGATGCTTATCCACTTGACGATGCTTACTCACTTACGATTTAGATAGACCTATGTTTGACAGCTTAATGTTACTCAAGAAATTCAGACCATTTAATGAGGTAATGGGAGAAAATTTTATGCTCTTCTGTTTACGATGGACGATAATAAAATGCCTGTTTATTATCTGTCTGTGGATTTTGTTGCATTCGGTGACTCTACCATAGGTGGCGCGATAGCGTCAACTGATAATATACTTGGCCCCCCAAATTTCATGTCCCCCCCTCTAGAGCAAAAACGGTAAGAGTTTGAACCTTCGGGTTTTTTTCATAATTTCGGGCATAGGGGCAAACTATGGGGTGCCTTTTGTCATTTCGCCTCTATTTGCAAGTGGTGCTCGTTGGGGCCCCAAAAACATGCAAAAAAGTACTTTTTAGGGGCCCCAGTTCCACCACGCCCCGTAATGGGTGTGCCATATCCAAGCTCTATACTTCGGCCTAAGCATCTTGGAGTTGCAATCTCAAATGCGAGTTTTCATTTTTTTGAAATATGGCCTCAATTCAATTATATGATGGTCCAAAGTCCTGGAAAACGCCAAATTCCCCAATTTTGTTATATAATACTTACGGCTTCAAAAAAATAATTTTTTGCAGCATAATGCACTACTAACTTTTTTGCAGTTTCAATTGAACCGGTAGCCTTATTGGGATTTTGGGGCTGCATGGGTTTTCGACCATTGGGAATTTGATGGACACGGTCACTTTACACGAAAAATTATCCCAGGTGTAAACAAGTGTATTTCTTTGAATTTTCAGTGGAGGGAGTTTTCGACCATTGGAAATTCAATAGATGTCGTCACTTCACACAAAAAAATTATCCCGGATGTAAACAAGCGTATTGCAGTAATTTTCTTGAGAAGGGGATTTTCGACCTCAAGGAATCCAATGAATGTAATCACTTCACACACAAAAATTATCCCGGGTGTAAACAAGTGTATTTTTATGATTTTTGGTGGAAGGGGTTCTAGGATGCTGAGAATTCAATGGATGCATCATTTCACACAAAAATCATCTGGGGTGTAAACAAGCATGTTTTTGTGATTTTTTATGGAAGAGGTTTTTGACCACGGGGAATTTAATGAATGGGATTACTTTGTGCAGAAAAAATTATTCCAGGTGTAAATTTTTCTTCGAAAAGGGTTTTTGATCACTGGGAATTTAATTAATGTGATCACTTTACACACTAATTCATATTGAGTGTAAACAAAGGTATTTCTACGATTTTAGGGAAGATGTTTCTGACCATAGGGAATTCAATCGATGCATTCAGTTTACACAAAAAATAGTCATTTGTGTATACAAAGGTATTTCTGCAATTTTTTGGGTTGAAGGATTCCACGTTGGGCACCCTGTTGCTGGCAAAGTTGTGATAGGAAGTGGATATGAAAATCGAAATTGGACGACCAGCGGCGTAGACATTTGCATAGCAACGGAGCACCACAAAGAAGAGGGAAGTGATAGTGAAAATCATTCTTCACTATTCTTACATTTTATTATATTTTTGGTAAAAGTGCTGGCGTCCAATAATAAACCTTTCACCAGCAACTTTGAGTTAATTTACATGACCTATTTAGTAGTCTACCCACATTCTTTTCAATATTTGTTATTCTATATTAATATATTTATTATTTAGATTTGACATTACGTTAGGGTGAAGAGCCAGAGGCACAGGTGCCAATGCTTGCTGACATTGAGCAACAGGAAGAGCTTTTCAGGGATCCTGCAAGTAAGTTTATTTCCTGAGGAGGAAGCTTTCTCTCCTGGGAGACTGTGAGGTGCCATTGTGAGGCCCCTCAATTGAAGGTAAGTTATTTGTTTGCTGTACCCAGGTCAGGGAAATAGAACTATTGTCCGATCTCTGAGGCCTAGCCAAGAAATTAGCTCTAACTAGTTCAGTTCAGACCAGCATCTATCTTTTCTTGATGCTAAGGAAAGACCTGCACAACATCTAGACAATGAGGAATTCAATAGATATGGTCACCTTTCAGTCTCTTTACAATGTTTTTAAAGTACTATGCCGTAGCTTGAAGATTCTTTTTTATTGTTTTTTTGATGTGAAGATGACCAAATTTAAAACTTCAGTGTGCTTCTATGAAAGTTTTCCTGCATGGTTAGTTTATTAGAAAATGCCACGATGGAGCAGAAAAAGGAAGAATATACTTGCTTCAATAGTTGCCATGCTAGAAAAAGAAGTGGACTAAATTCTTGAGAACTTGGGTCAAAGTAGGTAAAAATTCAATTTCTTTATATTGGATTTTCATTCATTCTCAAAAAAATTTCCCATGTCTGTGAAAAAATATATTCTGCAGCTGAATGCATCAACACACTTTCCAACCAAGCACGTGCATTTCTGAAATTTTTAGTAGGGTACAGGCGTGGACCTTGGTTTTTTGGCATTTTTTGAGACACAAAATTTAAAAAAAGTTGACAACAAAATTGTTTGCATAACAAATTTTCCAGTTTCAAAGCCCTTGTGGATGTTTGTACTCCTATGTCTCCTCTTACATATCTTTGCTTCCAACTGTGTTAAATATTTTTACTGAATTTGGTGTCAACAAAAGGAATCGTGTGGGAGAGTGGCACATAAAATCCCATTCAGCTTTTTCAGGAAAAAGAGCTACAGCACAAAGTCTTCTAAGAACTAAATTGATTGCGCAAGGTATGTTTCATTCGCTCATTTTATCTAACATATCGTATAGAATTCACTCCCTAAAGGCCCTGTCATACTTCACCGCGCGGCGCCGTGCGGTACCGGCCGGCGCCGCGTGGCACCAGTTGTCCTATTCATACTAACAGGCGGCGCCAAGCGGTACCGTGCGGTGGCTTGTCATACTTCACCGCGCGGCGCCGTACGGCGCCGCTTTTTTACTTTTGGATTTTGCTGTTCTCAAAAAATGTGTATTGGTTTAGTTGAAACCTGACGGGGCGCCGCAAAAATTACAAAAACCTATTCATACTTCAAAAGCGGTACCACACGGCGCCGGCCGGCGCCGCATTTTAGTATGAATAGGACAACCGGCGCCGCGCGGCGAAGTATGACAGGGCCTTAAGTTCTACTGATTACAAGCTACAAACAAATTTATTCTCTTCTATTTAACTATTCAACAAAATAGCATCATTCACAGTTTTTGGATTTAAACTGAAATTTGCAGAAGGAGGGATTGCAAATGGGAAGCAATTTCACCCATCTTTGTTGCTCCGATCCTGCTTTCAAAAAAGTCGTTATGTTGCCATGGGAGTGCCAGTAGAGTCGGGGAGAACCAGGTACTGGATGTCGCGCACACTCCTAATATGGGCACGGCTGAATCAGGAGCACTTTTGTATGCTTTACCCTGTTCTCCCATTTGCATATCGGTGCCCAATGACTGTAACAAAGGCCCAGTTGCACTAAAGGGGTCTGAGCTCGAGCTCAAGATAATCTGGAACAAAAAAGTGACTCGGTTTGATCTCAAGCTCGTTATAATTTGAATGTCATGAGGACTATAACAAGCTCAATGTCGAGATTATCCCCAGCTCGAGCTGTTGTGTTGCACTAACATTTTCGCATAATTTTCTTATCTCTAAAGCAGATAAATATAAAAATTTCTGCAGTTTCCAAACTCGAACTTGAACCTCAGTATTAGTTAATCCTGAAGTGAGTATGGTTTGTGCATTGGAAGAAAATAATTTGGACATTGTGAATAACTTAAACTCAGGATCATCAATTTAATCCCGATGTTGAGATTATTCTCATGTTGGGTTAGTGCAACCAACCCAAGGTTTCTTTATAGTTCTGAAAATGTCTATAGTATGCCTCCCTCACTATTTTTCAGGGAGTGTGAGAGGCAGGAGTTTTGAATTGGTCGTGAGTTAGAATACTATTGGTTTACCATTTTTTTATATTTGAAATCATGTGCATATAATTTTCATATAGAAAAATTTTACTGTAGTCGATGCCAGGGGAAGGACAAAATGCACGATGCTGCAGAATATACTTTTTCACAGACATGGAAAATTATTTTGAGAAAGAATGAAAATCCAATATAAAGAAAGTGAATTTTTTCCACTTTTGACCCAAGTTCTCAAAAATCTAGTCCACTTCTTTTTCTAGCATGTCAACTATTGAAGCAAGTATATTCTTCTTTTTTTGCGCCATCGGGGCGTTTTCTAATAAACCAGTTTAAAATAAATGGCTCATTGCTCATCTGTTGCACTTTTTTGAGCAAAAAATATTTTCCTATGAAGAAAGCACATCGTTTCACAAAGAAACGTTGCATTTTTGCATGCAAACTCGTAGGTTCCCAGAATTTCGAAAACTGAATAAATTATCTATGTTCTCAAAATCTAACAGACTTCCCGTCCAATAAAAATGTTCATTTGAATTTGAGTTTTTAAATATAGTTAATCCATTGCGCTGTTCTCTAAAATACGGGCGATTTTGGAGAAGCAAAGAGATCTCCCCATAAATCGTTGCAATCGATTCACATTTTCTTCTTGGTTCTTTCTTTCTTTACGTATTTTCATTTATTTTTTATTTATTCGTTTAAACTTTTTTTCTAGGGCCCGAACAGTACAGAATGGAGGGCAGAATGAAGGAAGGGAGGAACATGACTAAACAACAAATTCAGAATAATTTCGTGATAAACTAGGGATCAACTCTCGGCTCCATAATCCCAGAGTTCTGAGTTGCTTTGCTGCTCCGTTGCTCTGGCAGAGCAGCTATGGATAAAGGTGATCTGGAGCTTGGTACATTTTCGTCGGTTTGTTTACTGTAGTTTGCATAGCTGAAAGGAATGTGACAAATAAGTTCCTTGGTTAATTATGGTTGATTTTTTGACTCCTGTCTTGCTACCTAATTTTCAGGTTATTCCCATGGTACTTGGCTGGAGAGGGCTCCAGTATGGTAGTTGGTTTTTCCCATACCTCTTATTTTCATCTTTTTCTGTTTAATTTTTTTCTTCATTTTTTAGAGTCTCAGAGGAGAAAAAGAAAGATAAAATGTAATACAGTTAAAAAAAGAACAAATACAGATAAACTCGAAGACCAAAAACATTGAAAAATGGAAGAATCAAGTTAACTTTGATTTTATGATGCATTGGACGCCAAGTTAGGATTTTTTCGTTCAACACTGGACGCCAAGTTAGGACGGACGCCAAGTTGAGATTTCTATATTTAGCCTCTAATATAGCATTGGACTCCAAGTAAGGACAGACGCCAAGTTAGGACGGACGCCAAGTTATGGCCGGACGCCAAGTTGGGACGGACGCCAAGTTGGGATAGAACAAAAAATTACCGTCGCTAGCTGATCTGGATCGCAAAAGCTTCATATGATTTGCGGTTCAGCAGAAAATTATAAAAAAGTTTCCTAGTTTCATTTTTAAGAGCATTTCAAAAGAATAACAGATTTCAAAAGAATAACTGTTCAAAAAATCATTCTAATTTGTAACGAAGAAAAATCATCCACATCAAAGCTTTACTGTAGAATTTTCTACTCGAAGAATTGTTGTAAGTTAGTTGAGTACGCTCGCAAATTTTCAATTCTACGTGACATTTAGTGTGGCAGAAAATCGTAAAAATATTAAGTGGTACTTGCTTTCCATGGTCTGTTTTTATTCAAATGCTTCTAAATTACAGAAGTAGAAAGCAAGTATTATTTTGTATTTCTATAATTTTCTGGTAAATCATAAGTCCAATATGACTGAAACTTTATCGGCGTACTCTATTAACCCTTATTAATTTTTTAATGAAAAATCTTATTGTAAAAGCTGTTTGTAAACGATTTTGAGCACAATACTAATTTGTTTCATTTTTCAACTTAGAAGTATTTTGTAAAAAACGAACTATGGTTTTGTTTATTGGAAGCACTTTAAGAAAAACGAACCAAATGATTATACTTTTACAGGGGTTCAAATTTATCTCTTCGAGTCACGTTGATTTGATAGGGGTAATCAAACATGATGGTGTCCAGTATGCTATGACTGAACGTTATGAAATTATAAGATAAAAATGCATTTATTATGTCTCCCACATTTGCACTCATCATCAACACAATGAGGTCTCGTTTTTGATCTCAATCATCCGGTATTAGCCAAGACTGCCGATGTAACTCTTTCCAACATTCCTCCTCGGGAAAAAAATGCCATATCGATGTATGGTAAATACTCGTTCTATAGGCAAGAAACCAAATAGAATAAAAGCTTTTTCATCCTGAGAGTAATTACGGTAATACAGTAGTACCGTTGGATGTGGAAGTATTTCTTTTTCACGATTTTTTCGTTAGAATTATTGAAGAACGGATCAATAATAGTACACGAAGCTGAACAAACATGAAGCTTCGATTGTGGTTATTTTTTTGTAGATTTTGTAGAATATGCGGCTCATTGCTAGTAGAAAGTGCTTCCCCGCACTGATGGGAATATGAGAGAAGTTGAGTAAATTTTCAAGCTATTGGAATCTCTCTAAATTGAAATTTTCTCAAACAAACTGAAAAACGATTCTTTCAATGACAGATGGAGCAGTCGTTGAACTCTTTGTAGTCACCTTGAAAAGATCTTCTCATCATGCTCGAAATGCATACATACGGGACTATGTATTCTTTTACCTGATGAGAAATTCACCCTAGACTTTGCATATTTCATCTTTTGTTTGAAAGGACATTTCATCTGGAGGTAACTAAATTGTTAATTGCATTATCGAAATTATCTATTGTGTGAAAGGTGATTGAGAAGTTCAAAAACATGGGGTATAACGAATGCTGTAGTGAGATCGATTGTTTCTCGACTTAGCCACTGGTCTTTCAATCATCATGTAGATTCCAATAAAGTAATTCTATTCAGTAAATAAATTTACTTTTGCACAGAATGGATGATCATATATCGGATGCATTATAATAATCACAAAATACAGATCGCATTTATTGTTTTTTGGATCATAGGAATAACTGCATAATGTAGCCTGATGAACATATTCCCTATTTTTGATGTTTATTGTTATAAATGGAAATCTCACCTCATGGACTGCCCCATAAGGAGGAGTATGTAGGGCGTATTACCCCTACCTAAATCCTTGAAATTGATCATCGTTTGCCTAATTTTGGGACAAAATGACCTGTTTAATGGACATTTAACTATCATTGTCCAACACAATTTTGGTGTAAATCTGAATAAGACAGGAAAATGTGATTATTTTAATATTACTCGCGTCATTAAAGTTCATCCGCTTCTGGATAACATGTGAAATTGTAGAAATGATATCCTCCCGTGACTTGGATCTGATTGATCTCCCGATTCATCAATACATGCTTCGGGCCTGCTGCATAATTACTATTTGTCATTGGTGCATTTTGTTCGCTTGCATTCCTCGAAAGAAGGCGCTTTTTTACCTGATCACTAATGAAAACAGTGGTTTCCGCTTGACAGATTTTTTTCGGATTTATGTATGAAAAGCGCTCTAGTTGAAATGATATAACGTTTTAGCTTGAAAAAAATCTTCAAGACGTTTTAGGATAAAAGAGGGAAGAGTGTAAGAGAAAGAAAAAAAGAGGAAGAAAGTATTATTTTACGGTAAGCTTCTTCTGAAATCGGCTAATGCGCCTTAACTGGCCATGTATCCCATTGGGGTAGTTATATTCTGGAAAAAAGAAAGAGCTTCTAGAAGAGGAGAGTACGTGGTGCTTGAGAACTATCTTTCCTTGCTAATTTGTATGCAGAATCATTGTTTACGGTATGCTAACCTTACTTAATTTTACGCTTCATTAGTTTTCATAACGGCAATTCAGTATTATATTTCGTTATATATTTTTCTGCTCTTTGTTTTTCTTCTTACAACGCGTTGAGCTACCAAAATTACAGCAACGCAAATCTTTTCATCGGTTTGGTCTTGAAATTTATTTTTCAATTCGATTTTCGTGATAGAAGTGATTCAAGATGACATTTTTAGGCTAATGTTTTTTACTTCAGAGGGTATTTTGCAGGTTACAAACATTTTGCTACAAAACATGGTAAGGTGTGAAACACTAGTTATAAAGCGTTATAACACATATGATGAGTGGTGAACATGAATTTGTAGTGCTACGGGCTTAAGTCTGTAGGGTTGATCTTTGTAAAATGTACTTATCAAGTCCTATTTTTTAAGTCAAAAACTGTTATTACTTTTACTACTATTTTTATTCCTTTCTATCGTAAAAACTTTGGTGTAGGCGATTTTTAAAACGATAATTATTTTTGTTTATTGTTGCCTCAAAGCCATTTTACAAAAAAAACAGACTGCGCAGTTCACGTAATAGTGTTTTTACTAAATATTCCCATTCTTCCACGGAATCTTGTCCAGGTGTAAATTCAGAATTGATGTATTTCACATTCATCACGTCATAATTAGCTGAGTGAAGTTGAATTATTCATGAATAGGAAATTTTTTTGTATTGAGCTCTTGATTTATCCTTCAGATCTTATTTATACTGAAATTTATTAACTTTCGATGAACAGCCCGAACACTTCTCATATCCGATCTAAAAAAGGAAGTGCAGGTCATGCAAAAAAATTTAATAAGACAGCTTTTATTTTAACACTTCTCACGTATCGAGCAACAGGTATTTCTCTATTTCTGAAATATCTAAATTCAAAATAAATATTGACATATAATTTGTACAACGATTGGAAAATGCACTGGCCGTTGATGTGACGTGCTGCTTGGGACGTTTGTGCAAATTTTAGTGTTAATACAACACAACGAAGAACAATTGGTGCAATATTGCCTACTTCTAACTAACTAGATAACTGAAAACTAAACAAGATTTTTTCTGACAATGAACACAAATCAACAAGGCATATTTTCGCTAAAAAAAATTTCTTTTACACAAAGATTTTGCTATAAAGATTTTTATTCAAAAGATAGTTGAAGTTTAGCCGAATTTTCAATCCTGTGTGACATCTGCCTAGCAGAAAATCGCAGAAACCGGAAATACTACTTGCGTCCAACTGTTATTATTTAGTAACATAGTCAGAACAAAACACGAGTCACGAAATAAGAAAAATATATGAATAGAAACTCTTGTCTCGAAAAGTAGTAAAACATAAATAAACGGAAAAATCAGCAATAGAAAATGATTAATAAAATCCGATGAAACTGTATACATTTAACGGGACGGCGAAACTTCTAAAAAAGGAATTGAAAAGAACAAATAGAGCTTTTGAAATTGCTCGTTCCACGTATCATGCATAAATTTGGGATCTTTCCTACAATTTTACCACCACGACATTTTATAAATTTGCCATCATAGAGATAAATACTAAACCTTAAACTACGCCTGAGCATAAATCTACTCCTAAGCCTAAGCCAAAGCCTAAGCTTAAGCCTAAGCCTGAGCCTAAGCCTAAGCCTAAGCCTAAGCCTAAGCCTAAGCCTAAGCCTAAGCCTAAGCCTAAGCCTAAGCCTAAGCCTAAGCCTAAGCCTAAGCTTAAGCCTAAGCCTAAGCCTAAGCCTAAGCCTAAGCCTAAGCCTAACCCTAAGCCTAAGCCTAAGCCTAAGCCTAAGCCTAAGCCTAAGCCTAAGCCTAAGCCTAAGCCTAAGCCCAACCTAAGCCAAAGCCTAAGCCTCAGCCTAATCGTAAGTCTAAGCCTAAGCCTAAGCCTAAGACACGACTGATATGTAAATCAAATATTCCAAAAATGTCGTGGTGGTAAAATTGTAGGAAAAAAGCTTAAATTTGTGATTAAAAGCAATATTTTTTGCTTTTCTGTTTTGCTACACGTTCTGGAGTTGATGAACAGTATCAACAATGGCAAGAAAATCGGTATAACAACATTAATTGATGCATAAAAAAGAAAGTCAAAAAATTATTTTCTCAACTGAATCTCTCATAGACGGGACATTTTTTCCCCGAATGGATTTCTTCTGAGCTCAGATTAAAAACATATACAGCAAGCAAAGTCTTATATTGGTATCAGGAATAGGCAATATTGTAAATTTTCGTGAGAGGTAGATCTACAAAATAAGGAAGAAGATAGTGGATTTTTACACACGTTCTAACTCAGTTGGAAGATAGAATAGCTCACTGATGATGACTTCTGTGAAAAATAGGACAACGGAAATAGAGCTGAATGGAAAACAAACTGCATGCAAGATGATGCGAATATAAGAATTTGACGAGATGACAATATGACACATGGTTCAAAGCCTGATTTGTGGGTAGGATGTTGATGGTGTTTGAAACACCGTTTTCCCCGGTTCGTAGTTTTTGATCTTAAGATTATTTCTTCTTCATCCTATGTTAGATAACACTCATTCGGAATGAAAATGATAATCGTATATTTTTTATTATTTTTTCTTAGAAGGCGAAATTATCAAATCTATGCTTATCTCAATCCGTGCAGCAGTAAGTGAGAGCAGAGAAAAGTGATTTTTTCTTTTGTGCAGTGCATTAAAATATATATAACTATATATGTCAGTCATTGTTGATGATGAAGATAATTCCTCCTTCCTCGGTAAAATGAGTATCAGGATGAGCGCTGTATAATCTTTGTTCAAAAAATATCTAGAAGCATGTCTCGTACGTTACGAAGGACATTTTTGCTACAGGATTTCGATCTTTTTGTCTCAAGTAAACATAAGCTTCCTATCGACAGAAAGTTCTTTAAGTCTGGCTTCTGACACATTTTTTTGCTTCTATTTTCTACGAAAATGACTTATGATCCTCAGGTATCGGAACGATGGCATATAAATAGATCCTTTGTATAATGATGAATAATAAATAAAAGACAACTCTCCCGTTAAGACACAAATTTTTCATACAAGTCAGGAGTTTCTTTTAACGTGTTTTGATCTAACTCTATATTAGCTTATTTTTCTAGTTGGGAAGAAACAAAAAATTCCAGAGAAACTTTTTGAATTTTTTGCCTCTCTATTTTCCTTCCCTAATAACAGCTTTCACACGTCAATCTTAACATTTGGAGAAAAAGGTGAAAAATGTCTCAGGCTTTGAAGGATTAGCGCCCATTTACCTTAAATCGACATATTATGGAAGCCACTAGAATTTCGAAGCTTGGTTTTGAGTGTTAGTGTGTAGAGTTTTGCATGGAATACCTATAATATGAAAGCTAGTCTGTTTTTTATAACATGCTTGTAAATTGGAAAATGACAGAAATAAGTGCCGCCCCCATCGTTGTTCACAACAAAGACTTTGAAACAGGATGTTTTACTAAAAAAATGGTAATAGTTAGTTGAGTAGGCTCACAAATTTTCAATCCTTTGCGAGATATGGTTTAGCAGGAAATGACAAAAATGCGAAATAGTACTTGATTTCCACTCTTAATATGTATCAGCATTTCGAGAAAAAGAAACTAAAATATGGAATCTTCAGATCGTGTGCGAAAGTGACTTTAAAGCAATGTCCTGGCAATCACAATGAGCGTTGGTCTCTCTGAATCAGACCAGATTTCGGCCAATTCTAGCCCATAAATCGGGCTGTATTAAAAAAATCTTTCGCGCCTGCAATAGTCTACACTAAATGAAGAGATAACTCAAGAAAAGAAAAAAACGAAGTTTGATGCAGCTCAATGACAGCGGTAATCTCACTTTAGGTATGTTTTTACAACAGTTTACAGTCTATGGGCAACAATGGATCTAAAAAGGAAGTAATGCATAAATTCTGAGCAAACAAGGTCAGTTACGTGCTGGTGATCTGACGTACATAAGCTATATAATTTTCATGAGAAGTATGGGGTACATTTGCCTTGCTAGTTTGCGAACTTCACCAGTGCGGAAACTGCTTATAGTCTCTACCAAATCATCCCTATTCACTCCTACATAATTTTCACTTTTCTCTTTCATGCCCTTCGCGAATTTTGCATTAGCATTCAGTAAATTTTGTTATCGTTGTCTTGAGGTAATGTTTTATTTTTGATATCTGTAGCTTTCTGCTTCATCTACTCCTTGCACCAACAGTTTTACGTGCATGATTTATCACTTTCACAATCGTAAAGTTTTATTTGTCCCAACATTTTTCATATTTTATTTTGGTATTAATTGGTATATAACATTATATGAAACAGTGAATGTATAGCAAAAATATATTGTGTGTTTCACATCGTTAAATACTATGCACTTCTCATAGTAATTATACTTTTTATTACTTAGAATTGGAGTACTCTGAACTTTCATAAAAAAATTCACGACGCAACTTTCTTATATCGATTTCTTGATTAACCATATTATTTTTGCTATTTAAATATTAAGGGAAAACATTCAGTTGAATCCACAACCTGAATTTTAATCAATTGTGAATTTGCATGAAATACTTCTTTCTATTGCATACTGATTTTCTTATAAACAATCTGACCAAGATGCTTGCATTCCTTTTCGCTAACTGCAACTTGAGAGTAGTAGCGTGTCTGGAAATATATAGTGTGTTGTGGTATCAATCACCAACATCTTATTACTTTTCTCATTTGGCTTAGACACCTAAATTCCTTGCTCAGCTTATCAGGTAAAAGCCAGCCGATTGGAAAAAGTTACGGTGATTTAACGTATTAAGGTCAGCTGGTGTCCCGTGTCTCTAAGAAAACAAATTTCGCCCATTAAGCTATTAATTGAAAGCCTAATGTGCGTGTGTTTGTCTAGATTTTTATGCTTGTATGTATATTTTTCATTTTCCATTAACGAGGGTGCCTCCTGCCTGCCCGGCGTCCTTTTCCCTTTCAAAAATTAATATTTCGCTCGAACATCGAGTAGGAGAGCTTCTCATTTATACGCTATGATGATGATGATGATCATGATCATCGTCACATCATCCCAAGTCTCAATATCTTTTTTCCTTGCTCCAAGCCTACAAGAGGGCAAAAAGTTGGAAAATGCCCCGGGGACCAAATGTAAGGGATTATGTGCGCGCTCTTTTTAGGCTCAAATCTTTCGCCCTATTCGTTCAAATTAGTTTTCTCGTTTCCTTTATTTAGGAGTTTGCCGTTCTAATAGACAGCGGAGAAAACGCCAATTTTGTCGGAGAGACAGAGTGAAAAAAAATCGTTTGATAAATTACCCGTTATCCGAACATTATCGGAGGAGGAAAAACCTGAACGTCGACTTTCTTACAGACTACGACTGGCATCGAATGAGCTATCGTTTTTGAGAGAGTTTACAAGAGGCAGAAAAGAGGGCTATTGTATCTATATTTGGCGTCGGTCACTTTCAGAATCCGCGGTAATGAGACGTCGGCAATTGATAATGTGGAATTTGTATCGTCAAGTGCGTCATTAAATGGAGTTTAATGATCGTCATTATGCAAAGAAATGGGCGAATATACTAATTACTTTCTTTCATTAATCAATTATCTGCAATTATTGACTTGTATAGAAATGGTGACCAGCGAATATTTATACAATACTATAAAAAGTGAGTTATTTCTGTTATGCGAATGAGTCATGTTGATTGTATCACTCTAATATATACGTAAAGTTTGTGACCCGAATTGCTTATTGTTCCGATAGAGCTTGGACATTTAGTGTATTGTAACCCAAACACATTGGATAGGTTTCATAAACATACCATTCGATTCACTAATGAAGTCTACCATGATTAATCACTTCAATGAAGTAGTTATTGACTTCAGAATGCTTTGCTGGTTGTACACTACTATTAAATTTTAGTGAAAACTTCCATGTGCTAGCCGGTGATCTTTGTTATATGTTCATGCAAAAAACGGGTCTACGTTCTGAAAGTCTTTAAAATCATACCACTAACTGCCCCAGTTTAATTTTTTATTGGATTGACCCAAAAATTGAAATTTGATCTTCGAGAAAGCCTTTACCTTAGGTCGGCTGAAAAGACTTACCAGAAATTCCTGGTATAGCGCCTAGCCGAGATCACTAAATATGATATGACATGACATAAATGGCGTTTGCTTTTTACACAAGCTTCCAGCATTAGCGCATTAGTAACCGAACGTATCATTGAAAAATTTGAGATGGGTCTGAATTCTCACGGAATTCTCTTTTCATCAGTTGAATATTTGATCATATCCAGTTGTTATTGAAACGCACAGTTTCTTTTTCAGATAGTCGATCAATTAAGTCGTTGATTTTCGTGTTTCGTAGATTATTTTAGTTTCAAATAAATTTTTCAACTTGTGGAGCGATTTTATGTGCTTCTGACTTGAACAAAACCCTGTAAATTTTCGACATTGTACCGCACGACGTTTCTATCGAACGAATCATTTGAATTTTCGTAATATTGTCATTACAAAATCATTTTTATAGCTGAAAGTCACGACTCTATTCCCCACTTGTCGAGAATGTTTAAATTAAGTTATCATTTGGTATTCAACATTTTAGACTCACTATTACACCAGTATCCAAGACAAAAGATTAATTTATCCAGCAAATATCATCTCGAATCTTCTGAAAATACTAATTTTAAAAATCAGTCAAGTTGATAACTGAATTAGTTCATTGTAGATAGTGCAACTAGAGAGTAGTATTTCGAAAGCGGACATCGTTTAAAATCAGTTCAACGTGAACATTGTATTCGAAAACATTCAAAAATTTGTAAGTGAGTTTTGGAATAACTCCTATCCAATGGCACTCATTTCAACAACCTTATCGCAGTCGTTTTCAAATTTGATCGTGTAGCTCACACAAGCAATTGGAGTAACAATTCTACGGTTTTCGTTTTTTATTAAGCTGGGCCTCGTTCCACTGAATGTTACAATTGCATGTCGAAAAGTTTGGAAGCAGATTTCCAGAAGCTGGCCTCCTTTTTCCACAAGCCGTTAAAGTTTGACAATCGTTGCAACGACCCATTCTTCAGTCGAGGCATACCGTTGACTAAATGCAATAAAACTTGTGTCATGATCAAAGAAGCAGAATTCAAGATGGGTAACAAGCGAATTCTGTAACTTATATTTCATTTTTTCACTCATTTAATGACTTTATCACTTGAGACGAAAAAGATGATACAGCATCAACAATGTCAGCTATTTTTTAAGACTCGATCGTAGCTAAAGTATAGTAGTATCAAAATTTTTCAAAACTCATAGAACATTGAAAATTACGTCTTCAACAAGCGGCAAATTAATTTTGTCAAAAAAGTGATCCCTCTCTTTTCCTGAAAATTTTTTTCGATGATACAACTCTTTTCTTTATTTCTTATGGAGATCATAAATAATTTCTGGAGAAGTAGAAAATTTGTCTATTTCTTGACTATTGGTGTTTTTTAATACAGAAAAATGAAAAAACGGCTGTGTTTTAAATACTTGAAATAAACTAGAATCGGCGTCTTCGAATACATTGTAAGCAAATTTCTATCATCATCACTGTAACTGCTGCTGCAGCACTGCAACATGAACAACAATGACTCCCAAATGAACATGGGGTAGAAAAAAGATGCTCATGCAAATAATAAACAACCTACGTACGCAGCTACTTTTTTTCTCGGATTGACCGTAGCAGTCAAGATTACAACAGGACATCTACTTATGGATTGGAAGCTCATTCAAAAATGGACAAAGTACTCTATAACTACTACTACTATTACTACTACTACTACTACTACTACTACTACTACTACTACTACTACTACTTCTACTACTACTACTACTACTACTACTACTACTACTACTACTACTCTACTACTACTACTACTACTACTACTACTACTACTACTACTACTACTACTACTACTACTACTACTACTACTACTACTACTACTACTACTACTACTACTACTACTACTACTACTACTACTACTACTACTACTACTACTACTACTACTACTACTAAGTACTCTGCGTTGATACCACTGCT